>JAYRCH010000676.1:0-342054 GCA_037179445.1 Phengaris alcon alcon
CTTTTTCATTCCAGATGTTGGTGCAAAATATTAAAAACGCGTTCAGATGAAATGCTCACCATCTCTGCTATCTCTCGCAACTTTAAGCGCCGATCATTCAATACAATTTTGTGAATTTTTTTGATCATGTCCGGATTCGTGACTTCATTTGGACGGCCAGACCTGTGGGCGTCTTCGCAGCTCTGTCTTCACGTTTAAATGAGTTACCCAGGTGTGAATTGTACTCAATGCAGGAGCAGAATTACCTAAAACACTGTCTAGCTTGGTTTTAATCTGGGTTGCTGTTTTCTCTTTTAAAACGTAAAACTTTATCACCGCACGAATTCGTTTCTTTCCATTGTTAAGAAAATTTACGACAGAAGTTCTACGTCCTCTCAAACAAATTCCATCAGTTCGATTAAATTCAAATTTGGCGTTCTATTTTCAAAAAGATGCCAGAATATAATGTAATATTCCTTTTTTGCGTATCATTTTTTTAAGTTCGTCGTTTCGGTCAGTTATCAATCAGCCCAGGTACATAGTACCTACACCGTAAAAATCTAATTTTAATATTTCTGTACGTCTGATTGTTCCGGTTGGTATCTGAAACGGCCGGACCTGATGTTATAAGGAGTAACTTAGGCTACTTTTATCTAGGGCTCCGCTTAAAAAATAGTCTAGGCGACAAATTGATTTTCGTGTCAAACAGACATACCGGTCCTGCAACTGTGTGTGATGCCTCGTTGGATTCGCAATGACGAACGAATCTAGAAATTGTGCTAGAAGTGCATAATAGTATATAGATAATTGCAAAGTTATAAACAATTATAGATGCCAAAAAGAGTGTTTTTCGTTGTTTGTTAATACTTTACAAGCTATTAACATTTAGAAATTCGAAAAAGAAACTGAATAAGAGCTGCATTAAACAAATTCTTTTTATTAAAAATCGTCTAACTTATTGAAAAAATAAAAATTATTTTCCATTGGGAATCAATTCTTTAAAGTGTTTAAAACACGCCATATTTATTTGAATACTATAAACTAATATTTACTGCTTTAAAAAATATTTATGTGATGTACCCATTATTACCGCCGCGCGCGTAACCTAAAAATGATGCGCGGAGTCTCGATGAGGTCTTCAGAGTAAAATTAAAGGCAAAAATAATGGAGATAGAGTTCCGGCCGTCGGGAGTTTTTTAATGAAAATATCCTGCTCTTATTCAGTATAGTTTTAGAATTTCTTAAATATTCATAGCCCTTAAACTATTAACAAAAAACCAAAAACACTCTTTTGGCATCTTTAATTGTTTATAACTTTTGCAATTATTCATGTGCTAATATGCCCGAATCAACGAGGTATCACACGTACATAGTTGCAGGACCGGTATGTCTGTTTGACACGAAAATCAATTTGTCGCCTAGACTACCAATAGAACCAATAGAACCAATAGAAATGGAAACCTATTTGGTTTCCATTTCTATTGGTTCCACTCATGACGCAAACGAAGTTGCCGGCACAAGCTAGTATTTAATATTTTATACTATCATAATATATTCATGGGAATATTGCGAGTACATTCTGCATACATCACGACGCACATAATATGTATAATATTATGTATTGTGAGTGGACAAGTGCATTCTGTTTAAACGTATTATTACAATTTCTCTATTTTAGACTTAATAGTTTATGCCATAGATACCATTTTCCAATACACTGAATTCAAAATTTAAAATGAGTAGACTTTATACTGCGATCGAACGACTTTAAGCTGTTTGAATTTGTGATATTTTAATTTGTTCGTATTTATGTTGCGCATTATATATGTTAGCATGTATGTTTACTGAACTATTAAATTCATATATGACACATAGTATCGTTAGCAAACTATGCCTCTAAGCGCTATTGTGTATGGAATTCATTAAACTACAATGCACGATAGTAACACCTGTTGATTATACTGTGTATTTAATTTTTCTAAACGTGCATTAATTCGACTTTCGTGACGTGTCTGATTCGTAATCTCAAAATGAGTTTTATTGGACGCTTGATGACTATATTATTCTGTAGAATAATATAGTCATCAAGCGTCCAAGACTGTAGTCTACAATCTACAATCTACACTATCTTATATAGATTCGCCTTTACGATTCAGGACACTTTGTAATGGGAAGCACAGAGTCATGGCAAACGTTTTACGGCTACTGATTGTTGTTGGTGTAAGTTCTCTCTACGTCACCGTTCGTCTCTAGGCCAAAAGCCTCTCTGAGTTCTGACCCCTTACAGATTTTGACATCTATAAGAGTCACAAAACTTCTGCATAATAATATTATTATTATTAATATTAAATTTTAAAAGTAAATTTTAATTTTTAAAAGTAAATACTTTTAAAAAATCGCAACTATCAAGACTAGGCGGTCGTGCTCTACGCACATCAATATTGGGAGGCCGCGGATGGCCGTGTTTATAAATTACTCGCGACCTGCGCCGCGCCTGTTTGTTTACTGTACATAATGTGACGAACGTGCTGATCAGCAGCTGATGGTAAGTACTAGCTCAGCACTTACCATCAGCTGCTGATGTCTGCTTGTTTTATATAGCATAAAACATAATGTGACGAACGAGCTGCTCAACACCTGATGGTATGTTTAAGGAATCCCCTCATCAACTCGGTCTCAGCCCGCCGGCTCATCGGTCACAATTCATCGCATGGAAGAACTGGATATGTTAAATTAAGTACATAACCGAACTGATTTCAGCTGATGCTAAGAGCTCCGATCACATTTGGTCCTTCTTCAGCACTCTCCCCTGAATAAATAATTAAGTACATAATGTAACAAACATGCTAACGTGATGATAAGTGAGTACCAAAACGCCACATGGCCAACGCAACGAAGCGACTGATGTCAGTAACGGTGGCTGAGTTACCGGCTGGCGGCTTCTCTGTATGTACATAACTGCGCCCTACACAGGGGTGAGGTGATGCCCAGGGGCATGTGCAGCGCATACACTGCACAGGTGTATGTACACATACCCTTACTAAACCACGAGAGAGAACAATTGGGGACAAGAAAAGCTTCATGTAAAATATTTAGTTGAATATTTATACTAAGAAATATTTAGGTATTGCTACTTGATAAACGTAAAAAAAGAATATTGTATGTACAGTTTACTAATTAGATTCATCTAAAAATACAAAAAGTTTTTGTTGCCGAATTAATAAAAAAACCTACATCGTTACTGCACTTACATTAGCATCGTAGGTATAAAAAAAACATTCATTATGGTATGAACATGGTATGAATTTAAACCAATACCCACGGAATAAGAATATAAGCAGTCGGTGTTGTTTAAACGCACAAATTTTGGAGATATTTACAAATATGTTCCAGTGGCCTTATATTTCATACGCTTGTACCTAATAGTGACGTCACAGCTAGGTACGGCTTTTGTACGAGACGTGACGTGAGAGTGTTTTTATGAGACTTCGAAACTTGCAAAATGTTGTAAACAAATCGCTGTACCCATGAAAACATTTATCTTTAGTCAAAGATTTCAAAACTAAAGATAGGCTATGACGTACATTTGATAGAACAAATGTTCATACAAGAAAAAGTTACGCCATGTTGGTTTTCACCATACCGGAAATGTCAGCCATCTTAATATAACCATACATCAAATGTCAAAAAAAATGTCAATGTCATCAAATGACCCCAAAAACTCCAAAAGTGAGGCCATTTAAGTGGAGACATTTTTTGCCTCAATATGCCTCATATTTAATATATACGTCTATGTTTTTAGTATACTTTTTCTTCTGATAAGTTACTCATATTTAAGAGTACTATTCAAATGAATTGCATAAATATTCACTAAAAAAACAGTCATCTAGCCTATTTCAGTAAACAATGATCATCTGTCAAAATGCAAATAATTCTAAATTCAATCAACCGAAAGTCACAGACTCATCATACGAGATTAATGTGCAATTTCACTTGGTCGGATTACCATCTTAGCGTCTGACACATTAATTTTCAACCGTCTGTAAGGCGCCATTTTTAAGTAAATTTGACAGATTTGTAATTCAAATCTACGACAAAGTGACGAAACTGTTTCGTTTCGATCCAGAGGTTGCGAACTCCTAAATGTTTGTTTTTTCTTTTTATTTTGTCTTCTAAACTCGGCTATACATAGAAGTATCTACTCTACATTCTCTTACTAGGTACACAGACTCTATTACGATATTCTGACGGCCAAATGCTGAAACGCTTCCTAAAATTCACAGGCTGTCATTTCACTCTGTCACCGTCTTCGCCGAGAAGACTTGAAAGCCGCTTAATATAACTAGCACTTGTATATTTGGCCATAAATGAGCAAAGTCCAATAGTCATTAAAAAGGGCCAAGTACGAGTCGGCAAAAAAAATCACGATTGTTGTATTTAAATATTTATTTAATGTTTTATTCTGTTTTTACCCGACTATGGCGAAGCAAATAGGAAGGGTAATGACTTTGGCAGTCTATGTATTTATGTATGTTCCTTCCACAATAGATCCACTTGGGTCGCAGAGACGTCAGGGCCCGATTGTGACCTGCCTTCGACACTCGACAGTAATAAAAAAAAAGTTTCTTCCACCGTAGCGCCTAAACTACAGCGGGGCAAACGCGCTAAAGTTTTTTCCGTTGAACCGCAAACGAACCGTGAACATTACTCGACTTTTATAATGACTCTGTATCGCGCGTGATGCTACTATTTCTCACACGTTTCTGAACCGTTTCTTGTTTTGGTGTATTAAATTGTTGATGTTGATATATATATATATATATATATATATATATATATATATATATATATATATATATATATATATATATATATATATATATATATATATATATATATATATATATATATATATATATATATATATATATGATATTTGTTGCTTTGATACAGCAATGGCTCGAGCTGTATCCAGACGCGAAAATTTAAGTGATCGCATAAAAAAAATCCCTATACGTTATCCGATTGTATGTTCATTCAGAAGTGCCACCCAACGTGCCACCAACCTTTAAAAAAACACTTCGGTCAAGACACTTGAAAGACTATAACGAACTACGAAGTATGTCAACTTCTGGCAAATGGTTATAAGCCGATGCCATATATAAATAAAATTTTTTTAAAAAAAGTATGTCAACTGACTTCTTCCTCTTCTCCTTTTAATTATGGCGGCCTCAGTGATGTCTTTGACAAACACCCATAGACCACAAAGCAACTAGTGCGAGTGTGCAAGCAAAATCAACCGCATCGGAACCGAACCCAGACTGACTCACAACCAAAGCAGAATTTAAACTGATTCCAAACGGTACTTTTGTTTTGTATTAGTATTTGTTGTAGCGGCAATAAAAATACATCATCTGCGAAAATTTCATATGTTTAGCTAAATAGCTTGCCAGTTGAAAGTTTAACGAACGGTTCATGAGATACAGCCTGGTGACAGACATACAGACGGACAGCGGAGTCTTAGTAATAGGTAGATTTTACCTTTGGGTACCTACTGAACCCTTAAATCTGTTCAGCAAACGAAATCGACCTCCACAGCTAGTATATAGAGCAGGATGTCTCTGTGGTTCGACATTTGAAACTTAAAGTACTCCACGTAATTCAAGTTTTAAATTTCGTTCCTGGTACAGACGACTGAAATAAGGTCAGGCGTTTTACTGGATACTATAATATAGATTAAAGATACCTACATTAATACGTGAAGCAAAAACTTTCAATAGGTTCAGGTATTTGCGAGAATTGTGCAACCGGAGGAGTATGAAATTTGGCCGGTAAATTAAATTTTAAGTGGAGGAAGGTGTGCAGAAAGCTATTTTTAAATACATGAAATTGATAGCAATAACACACACTACCTCAGATTATTAGCACACGCTACCGTTGGTATATACAATTTTTTTTATTTTTTTTATTTAAATATATGGCTTAAAACCATTTGCCAGTGTGAAGTTAAAAAGGCGGGAAATAGATTTTTCTTTTCAATTTTTAACACCGTATTCCTAAATCGTCAAGTCTAAAGTCTAGTCAAAGTCCAAATAAATAGTCAGTGCAATGAGTCAAGTCAGTCGATTCAGTAGTGGTAGAAGCTTTACTGAAAGTTCCTAGGGAGTTTTAGAGGTAACACAAAATAGCACGTTTTTTGAAGTTGTACCACTTTCCCGCACTTGTGCGATAACGAATATTTGATGGTTAATATTCTACCAATATTACACATTAAGAACCGGAATAACACAAATTACAATTTTTTTTAAAAGATATACAAAAACCACAACGTCACCCATTGAATTTCCCGGCAACTCTACTCTACAATTATGTTACACGTTGACGTTTGTCAATATGTTTTACATTTTTTTTTCTATGTAAGAGGCAAAAGAACCCTTATAAAGTTCAATTAAAAAATATATATGAAGTACCTATTATGGACGATTTTTCACCACTGGACGATCACATAAAGTATTACAAAATATTTTATTTTGTACTCAAAATACTTATAAGTCTAATATGCATATTAAAAGTATTATGTATGTATATTAAAAGCACTAAAATAATAACTCCCCACACCGACTTTGAAACCAGGCCAGCTACGCAGGAGCTATTTTATAGTGCCCAAGTGTGTGCGCAGTACACAAGAGCAGTCTCTCTTCCTTTACTCTCGAAACCCAGTGGGACGGATAGACCGACACGACTGGCGAGAGATCCGGCGCAGGTCCGACTTTTTACATGCCCATCCGACGCATGGATCATCTATCTTACTTATCAGACAATCAGCCTGCATTGTGCTAACCAAACTTGGAAACAACATATGTTGTTCCAATGCGGGAATCGAACCCACGACCTTCGCATCGATAGCCAAGCTCTAAGCCACTGGACCACGGGGGCTGTTAAAAGCACTAACATGATGACCTAAGATATATAAGAATAGCCCGTTGGTAAAAAACGCGCTATTCGACGAACTGGAGGGACGTAGGAAAGTTACTGTTATCTTGCCATATCCTCTCTAGACTCTAGGCGACGCGTCCATAAAGTTCCGTATTTATTATTCCAGGCTCTGCGGCCTCGGAACACGGTACTTCATGCGCGCGCTCCCCTCCCCCTGCTATTGTTACGAAGTGCCCATAAAGTATCGTATTAGAGATAGAAATTTATTCTACCTCTGGCCTACACTTTAAGCGTAATTAGCTTCGACATATCAATATAAAACTACAAAAAACTTATATCCAATTTACGAGTGAAAAATTACAATTTTTTTGATATAAAATTCAATAAGTAAAGTACAGCTTAAAGTGCAGTTTTCATTGCTCTCAAATAAATTCCTTATCTCTCTGGCGTGTATTTTAAACGCGGTCCTTTATGGTTGCGCGCGCCTATGTAGGACCGAGTTTCGATGTATGACGAGCCGTGCCGGGAAACCGGCTACTTGCTGGGTCTCTGAGCAACCCTTCGTCTTATTCTCCGTCCTTGTCTTGCGCGACGGTCGGCTGCGCTCCTCTATATAAGGTCGGGGCTGTATAATATTGTCAAGCGATTATAGCTTTTGTGTCTTTCGATATTTTATATTATGAAAAATATCAATAAAAGCAAAAGAAAAGAAACCTTAAAAATTCCATAGCCTCGTTTGGATAATCTCATACCTTATATATTAGCGGTTTATAAATCTTCTTTACATATTATTCGTAATAAAATATTATGATCTGACATAATAATAATATGTAAGTATAATCTAACATGATAATCCAATAGATATATTACATTAAGAAATATTACACGAATAAACTAAATAAAAAAATGAACCCCCGTCATTGTCAAGCAGTAAACGAGTTGATGATGACGAATTATAGCTAAGAACCACGAAAACTCTCGATCACGTCAGCTTAGAAAAAAACTCGATCCAAATCGATTAATCTGTTTGGGAGCTACGATGCCACGGACAGACACGTCAAACTATATTACACCCCTCTGTTTCGTCGGGGGCTAAGACTAAGTCGATGACGCGGACGTGATAATAATATTCCGTCAAAATAGTCAAGTAACAAATATACTCAAATAAACGGATTTATAATTCATAGCTCCTCTTCCACTGTAGAGCTAATTCTGAATTACTACATAAAAAATATTTTCAGTCTCTCAATGTGTAAAAATCTCATTGGATAAGCAAAATTGCTACTATTTTTATGATGTGTTCATTATTTAGCCAAAATACACTTCTAAATTCCTGTGGGCCCGCAACAAAGTCATCAGAAGAAAAGGGTAGATACTGCTAAACAATTAATTTTACCAACGCAAAAAGAGAGGTGTTATAAGATTGACTTGTCTGATTGTCTGTCTGTCCGTGGCATCTTAGCTCCCGAACGGACCGATTATGATCTAGTTTTTTTGTTTCAAAGCTGACATGAGCTGATCGAGAGTGTTCTTAATTGTAATTCATCATCATCAGCTCACACACTGCTTGACAATTCGGGGGCTATCTAAAATTTTGAATTTAGTTTTTTTTTTTAATTTAGATTCACCTCTTTCACATAACCTACCACGTTAAGCATTTCTCGCGCGTCACACAATTCTTAGTTTGGTGTCATGTGTGTCGCTTTTTGTTAAAAAGAGAGTCGAGAATGGTATCGTTTCTCGATTCCCCCGTGCTTTTTGCGGCGAATTTTGCTGAAGTTGCTGGATCTATCTTACGATTTATATCTTTAGCTATTATAGCTTAGCATAGCTTCCCTCGTGCTGCAGGTAGAGGGCCTTAAGCCCGCGCCGTCCCGGCCGCGCCGCGCGCCTACGTCGTACGTAGCTATAGCGCGAATGTACTTTTGCCCACTTTGATATATTACGCTTACCGTGCAGCAGGACGCTACTTTCATATATTTTTAGTTAAAATATACCATTTTATATAATAAGGTTTGAATTAAGCGTTGTATACTCAGGTAGGTAATGCGAATCTTACGAATGTTGAACATACGAAGTTACATATTTACATAATGTTTGGTTATTAGTGGGTACGTTGCAAATAATATTTGTCCTCCTATGGATATAATAATAAATGGAGAAGCTACGCAGAAGAAAAAAAGTGTCTTATTCAACTCTTTTTACTTTTTAATAAGTGATCGATTAAAAAAAAAGTGTGGGTGTCAGATCCGATGAATGAATGGAGTTTACTCTAAAAATTAAAATTTGGTGTTCAATGCAAAGAAAGTAAGTGCACTCAAAAAATAAAAAAACAAAAGCTTCGAATCTATGACCAATTATTTGTCATCAGTTATCATTTTCAATATTTGATTTGTAGGTTATTTTTATTTAAAGATCTAGAAACTTTACATAAATCGTTATTTAAACATATATTTAACTAATTAAATAAAAACTTTGGTACGTGTGCCATATAGATTTTCGCCATAATTTAACTTCAAAAACCAACACTAAAATTCAAAGTTTTTATATTTCACATCGGCCTATTTTGTTATTAAATAATATGAAAAATGTATCCACAGTATGTTATTAACGCAGATTTAAGTAAATAAAAATATAAATATGGTTTTAGTTGAGATTTGAAACTAAGAATTGATAAAAATGAAAAGAAAAAGAATTTTTGATTTGTTTACTTTTTGCAGGTTGTCAATTTTTGTTATATTTTCTGATATTGAACGGAGAACATAAAAGTGTGACATCTTCGGCTAACATCGCGTGACATCGTACCGTGTGACCGTCAGACATCGTGAATTCAATTTCTTAAGATTATCGTTTCTTAAGAAGTAATCTTCAAAAATTAAACAAAAATCTCACGAAGCGCTGGACGCATTTCCCGGCATCACAGCCTGAATGACCTCATTCGTCGGGCTCTTGTCACCGCCAGTGTGCCAGCTATACTGGAGGATTTTAGTTTATTTAAGTTTATTATTTGGCTCTATAGTGTATTTTAATAACTGAAATAAATTTGACGAAGGGAAAACATTGTGATTTGTGATGTCATAATTAGAAAGACACATTCCTAAATCTGATAAGTCAATGACTGCGTAATTAATTACTTTTACGTCGTACACGAAAGTGTCTTTTACCTAAGGTCTCTTTAAATCTATTGTGTGTTTTGGTCTAGGAATTTATTAAAAATATAAAATATTTCTTCAAATTTTTCAGATACCTCCCACTTCCCGTAGCGTGTGACGGGCTGTCTAGAAGCGGGCGCTTTTTTTTACATCGAGAGCCCATCCGAGGAGCGGAAAACAAAAAGATGGGATTTATATATTTTTTATTATTTTATTTATTCCCTTTTATTCGTGTATACTTATTTTTGTTGAATTTTTGCATATCGCGAGTTCCGTTATTGTTTTACGTCGTGACTGACGTTTCGCGGGCTTTCGAACTGTCAACTGTCATTTGGCATTCGGGCGGGAAAAAACTTGAAAAAAAAGCGCGGTGTGTGGCAAAGGAAACCCGATCAGGATGCCCACAGCGGTTTATAAAATATGCCTAAAGACCACCGCGAGCGTCATACAATATTTGAAACCTTCAATAAAATGTATTTTTATAAATGTACTTTGGTAATTCTTAATCTTTATGTTAAACAGAGATATGTTACTTGATTTTAATATTTGGGTTGGAACTTAAAAATCAATTTTCTGTAAATAAGTACCTACTACAGACTACTACTAAAAAGGCCAAAAAAAAATAAGACTTTTCAATGCATTATTCGAAAAGTTCCAAAGGTCTCCTAAATACATTATGTTCTTAATAAAAACAATTTGGAAAAGTGAAAAGGCTTTTGCATATATTATATAATAATTATAATAATAATAAATATTAGATACATATGAAATATAATACAAATTCATACGATTAAAATACATACATTGCAGCGAAAGGAGTCCCCTTCTAAATGAATAACCCCACGATATTGTTTCAGGATGAACAGGGGTAGGTTTATCAGGGAATGCCAGGCAGAAAAACCCGCACAGGATTCCACAGTTTCCACTGATTGTCATTTTCATATTATTTTTAATTCCCAAAGTGTGTAATATACTGGACATTTCAACTGAAATATTTTCATATAAAATGGGTAGATACATTACTAATGTTCGCCACATGCCTAAATGCTTTTTAATCGAGTTAAAACTAAGTAAAAATACTTTTAAATAATTTTGCAAGTTCTGTCTATTTCGGGAGACTCGAGTAGTAAGTACTTACAATTATTATTATCTGTGATTTCAGTAATGTAGCCCAAGATTCAGTACTAATGCAATATAATGATATATAATAACATACATAAAGAGGAAAGATTTGTTAACTTCTATGTTTGCTTGCTATGAATAGGCTCCGAAACTACTTGATGATGAAATTTGTCATTTAAATAGAATTATAGACCACGGGAATAGCCATATGCTACTTTTTATCGCCGGAAAATGTACAGTTCCCGAGGTATTTTCTGTTGCGCGTATGAAGTTGCGGAAATCAATATAAAGGCAATTTTTATTCAACTACGGCGAAGCCAAAAATAAGTGTAATGATTTTGGCAGTCTATGTATATCTGTATGTATGTTCAACCGTAGCGCCCAAACTACTGGTCCGATTTTAAGAACTAAGGTGTCAATAGATTCGTAATAATAACCCGGATAACGATACGTAATATACGTAGTCGGGTTATAGTTTTTATAAAAATTGTAGTTATTTCCTAGGCAACTATGAAAGGTCTATTATATCTATCTTTTATATTGTATCTGTTACATATATATCTAAATATTTATCTGTGTACTGACAGAAAGTAAAGTGGGTACAGTTTAGTTACTGTGAGTACACAGTACAGTTACAATAGGTAGATATCTATATTGTGTTAACTGTAAACTCAATTATTGTGTTAGTGTAGGTAACCCTAAGGAAAAGGCTAATTATTGAGCAGTTTCGTTTTTATTTTTACATTGATGTGCCGCGATAAGTGAACACGAAAACACGGAAACGAACCCCCTTCCTGCGACCAGTGAGCTATCGCGCAAACTGATACTATCGCACGACCAGTGTAATTTGAGCCATCGTTGATGAAAGTTGTAAAAACACTGAAACCCATGTTTAAATATTTATTAATACACGCAAAACTATCAAAAATGTTTCCTTAATCATTCTTTTTTCTACAATAATATTTGATAGGGATTTACGAATACCTTCGGATCTGGGGAGACCTCAAGAATATATTAGGTAGTGGCGAGTGGTTCCTATACTCCATTCCTATCGGCTTCACTTACCAGTTACCTTTTGAAGACCCTCATCCAAATCCCTACCTATTATACAGGCTAGGGCTGCCCTATGAAGGAGAACCAGCCTTCGCCACTGATATTATGTAAGGGTTTATGTGATTCACTGCTAAACTACTATCAGGAGGTCGATTCTAAATCCTGCAATAATACAGTTACTGCAAAATGGTTTTCGCATAAACGTCAAACCCGTTTTGATTGGACCAAACTCCAAAAGACAGTTTTTGATATAAAGACGATTCATTTTAAATTCAATATAAAAGTAAAATGAAAGTGTATGTTTTACGAGAATTGTGGTCTAGGTGGATAGAAACCGCTATTTTTTTGGTCTATCTATGATCTATTTTCTATAGGCCGTCTAAATTTTCATGGCGATTTGAAAAATATACAGTTTCCGTTGGTTTGCTAGATTATGAAGATTGTGATGGCAACTAGCAAATGATGGAAGTTTGACCCACCAATATTATGAATCAGCGTTGGCAAGGTTAGCCGGAGATCAAGATACGCTGGTCGAGGATAGCATGCTCGGATCGCGATAGGGACACATTATAAATTGCCCGTCCGTCTGTCTGTCTGTCATGGTGCACGCGATGCAAAAAAAACTGTTATTTAAACACTAGGTCGATGAAACTCTAGCTAAGTTTCACAAATCACATACCTGGATATCTTTTTGATCGCATGCTTCCCCACGGATTGGCCAGTTCCACCCGAGAAATACTACGTCGTCACAAAAAACCGGCGTGAAAGAACGCTAGCTTTGTGTTTTGCCGAGGGAATGAGGATATAGGAGACCCAAGGTGGATGGGGGTTTCTAAGGCCTAAACGCTCTCAAATACTCTTCGCTTACCATCAGACGACCTTGCAGAAGATGTTAACATAATAAAATAATAAGAATTTATTTCAGTTATAAATCCATAATGTTAGTAAATACTAGTAAATATTGAACTTATAAAACTACAATTTAAAGCTTAGTAGGTACACTCACGATCATGTCAGCTTTGGAACAAATTAGATCAAAATCGGTTCATCCGTTTGGGAGATACGATGCCACGGACACACAGACAGACACGTCAAACTAACACCCCTCTTTTTTCATAGGGGGGATAAAAATAGATACCTAATTATACACCTACCTTCGTAATACGTATATTATTATGTACTAAATGTTATTTATTTTAGCCTTTTGCCTTCTGTTGTAACCTGATAGAACCTAGGGTTCAGCTTACATTGAGCCATATGGGTTAAACCTAGGGCCGAGGGTGTAAGCCCCTCAGCTGCTTAGTGCACGAGCACACATCAAACAGATGCTTTGTATGTACGAGTACAGTGTATACCTCGACGTACTTCGAAGTCGTAGCACAGGCTATAAAAATGTATACGACACATTACATATTATGAGGTAATTTGACGACCTCTGTCACAGATTAAAGAAAGCTAGGACCAGATAAACATGTACATAGTAAACTGACGATTAGATAGCACTACTACAAGCATACGACGTGTGCACAATGCTCCTATCGCGTACACGGAAATAGTGTCAAAAATCCGGTTAAGATTGTGCGCCGTCAAAGGCTGTTGGTCCACCGCCACCGTCAACGGGACGTCAACGAGAAGTTTCTTACAGCCTTTCATCAAATCAACTAGATAGCCCCGTATTGTCAGGCAGTGAGCGAGCGGTATAATAATATGAATGAATTATAGCTAAGTATACTCTCGATCGTGTAAACTTTCATACAAAAAAACCGCATCGAAATCGGACCTTTCGTTTAGGAGCTACGATGCCACGGACAGACAGACAGATACTTCAAACTTATAACACCCCTCTTTTTGCGTCGGGGGTTAGAAATGTCATGTTTCTGGATTCTGGCATCCCGCGTCAGAGGCTGTCAGGTACGTTTGACGCGTAGCGACGCTCTTTAAATTGGACTTTGGCCGCATTCCTGCAGCTTCATATGAAAATTGTATTTACCGTTAAGGCTCAGATCAATAACTATAAGGGTCAGCTCACAGCGAGACGCGACGCGGAGCTGCATTTTTAAGAAAGCGATTCAAATTGAACTTTATTCACTACTCAAAAAGATATACGTCGTTTCATTGAACGAAATTCGAACTACTTTCGATCGAGTACATTTTAACAGTTTTTGATGCTCTGGTCTGTGCTCTTTACACGAACCCAAGTAGTAGGGTTTCTTATGTGGTCGGTTATAACTTATGACACATGGAGACACTCTCTAGAAATGACAACTCGAGCACCGGCGAATGTCAGCCGTGTTGACGTAAGCCTATGGTTGACACCGAAATAATTTCAACAGTCAACACATTAATTCAACAGTTTCAACGCGTCAGACAAATCTTTCTTATTTTTATTATGAAATTGCCCATGAAACCAAGAAAAAGTGCACCCGCGCACGCCGCGCGTCCCCAGCACACTAGCACGTCTGGCCATGCACAAATAGCCGCAATATTGTCAATAGTTGTAAGTCTATTAAATGACGATATAGGCCCCTCGCAGGGCTCCAACGTACAGAGTGACGACTTCTATTATTATTAATGTGAACATTTGTGAGGATGGATGGCTGGATGTTTGTAAGTCTTTAACGCAAAAAGTACTGAACGCATTTTGATGAAATTTGGTATGGTAGTAGTAGGTAGTAGATAGGACACTTTTTATCCCGACAACGCGTCCGGAGCCGCGGGCAAAAGCTAGTCGTCTGTATCAAATGACGTATTGTTGTATACTTTCAATGAGAATGTATTGTACGAGTATATTTTTGCGTATGCTTGTGTTCCTACTACCTACTACATATAGTCCGTCCCTCGCAGGCCTGCGACACACAGGGTGACGTGCCCCGCGTGGCCATTTCTCATTCTACTCATTACTGCAACCCTTTGCTGTTCCACCCTAGTACGGTTAGCAAAAATTGTTTAAATATTCAATTTTTCACTTCTTCGCCAATTTTAAAATAGTGATCTTAGAAATAATAATAAAAATACTCTCTATACTATCATATATGGCTGTACCGCTGTACCCCAGTACTTAAAGCAATGATGTATGCTAGTACTTAGCAAATAATGAATCGTCAAGGTTTTTAAAACTTCACTAGTAGGTAAAAATATGTTTGATAAATTGAAAGGATTGATATACTTACCTATTATAGTTCTTAAAAAGTGAAGCAAAAATGTTCAGTTCAGTTGTACGAGAACTGTGCTTCCGGAGGAGTATGAAATTTGGCCGGTGAATTAAAGTTTATGTGGAGGAATATGAGCAAAACGCTAATATTTTTCAAATAATGCTCAGAAATATAAAAATTATTAAAAATAGCACACTATTTCAGATTATTATTAAGACGCTCTACCGTGCGTTTGATGGAAACAATTTTGTTACACGTTGACGTTTGTCAATCTGTCACAACATTAACGATTTTTTTTCTATGTAAGAGGCAATAAACCCTTATAAATTTCAAACTTAAAAATTATATGAATTATTATGTACAAATTTCGACCTCGGTGGGACTTCTAGTATTAGTTCAAGTAACGTAACAATATGAATGTACTATTCTTTAAGGAAAATGTTATACAATTGACATGAGGTTATTATAATTTTAACGAACAATGAATACATAATATTTTCCACTTTTCGTGTGGATTTTACGAAGCTAAGCGTTACGTCGACAACGATAAGAACAGGCTACGTGACTCTTTTTTTATTTTCATCCTAAACGATTAATAATTGTTCCGTTACCCCAAAAAATAATAGAATATTATTTTAAAAACATAAAAACCCACAGAACTTAAATTTAAAAATATGTTTTTTAAAAACAGCCGAAAACGCATCCCGCCATGTTTGTAGATAGATAATTAATCTGTGCTCTGACGTCACACTTATAGTAAACAATCACTTGACAGCTCAGTGCCTTATGCATGGTTGATAACTGTGACAAGTGACGTTTATGTTTTTTTTTAACTATTACTATGACGTCACATCATGGCCAATCGCACAATGCACAGATAATAGTGTTAAAATAAAAATAAAAAAAAAAAATATTTCAAATTAAGGTTATTTATCCATCTCGTTCTTTTATTTTATGATTTCGCTATATTTCGTTTCCCTAAGCCTAAAGCACTAAAGGAAATACTCATTCAATGTATGAAATTAAGTATGAGTCAAGTAGGCTATTGGGTAGATTCAATCATATCATACTTGATTACATTCAGCAATTGATTCTATTTATGGATGTGTATTGGAAGAAAAAAGATTAATTGAATATAATTTTTTTCGACAGTAGTGAAATAATTACAAGTTTTCTGCTGTCCATACCCCACATTTCACAAGAGCAGGGCCCCGCCGGCATTTTTCATTCCGACTTGATTAAATCCTCCCAGCGTTAATATACGGAACCTGCATATTGCATTGTCGATCTGCTTCCAATATTTCACTTGTTTTCCCATGAGTTTCCCACTTTTTTCCCATGTATGGAAACGCTGAGCGAGCCTATATCACGAGTGGGGTAAAGTCCTGTGATTGCCTTCATGTAAAATATTTAATTTAATTTATTAATTTTGAAATATGAGTTATTGGTAGTATATTTTGTTAAAATATAATTAATAATTATAATTAATACATTTTAAGAATATTTAAAATAAACGATCGAATGTATAATTGAATACGCGCCAAACTTCCATTAGGTATTCTAAATAAGATGATGATGATGATGATTACTGTAAGTTATATAGTGGCATATGTTTGCAGTTCTTTAAACAATATCGAAATTTCCAAACGCGTATCTTTAAAGACTGAGGAGTTCTGTTCAGTGCTTTTGAATCCAGGGTATACCTTGGTGCCTTGGTGCCAGGGTATACCTTTTTTTTGGAAGCATATGCTTGTGTTACTTCAGAAAAAGTCAAAATCACTATACGTGTCTATATAAATTTCGAGGAGTTCCCTCGATTCCTCATGGATCCCATCATTACATCACTTTGATGTCAAAATGTCCAATTTGGGATTATACCTTATACATCAAAAAAATAATTTTGAAAATCGGTCCACAGAAGACGTAAGAACATAAACGCACTAATTCGGAGATATTAGCAAATTTAAGAACGCGTGACGTCATGGGTGCGGCGATATTACAAATCCCTGTTACAAATCCCTGTTACTTTAAAAATATAGATTTTTAATATAGGTACTGTTTTTGCTGAGAATTGACACATACTTTATAGTACTATTTATTTTAAGCAACGGAAAAAACCAGTCAACTAACCTTTTGGTAGTTACATAAAATAAAATAAAATAACAATGTACAATGTTAATCATTTCACAACGACACATTTTACGACGAAATTTTGGGTCTGGCATGGTTAGACGTTTTAATATTGGTTATTACGACTATTTTATCAGACTATCACTGTACGTACTCGTATTATAGCCGATGCAAAGTTACTAAGATTGGAAATTGATTTTACTAGAACAAAATATAATAATTTAATATTTGGTCTTTACCAATAAAATTGCCGTTTTGTATGAAAAAGTTTAAAATAATTTTTTTCATGTATTTTTTATTTGTATTAATCGAAGTAATCACCCATGCAATCAATGCATCTTTGCCAACGCAGTGTCAGTTTATTGATGCCCTTCTTACAGAAATCAGCTGGACGGGAGGCAACAAATTCTTCAAAGGCATTTTGTACTGCCTCTCGGATATTGAATTTTTTTCCCGCCAAGAAGTTATCCAAATTCTGGAAAAAGTAGTAGTCTGTAGGCACAAGGTCTGGTGAGTAGGGCGGACGACGGAGAGCTTCCAACCCCAGTTCTTGCAATTTGGAGACCGTCTGCTGTGCAGTATGAGGTCGCGCGTTGTCGTGCATGAGCAGCGGAGACGAGCGATTGACCAATGCTGGTTGGAGATGTGTCAGCTTCTCCATCATTGTGTTCAGTTCTTCACATTACACATCTGCAGTAATGCTCACCCCGTTTGATAAGAAGCTGTGATGAATCACACCGGCGCTAGACCACCAAACAGTGACCATCACTTTTCTAGGGGAAAGTTTTCGTTTAGGGCATTGTTTAGGTGCTGAACCAGGATCCAACCAACTTGATGAGCGCTTGCGGTTATCAAACAGAATGCATTTTTCATCGCAGGTAACAATGCGGTTCAAAATTCCTTTATTTGTGTGTCTGTTGAGCAGTGCAAGGCACGTCTCGACGCGTACTTCGCGCTGGCGATCATTGAGTTCGTGGGGCACCCATTTGTCAAGCTTTTTTACCTTGCCAATTTGAAGCAAATGGACCAATATTGTTTTGACGCTAACGTCGATAGCTGCTGCTAATTCAGCCGTAGATTGTGTATCATCAGCTTCCACAATCGCCTTTAATTCGTCATTGTCGACCAAAGTCTTCGAACGACCGCGGGGTTCATTTTTCAGGTCGAAATTTCCAGAACGGAAGCGAGCAAACCAATAACAGGTGGTGCGTTGGTTTGTAGTGTTAGCTCCGTAAACGTCGTTGATGTTGCGTGCCGCTTGTGCCGCGTTACTGCCACGACGGTACTCATATTCCATAATTACTCGAATTTTTAACGTATCCATGATGACGAAAAAGATTGAAATGCGATGAAAATGTAACACTAATCAATAAACAAATGACTATTTTTGGAAAAATAATTCCATGTTTTTAAAATAAAATTAATTTGAAATTAGAATTCTTAGCCAAACAAAAATTATTTTGATTTGAAATGGCCAGTACTGCAGAACGGCAATTTCATAGGTAAAGACCTATTATTTACTGACATAAAAGTCAAAGTATATTCAGTTTCAATTATATTTTTAACCAAAATCTAGCAAAGGTTAGGTTAGGTTAGTATTTATCCGTCGCTTATTGCACGAGCCCTTCCGGTTGAAGAGCGTCCGGTGCCTCGGACTGCTCTCCCGGAAGATGCGGCAGCTGTCGTAGACAGGCAGCCGCGCGGAGGATCTGCTGCGAAAGCAGATGCCGCTAACTGGGCCGCTGCTGTTATCGCCTCAGGCGGGTCCGGCGGCCCAGCAGCATAGCGGAGCAGGAGGTACCGATGGGTTTTAGTAGGTACCCCGGGTGCGCTCCTCACCCCGCACCTGGGCGAGTCCCATATATCCCGGCGGTCCCCCCCTGTCCGCTGGGGATTCATAAAAAATTTCCATTTGTGAAAAAAAAGTTAGGTTAGTATTTAATACAGGTTTTTTAGCTAAAGTTTTGTCATAAATATTTTATTTTTCGTTTTTCCGTGGTAGTGTCCAAAAAATGAGTAACGATGAAAATGATATATTTTATGATAGCCGAAAACATTAATATGTCTAAGGTAAAATAAATATGTCAGCTCCTAATACTATTAGCCCAGGCTAAGGGAAAATATTACTCATAGTGTTATTCTGTTACTTTTTAAATATTTTTCTTTTAAATTATACCTACTAAGTATTAGGTGTAGGACGCATCCTGGATAACCATATTTATTTAAAACTTCTCACGCTGCAGGTCAGACTGCTGCAGCAGTACGGCAACTGCTGATTCTCCTGCATTTTTTATGACAGATACTGGCAGGTATGTTAGGATCTAGAAGTATCTAGCGCTTCTTACATTGAGGAAAAATGTATTCAATATGTATTTACAGAATTTAGGCAATAAATATGTATTCTAATAATATTATTTGTAACTAGTGATGTTACTGTAACGAAGATTGCAAGTTGTAGGTGGTAATAAACAATTCTGATAAGTACTTAACTTACCAGAATTGTTTATTTGAGCGATAAAGCTTCTGTATCGTTTCTACTTCACACAACAGTTCCAGAATAAGTATATCACGTATATAAATTATCGTGCCTTTTATTAAAACAGTAGGTGGCCAGACGTTTATGTCGATGAAAAATAGTTTCCCGGCGTGCTTCGTGTATCGCTATATATACATTTGGTGACCACTTGTCACTGTGACCAGTGAAGTCATATTGCCCTTTATTAAAAAAAAAAACAAAATCAAAAATTCTTTATTTTATTTACATTAGGTATATAGTGTTACATAGTATACGTTTTAAGTTAAAAACTTATGTTTAGAGAATCCCGCTCCTTCCTTCCGACAACAATGACTGTTTTTATTAATACATACAATTTTAATTATTACTATTTATTTTTTTATTTTTTTTATAATAGCTAGGAGGCAAACGAGCAAGACGGGTCACCTGATGGTAAGTGATTCATCGCCGCCCACGGTCACCAGCGACGCCAGTGCGTTGCCTACCCTTCAGGTAAGAATATGCTCTTTTCTTGAATAACCCAATGTCGCAGTTGTTGGGGAAGACCGCTGATGGCAACGAATTCCAGAGATTTACTGTGCGTGGCAGAAAACTGTTTTTAAAACGCATTGTAGTGGAACGCCAACCATCCAGATGGTGCGGATGATAGTTCCGGCGAGACGATCGGTTGCGGAAATCAGCGGCTTCTATTAAATTGAACAACTCCTCAGAGCACTCCCCATTGTAAATTCTGTAAAGTATGCATAGGGAAGATAGATCCCTACGTAGTGCCAAAGGATCTAGCCGATCGGCAAGTTCAGGATCGTCGACAATCCGAGATGCCCTACGTTGGATTAGGTCAAATGGAGATAGCTGATAACCCGGAGCCCCGGCCCAAAGGTGGCAACAATACTCCATGTGAGGCCGCACCTGCGCCTACTTCTGTATCGAATGTATACGAATTATACTTTCTTTAACTAAATACAATTTCTTAAGTTTAATTTCCTAGTGCAACCTTGCCTGTGTATGTGTGTGTGTGCAGTTCGTGTGACTTGTGAGTGTTGTGCGTCTACGTGAGGTGTGTGCGTGTTTGCATGTGTGCTCATATTTTACATACTACCTACTATGTGATTTTATAGATGTTTTATATTTATTAAAATTATTATCTATCTATATATATAAAATAAAGTCGTGTTAGTTACACTATTTATAACTCAAAAACGGCTGAACCGATTTAACTAAAATTGGTGGGGAGGTAGCTTAGAACTTAGAGGAGGTAGAGGGGCACTTAAATATCCTATGTCAGTCTCCTGGAGACTGACATAGGATATTTAAGTGTCCCGCCGCGTCTATCTGTCTGTATGTTCGCGATAATCTCAAAAACTACTGAAAGTATTTTCATGCCGTTTACATTAACCGACAGAGTGGTTCATTAGGAAGATTTAGGTCGATAATAATTTGTTAAGGTTTTGTGGAAATTGTTAGATTTATGACGATAATTGTTGAAGGTGTCGGAAAAAATCAAGCCGCCTGGGAACTTTTATCGAAAACGCTGCCTTACTTAACCTGTTGGAGATAAATAACAAAACAATGTATGGTGGGATTGTTTCTCTTTTATAGGTCTCCAAAAAATAAGTTTAAAAAACTATAACCCTACTATAGGGACCCGACTACGTAAAAAATGGGTCTAAAAAGGCCGAAACAAGAAAATAATTCAAATAGAAATCCAGAAATGCATAGTTACAAAAATGGTCAAGGTAAAGCCGTGGTCGCACCTACTGTTCGGAACAGTGGATGTCAAAACGCAGCCGTTTGTAACTATCTTGGGGTATGCATGTGTACATGACGATATACGCAGTTTCAGTTTATACCTAGACGTCACGCATCTCGGTGTGAACTGACGCTTAGATGACGCCATTAGTGTGTGCGACCACGGCTCTACCTTGACCATTTTTTTAACTATGCATTTCTGGATTTCTATTTGAATTATTTTCTTGTTTCGGCCTTTTTAGACCCCTTTTTTACGTAGTCGGGTTATAGTTTTTTAAACTTATTTTTTTATTTAATATTTTTCCGTTTTAACTTTAATCTAATACAAAACGAGGAAACAATAATTAATATTATTTATTAAAGGACCTTAAAGGTAATAAAGTAACTGAAAAACTGAAATTAAAGTGAACTAACCATAGCATACACAGTAAATGACGACTTGATTCGAACTCGAAGAACTGTTTATAAAATATAACTATTTATAATTTATATTCAATAAACGCAATAGAGATCATTCAACATTCATTCCTTTCACCAATGCAATTATATCACTTATTCACTTTTAATCGTATTTTGATCTTATACATTTTTTTTTTTTCGAAAAAAAAAAGGGTAGGGTAGGGTAGGGTAGGGTCTACGCTAAGGGTCGGGTTAAGACCGCTGTAACTAAATCGGACTATAACTAGCCTGGTGGATAGTTTATTTGGTAAGAGTCGATGGGAGGGTTTGACCCTCCCTAACATCACCCGGGTGATGTTCAGACCGGATATTGGGGACAGCTACGGATTGTGAGCTATTATTATGACAGGGGAGACGCGGGTCTCTCCTGCTAAGGAGTCCGACCCCTTCCTCACTCGCTGATGAGTGAGGTTGCTCGCGCGCGGTAGCAGAAACTAGCGGCGTGCGAGTTATCGCGATAGAGGAGCTCTCGTTTTGGTTGGTATCGGTACTGAGAGGGCCGTCCCTCTCCCCTTCCGCGTACGGTCGGGATGACTCGCGCGCGTAAGTCCTAATGTCGATGAGGTTCGCGGTATTGGTAGAGCGGTCAATATCGCGGTCGCGGACACTATTTTGGTGTGTACCTAGACTACTAGGATGCGAACTCGAACTCGGGTTCGGGTCCGGTCCCGTGTTAGGGTCGGTCTGTACGTCTGTACGTGTTGTCGTGTCGGATGTGGGACCTCGGGGTAGGCGCTGGCGTCGACCCCGGTGCGATACTAACCTCGCGGGTGCGTGTGGTTTGTGTTTACGTAGCTGTACACAGTACGTAACGTATTTTGTAATCGGGTCAACGGGATCGGCTAAGATATGCTTAGGCCGTTTGTACGGGTGTCGGAAAGTCTGTGCGTCGTGATTATCCAGTGCCTTTTTGATAAGGGGGTTTGGGTGATTTTTGCCTATTATGCGTAGAAACCGGTTCTGGACTCTTTGCAAACGGTCCAATTGAGACTCGCTTATCTGTGCGATTTTATACAATAATTGTAGTGGAATATATCATAAACTTCTAAACACAACGATACCGCGATTCAGGAAAATTTAAGACTCGTATAGTGACATCTATCGAACGAGTGAGTAATAAAAGTGCTAGTAATTGATTTCATCTTCATTTTTTTATTAAAATCGGATGAACCAATTAACCGATTTTGATCTAGTTTTTTTGTTTGAAAGCTGACATAATTAAGAGTGGTCTTAGCTATAATTCATCATCATCAGCTCGTTCACTGCTTGACAATATAGGTGTTATTTAATTTTTTTAATTTGTTATGTATTGCCTGTAAAAAATTATATTTATAAAATAAAATATAATGTTATGAAGGAACATAATATATAAATTATATTTTTATAGTCTTATTATACGTAATGTTAGAAAATTGGACAAATATAGTACGAATTGTATTTTAAAGGTATATTATGTTGACTTAAACAATATGATATAATATAATATATATACAAATTATGTAAATATTTGTAGTGTGCTTGCCAAGACCTTTCTTTTGATACCAAACATGTGATAATTATCTCGATTTAATTTTTTGATATGTTAGAATCTGAGGTTTAATTTTCGAAATACATAATTTTGAAAAAAATTATATAGCCTATGTTACCCGCGGCATCATTACGAATCTATTGAGACCTCATTTATTAAAATTGGACCAGTAGTTAGGACGCTACGAGGGAACAAACATACATACATACATACATAGACTGCCAAAATCATTACCCATCCTTTTGGCTTCGCCGTAGTCGAGTAAAAAGTCCGCGATGGTATAGATATGTCTATCTTTTAAGGATAGGTTACTATACTCATTCTAAGTTTTTAAAAATGATATTGTAATATAGTATTAAGAGCAATAATGTAATTTCAGAAGCTATTTAGACGGATACAATTTAATTATCCTCATCTAGGAGATTATGTTTAAGACAGCTATACTCTAAGTGTGTTCTGCGGAACCCTAGGGTTCCGCGATACCCCTGTAGGGGGTTCCGCAAGAATTTAGAAAAAAAATCAAAACACCTCTCTCTGGTCGAATGTTTTGACTCCGCCCGCCGCGCCGCCGCGCCGCGCGCGCGCGTATACTTGTGAGCGCGCAGTCCCTTTGATAAAAGCCGCCTCTGAATTAGACACTATAGTTGTGAACAAGGGACTTTCGGCTCTATCTTCAAAACATAAAGTCTAGATTGTTTACAACGCATTTTTTGTATTTCTATTTTTATTTCTATTTTGTATTTCTATTTTATGTATTTATATTTTAATTTCTATTTTTATTTGTACATTTCTTCTTTGGACTAAACTTAGTCTCTTATTAGCAGTAACGATTGTGCATTATTTTGACCCCACCATCCTGACGTGTAACATTATTAACCCTTGATTTACCCGGTGACTTTATACCTGCACAACGTACCCCGAGGAGTCCCTCGGACTCCCGGAAACAAAATCGTAATTTTAAGATAAAATAGAACATTTAAAAAATGAAATACTTATTATTTTTGTTAATTATTTATATGGTTTTAATATGGCATAGGTTTATACTTAAAATTAAAGAATTACAGCCTTTTATTGAGGAACTCCTAGACTAAGGCACTTTTTATCATAAAATTATGAGATCTAACTTCCAGCCTCTAACATACATATATAAAAAAACATGTTTCTAAAATAACAAATAAAAAAACTTATAAAAAACATCATAAACTCTCATAAAAACCAAAAAAAAAGAACATAGTTAAAATAAAATTCAAAAACGTGCAAGACCTTTCAGTCGCCTTTGCTGACACAGTCATTGCATATTTTTTTTGTACAGCTAAGGCACACAGGCTTAGTACAACTATGGCACATGTACGCAGTTTTTCTTTTTAGGCGGAATGAGAGAAAATATTGTCACCTGTGCCCACCGGTGACAATATTTTCTCTCATTCCGTGGCAGTTTCTGCTCATTATTGGTCTCAACTGGTAAATGGAGTGGATTTGGAATGCCTGTAATCTCCGAAATGATTGCGCGCAACTGTCGAGGGAGTTTGGAGTTGTACAATCAGGTTTTTAGATTGCTTTCATTGAGTTGGCTTGCAACAGCTTTGATGAAATTGAGACGAGTTAATTTTGGTATATTGTTCTGCGATTGATGTATCACTGTACTATTCCAGGTATATCAAGTACCATTGGCCAGCGAGCAGTACGACGACTATAGGAATATACTGAACATTTTTGATCAACTGAGTTGAAGCCTGATTTGGTAGCATTGTAATATTCTATTATTTCAAGCTTGTGAGTTATTAGGTTCACTTTGTCATCGTGGTGTATAGTAGAATATAATATTACAGCTTTCTTCTTCTTTGGTACGAAGCTCACCAATGTGCATTCTTTAGTAAAACCAAACAACGAAGACTTTTCTGTTCTGTGCTTGGTTGGTTGAAATTCTTTGGGAATAAGGGCTTTTTTTTTAACTTTCCTACAGTAGTCAGGCCTCTAGCTTTCAGTTCTTGAACAAGTTCAATAGACAAGTACCAGTTGTCGGTGGTCACATTTCTGTTACTATTGTAAATGGGTTTACACAAACGGAGTATTGCTTGAGTTGGAACAGCAAATTTCTTTTCATCTTTGGATAAAGTACGCCCATCAGAACCCTTTCCAGTATAAAGATATGTGTTGATTACATAAAATGTATTTGACTCAGCTAAAGCTTGAAGTTTCAGGCCATATTTAGCCGGCTTACTGGGAATGTACATCTTGAACTTACATCTTCCCCTAAACGCAACCAACATCTCGTCAACTGTTACGTTAGCGCCAGGTATGTAATATAGTTGTGAGTTTTTATTGAAAAGCTCTAATAAATCATTTATTGCACAGCCAGGATCGTCTTTTTTCCTTTCTTCTCTGTCGTTGAAATCATCAAAACGCAGAGCAACCAGTAGAACAAGGAATCGTTTCTTAGAGATAGATGCCCGAAAGATGTTTCTACCTGAGCCATCGGTAGCAAACATAGACAAAACACTTTCTCTATTAGATTTGAAGACAGCAGTATATAATAATATCGCTATAAACCCCTTCATTTCTACCTGTTTTGTTTCCCTGAATGTATATTCCTCAGATTGGTACTTATTTCGCATTTCATCGAGTTTTTATTTGTGAAATGTATTGTAATTTCAAGCATTTGACCATCAAACATAAGTAGGAACGCTTCTACAGGCGATAGAGGACCATTTTCAAAAACAGCGTGTGGTACCGTTGGTATTCGTAGAATGTTGTGAGACTGTGTTCAAGAATTTCTCGAAGGTGGTTTTTTTGCCCATTTGAACCGGTTTTTTCCATAATAATAATTTTGCTCACCCGTATCGATATTTTCATCATCACTCGATGTATCTGAACACTCCGAAGCAGAGTTATGGTCTGAGAGCTCGCAGTCATCCTCGGTTTCAGACACCACCTCATTAGGCTCTAGTCTCCTAGGTTGGTTCAACGGTATATTTTGCTGACTCTCATCATCCGTGTCGCTGTCAGTTAGTTGTTCAGCCCAGTTGGTCACCACGGACTCAAAATCTTCATCAAGGACGTTTATAGTACTACGAGACGCCATCACATCAACTGAAAACAACAATGTCACTGCGTGAAGGTACTGGGACGGGTAAGTTATAATTCCAAGAACTAACGGTTATATGAGCGCTTAAAGTTTTCGATGGAGTCCCAGGGATCTACCGGGTAAATTAAGGGTTAATAAAGAAGAATGGAACATTGGCTTAAAGGCGTTAAACGTGTTGCAACAACACCTTCTAATGACGCTGAATGTTCAAAAGCAGTACGCGCGGAGAATGCAGCAATTACCGATCCAGACGATGATGCCACGACGTCAAGCTCCACGGTTTCAAAGACGAAAAAAAGGAAGTATGATGAATCATATATCAGTTTCGGATTTGTTTATTCCAACGGCTCACCTCTCTGCATGCTATATAGTAAACTGCTTCCTAATAATTCCATGGCACTTGCTGCCAAATTGCGCCGACATTTAGAAACTGTACACCCCGAGTCTAATGACAAGAATAAATAATTTTTTGTTCGCAGAAAAGAACAGTTATTGGAAAGTCAAAAAAATATGATGCATGTAACACAAACTATCAATGAAAAGGCCACGGAGGCATCATATATAGGTAGCTATCACGTGAGTGATAGAGTTGTGTGTGTGAGTGTGAGTGAGTTTGTTAGCGATAACGACTCAGAAATGTTTCAAGATATGTTTGAAGAATTGGTCCAATATCTCACTTCGATGCGCGCATCTTTTGAAAAGTATTTTCCCGAAGAACAGAATACAAAAATAAAACTGAATTCATGGATTCATAATCCTTTTTTACCCAACTTGCAAAAGCCCGAAAGTATTTCAAACGAGGTATATGAATCTCTTGTAGAAATGCCATCAGACACAAGTATGGAGTCACTGTTCAAAACGATGCCTCTCAACGATTTTTGGTGCAGAATTCGTAATGAATATCCAAAATGGCTCTGAATATTCTTCTCCCGTTCCCAACAACATTTGTGCGAAACAGGATTCTCAACGTATGCAGCCACGAAAACAAAATATCGCAATAGACTGGACGCCGAACCTGATATGAGACTGCAACTGTCTTCTATCAAACCTGACATCAACCAATGAATGAAAAATAAAAAACAGTTTCATACCTCCGATTAGTTAGATTCTTTCTTTTTTAATATCTTGTAATAATGTACTTGCCATGTGGCATGTTAAAGTAAGTAATAATCAGTAACTGTTACATTGTACTTTTATTATGTTTATTAATAAAGAATACACTTTTAAAAACTATTGTTTTATTGTAGAGTTCCGTCAAGTATTTTGCTTTCCAAAAGGGTTCCGTCACCAAAAAAGTTTGAGAACCGCTGGTCTAGGAGATATCTTAAAATTAAAAAGTACGTGTGAAAATTTATAATGCATATGTTTTTAGTCTGTGCCATTACTTTACCTATTGCAGGTATATTTGCTAAAGAAGTTTTTTGCCACGAACACTCTCCCACGCGGGCGAAGCTGCGGGCAAAAGCTAGTTCAATAATATGACAGGTTTTTCATACATTTAATGTTTTAATTATTGCAACAGTAGTTCAATGTCCCCATAATTTAGCCTTTTTTAACCAATTTTGTATAGTTTTTTACATTTTCTGAATGAAACCGAGTAAATGTGTTATAAGTGTAACCTATTTATTTTATTGTATAATATGATAGAAGGTATAGTAAATTGTTGCTTAGCAAACGATGTGCGAACCGAAGGCTGAAATATAACACAACAGGGGTGTCTTTTATTTAATATATGGTAGACCCCCTGGGGTTCTACTTTAGTACTTCATGAGGTATCCATGAGGTTAACAAAAAGACGATGACGTCATGATCAACAAACTGTCTCGCAATTTGTCGATTTTGATGTTTACGAAACAATATTGTTAATACTTATGAATAAATAAATGAAAAACCAGTTACGTGTTTTAGGTGTGACGTGATGGTGGTCCAGCTAAAGTAGCCGCAAGTTGAACAAAATTATATTCAAAATATATAGTTTGTGGCTTTTTGGAAATGACTAAGTAGAAGGATCAAGTCGGAAACGAAATCTTTTTAGTTTTTAGTGTAAAAGTTTAAAGAGCAACTTCCATCCGTTTGCCATGGACTTATCCTTATAGTTTTTTTAGTACGTTTTTAAAAATTCCATGTAGATGAGTAGCGAGGACGGTAAAAGTATTTTATGTGGCGAGGAAGGTTACATTTTTTATGCGCCAGAATATACTGGCTATTGCCACTTAAAATCTCGTGCCTAATAAAAAAACAAAATGGCGAAAATCCGCGTTACGCGCCATAATCGTAAACCTCAATAGTAATTTGGGCCCACAGTTTATGCATCATAAAAGTATAATAAATAAAAATATGTCACGTACGCCACAAAAATGTGGTATGCCTACCTTTCACTATTGTATTTGAAAATTAAAGCTTAAGTGGGCTACTAGCCCACATAGCTGCAGATTTGCTGTGTGGCCTCTACCGGGGTAGGTACCCCTATTGAGAGACATACATGAGCATGAGATTGCAAAAGCTTATTATTATGTTGGTAAATAGTCTTATACTTTAAATGAGCAATTGTTGTATATACATAAAACCTGAATCTCGGAAACGGCTTCAAGTATTTCCATGAAATTTAGTTTAGCTTTAGCTTCGGGGGAAAAATCGATCTAGCTAGGTCGAACGGTTATTTTAAACATTCTTAAAATGTATTAATACTTAATAATGTAACAAATACGACGAAAAAGGGAAATTTTTTTTTTTTTTTTTTTCGAAGTAAAAATGCATAAAAAAGTATGAAATAAATCTTATTTTCTAAATAATTCCCCTTTTAAATTCGGCTAAACTTTTCAATATTTCTCTACATAATCTTCACAATTTTGAAGTCGGTACCAGCCCGAACAACATCCTGATAAAACAATATATTATAGAACTCACGTTACGTTAGAACTCACGTTCAAGTTGGCACCATGGTACCGACTTCAAAATTTTAAAATATTAGCCGAATTTGGCCAAACCAACCAAGCCAACAATGGGTTAAAACCCATGTAGATTAAAGGGCTTGTTTCCTAGACATAAAAAAAACGCGACCACACACATGAATCATGATTAATTACTATTATTAGATAAAATAATCAATAAACATATACAGTAACGAATTATTAATAACTATGACAGAGAGCCGTGTTTACCGCCTCAAAGGAAATCGGCGGGACAAAAGTAAAAACGCTTGTTGTGTTTTACCCAGTGAGGTCCAAACGGAGGAGACCGGCAACGCACTTGTTAGTCTTCCGGTGCTGCGGGTGTCCGTGGACGGCGGTTACCATCAGTCCGTCTGCTCGTTTGGCGGACCTATTCCATTAAAATACCATAAAAGTATCGTTTTTGTTGTACTTATAACGGCGTAAATCAAGTTCTATGTTTGACAGGTTTCGCTAAAATCAAAAGTATTTTACGAGCAAGCTAAAAGCCTGCTGAATTTCGCCGCTACTTATAAACCGTTTTATGGTCCTATAAATATCCATTTATTATTAAAAATGTAGGAACACTTACATATTTAATTTCCAAAATCGGCAGAAATTTTTGATGTGAAATATCTATATTTTGGTAGTTCAGACTTAACCCATCGCGATTCCTGAGTAACAACAGATGGTTTGAACAAATTAATTCTGATGTTTTACATCTGTCATGGGCTCAGCGACGATCTACCTATGTTTTAAGTTTTGCGTGGGAAGTTACACAATTAATGCGACAATACTTAGGCTGGGACTATACTGTCCGGAATCTGCAAGGGCGGAGAAAATTCAGGGACTCTTGTCTCGAATCCGAAAGGGCGGAGAAAATTCAGAGCATTGAAAATAGAACTCTCAAATAATACAATACAGCTGAAAATCGAACACACGAGTGTCAAGTCTAATGTCAGTATCAAATCTGATAACCTCTCTCATGTTCTCCAGTTTTAATTATCTTTGGGGCTTTATTTAGCGGCTTTTGATGCCAAGGCAAGACCGTGAATTTGAAATTGCTTGAAACATACAACAAATCTAGCTAAAATAATACGAGGGCGGCACTGAAAATTTCGGGAATCAAGGAAATGACACAACATTACTATTTAAAAATGTATTTATTGCTTTTCGAAGTATTCTCCGCGAAATTTGACACATTTTTCCATATGATGGAACCAATCATTGAAGCAACCATTCCATTCGGAAGTTGGGGTCTCCAAAATGGCCGTTTTGTAGGCGTCCACAGCTTCTTCAGATGATGAAAATCTCTGACCACGCAATTTATTCTTTATTTTAGGGAAAGTATAGAAATCATTAGGGCTTAGGTCGGGGCTGTACGGCGGATGGTCTAATAATTCTATGATTTCTTGCTCTAAAAACTCTTTTGTTCTGTGCGCGGTGTGAGAACTCGCATTGTCCTGATGGAGGATGATGCGGCGGTTGCAGTTCTCTTTACGGAGTTCAGAAACGACCTGTGGCAAACAAATGTTAGCATACCATTCTGCATTAATAGTTCTTTGTTGATCAAGAGGAATAGTCGCAACATGGCCGGTTTTGGAGACAAACGTGGCCACCATTTTTTTTGCAACACTCCGTGAACGAACAATTTTTGTTGGCTTTAACTCATTTTCGAACACCCAAACTCGTGACTGGTTTTTTGTTTCGGGTTCGTACGCGCATATCCAGGATTCGTCACCTGATACGATGTTGTATACAGCATTTGAGGATCCTGCGTGGAATCTTTCGAGAGTTCTGACGCACCAAGTAACGCGAGCCGCTTTTTGCTCTTCACAGAGCAAATGCGGTATCCATCGGGAAAACAACTTTTTTACACCTAATTGTTCATGCAAGATTATTTGTATTTGACTCATGCCAATGTCTAAAGTTGCCTGAATTTCGCGGTATGTCACATGTCGATTTTCCTCAATCAGCTTACGCACAGCAACGTTTTCTTGGGTGACTGCAGTTTTTGGACGACCTTGACGGGGATCATCACTGAGCTTGACACGTCCACGTTGAAATTCAGCAAACCAGCGATAAATTGTGGTTTTGGATGGGGCTTCATCACCAAATGCAGAAATCATCCGGTCAACACACTGTTTTTGTGTTAAACCACTTCGAAAGTCATAATAAATCATCGCTCTAGAATTTTCTCGAGTCAAATCCATTTTCTCAACGACTAAACAAGTTTGACAAGACCTTGTGACAAGACCGAGAATCTTTTTTTTAATAAATAAACGGTATTCGATTTTTAAAACCAAGGAGTTTTAAATTAAAAAGATTTTAATATGACAGGAACAGTGAAAATATTCCATTCCCGATACTTTTAGTGCAGCCCTCGTATGAACCCCCTTACTAATAAAAATATTTACACCATTAATTAGCTATCCAATGTTGCTGTCCTTGTCTGATACGCCGGAAAAGTCAATTGACAGACATAGACAGCATTAAATTAGCTTATCCGTTGTGTAAATATTATTATTAGTAAGGGGGTAAGCGAACCGAAATCATCCTTACTGTACCTACTTAGGTACAGTAAGGATAATGTATGTTTGGCGTTTGACCGTTATCGTAATATACTTTTCTTAATCCACATCGTGTCGTCTGTAGCGAGCTACGACCTCTTGATTTGTATGTCCTTCTAACGCTTGAGTGGTGATGATAATAATACAGCAACAATTATTATATTCTCCTTTATTGGTGCTTAACACGGATACGTATTACATATGAGATATGCCTAACACAAATACGTCTACAGTCTACACTGATTATAGCCTTCTAGTTATCTAAAATAAACCTAAGTAAATAGGCTTTACTCGTGACATCTGTCAATATGACATTGACAATTACATGTCTTAAAACTACTGTTGTTATTATGCAACATCGTCGTCCGTCGCTTACCGTAGCGTCGGGAAATATTAGCATTGACCAATTGCAGAGAAGTATGTCAGCTAAACTTACAATTCCCTCGACCGTGCGCCGTGATTGCAGCGATGCCGACCGCGACCGGCGACAGTGGGCTAAATAAAGCCGCAATCTGGATGTGCGTGCGGCCTGGGGACTGTGGACTGCCGGCGCAGTGGCCCGCAAAAAGCTCAAAGACACCGCCGCTGTACGATCTAGGGACAGTCGTCCAGTTAAAGCGATACTATTTATGAATCTAGAACATACTTTCGCCTTACTTCTTTGTCGACATCTCTAGCTCAGTGGTTAGCGCGTTGGCCCTCAAGCCGGAGGTCGCGGGTTCGAATCCCACCGAGGGAACAAAAAGTTTTCTGTATTCCTGGGTCATGGATGTGTAAATGTGTGTATAATATAATAAAAATCTGAAATATATGTGTGGTTTAAAAATATTAAATATAATAATAATAATAATAATAATAAACATTTATTTGATACAATGAGACATTACACTACAAATAAAACAAAGATTTACATACAAAACTCATAAAAACAGGACAGGAAAAACTGAAAACATAAAAATTACCTACCATGGGAGTAGGTACGCAATAGATACTATTATGGATAGGAAGGTAGGTAGTGTAATGCCTAACTGTCAAAAAGGAGACCGCTCAGGCGTATCACTGCGGCGTAGTACCACAGTGCCTGGTATTATGCGGTTCCATATTGTTGTCGTTTGACGGACAGATTTAACACACTAGCAACAGCAAATAAACGGTTACATATATACATAAACGATTAACGAGATAATTATAATAATAATATATATTATGGGTTACAAAATACAAAAGATAACAGTGTGAGTCATTGCTATGGACAATGCAGCGATCACGCCACCCGCGCCCTTCGCACTCCCCTCACTAATAATAATAATATTAAATAAAAATAAAAAATTATATAGGGGAAAGTTGTTCTCGTAGCAAAAGAGATTTAAATTTTAATTTAAAGTAATTTATTGTTTTCAGAGCACGCAACTCCGGCGGTAGAAGGTTGTTCCAGATTTTACTGGCCAGGTATCTGAAGCTACCTCTGAACATGGAAGTGCGATGGAGTGGAGTAATTAGTAAATAAGCCGATCCCCTGGTAGTCATTGTCAGGCTTTTGTCGCATGCCCACTGTAATTTGTCATAAAGGTAGGCCGGTGTTTTAAATTTAATGACTCCAAATAAAAGAGTAGCAAAATGTAATTGTCTGCGACCATCCATTTTGAGCCACCGTAGATTGTTTATATAAGGCGTCACGTGAGCATGCGGAGGGATGTCGCAGCAATACCTACTGCACGCATTCTGTACTTTTTGAATGAGGCTTTTAGACCGTTCAAGCAGACAGGGACCTATCACCGCGTCTGCGTAGTTTAAGTTTGAGAGCACCAGAGATTCACAGAGAGTTCGTCGTAACGATTGTGGTATCAAATTTCTTATCTTATACAGTAGCTTTACTCTGTAGAAGCACCGACTGACAGCTATAATGACATGCTTTTCAAATCTGAGTCCCTCGTCCATCAGCACCCCTAAGTTTCGTGCTTCTGTTACTCTTTCAATTATATCGTTTCTAATACGTATAAGTGGCTGGGTGACAGCAACTTTTTGGACCTGGTGTTTTGTACCTAATATCATATATTTTGATTTCTTAGGATTGAGCACAAGGGAATTTGTATTAGACCACTCACAAATACGCGCTAGGTCATCGTTCAGCTTGCCTACAGCCTCTTTAATATTACACAGCTTAAAGTTTATGTACAGCTGGATATCATCGGCGTATATGTGGTATTTACAATGCAGGATACACCTGGTGATATCAGCACAGTACAGTGCAAAGAGGCGGGGGCCAATCACGGATCCTTGGGGAACCCCTCTATTTACCCTACATGGTTACTTCCCGTTGTCTGGTACCCGTAACACAAGTTCTTCGGATACTTAGCACGGGGCCAGATTGACGTAGTGTGAAGCATCCATAGATATTATTATTATCTATAATTGGGATACCTAATGGTTGAGAGAAAAATTAACCATTTTCGCCCACGGGAGATCACTCTCTACGACATTCATCTCAAACTTCTCGACTTGTTAGTAGTCGTACTATCGATAACTTAACTCCACTGTCTCCCTGAGTGCATACGTTAAAGTTTTTATCAAAATATTATATCTATCGCCTCGCAAGCTCTGCGCAGTGACACTTATGTCATTCCAAATGCGGCGAAGACAGTTATGTAGCTCGTCTTTATCTTTTTAAGGGCTTCGTACAATTCATTAATTATACCATATTTGATAGGCCCTAGACCGCTCTCTATTAATTAGAACTAGTTTATCGGTAGCTATGTAGAGTATCTTAACCGCGGTAAAGAGAGAAAGAAATATCTTAAGATTTTATGTTATGTTTGTGATGATTATAGCAATGTTATATACTTAATAATTATATCTATGGACGCTTGGTGTCGCGTGGTGTGTTGAGACCATGTCAATCTCTGACGGACTTGTCAGGACTAGTCCTGTGGTAAGTCCTCCAAGAACTTAATGTGTTACGGGTACTTTTATACTAGGTACACATTACACATATATTTAACATTTTTATTATAATACACATATTTCATAAACATTCATGGCCCAGAAACACATTTTTTGTCCCCTTACGGGACTCTAACCCGACCACCGGCTTGAGCGCCAAAGCGTTAACCACTGAGCCACAGAGGTCGTCATATAAAACCGATCTGCTCACAATACCTATTATGTTGATAGCAAAGTGAAAACTAAAGATGCTGGCTCGTTACTTAACAGCGGAAAAAAAACCTATGTTTAAAACTCTTGATTCCATCACTGGCTCTTGCTAGGATAGTTCCAGCCTGAAGCGTTTAAAATCCAAAGAAACATATATTCTTAAATACAGCATCGAAAGTTTCTAGTTGCAATTTAAAAAAAAAACCGGCCAAGTGTGAATCGGACTCACGAACGAAGGGTCCCGTACAAAACGGCAACCAAAAACATGTTTGTTAGCCCACTTGGATATTCATTTGACATTATAAGAAGAATATTACACGTCCACAGTGCGAGCAGTTTAATCAGGCGAGGATAAGGAATGTGGATTTAGGACCTTACACGATAGTGAAAAAAACTTCAATTGCTTTCACCTCATTTATATACATTACGTACATCGACAGGAACTTAAAAATAAATAACATTTATCTAAGTTTACAATTAAGTTAACATTCGTCTAACCGCGCCAACATCAAAATGTCATTTTAATAAGACAGTGTGAAAGTAGCCTTGTAGGCTTATAATCAAAATTCCGTAATTTCAGGGAAATAAGCCATGCGTTATGTATTATATTTCAGTGGCTGAAAAAAAAACAATGTAAAACATTTTTTGTTTATGGTAACAACTAACAACAGTTCGACGGAATAAACCCTTAGACTGGGAATATATTATTATGATCCGGAACAATTCAGAGCACTAAAAATGGAATTCTGCGCTAATACAATAGAGTTGAGAATCGAACACACAAGTGTCGAGTTATCACAACATATTATGACATTGATATTTGACTCGACACTCATGTGTTCGATTTTCAACTCTATTTTATAATTATAGTCCAGAGTTCTAATGTTACTGCTCTGAATTTTCACCGGCGTTCCGAATTCCGGAGCATATAGTCTTAACTCTGCTACTGTACATACCAACTTGTGATGTGTATAAGTATTGCTATTTGCTAATAATGATTTCTTGATTTGAACCTGTAATATTACTTTTATTATGCATAATTAGATTCTTGTTACGATTTCAACGCCTCTTTTGGTTTGCATAATTATTTAAAAAAAAGAAAATTTTTTTTCTTGCTACGTACCCACGAATATATTTTAGAGAAATAGTTAAAGAATTTATTAAAATTATAAAAAATATTGTATAAGTTTAGATTTTACATATATTTCGCGCATATTGATGAGAGTACATTCCTATTCCAAATTCTGCGTATAAAAATAATAATTAAAATATCGATTTTCGCTAAAAACCGTTACAAATTCCTTATTTTATTGATGTCTACTCTGGCTACAAATATTGCCTATTATTATTTTCTATTGAATAAAGAGTTTAAATGACAAGTCTAAGGCCCCTTGCTCACTAAGCGAAAGAAACGCAACGGCGTAGCGTTAAATAAACCGCAGCGTCATAAAAGCTGTTTTGTAGTTCGTAAGTTGTTACGCTTATTTCGTTTATTTTTATGTTTAATTTTAGAGAACGCTCATGCCATAGTAAAATCTTATTTGTAAAACTTGAACCCATAAAGTCATTGTAAATTGTAGTGAGATCAACACAATCCTTTTTTTATTATGATTTAGCTTCTAAGCTGTATAGCAGTGTAGCTGCAAGAGATGGATAACAATAATAATAAATCAGAACACATATGCAAAACTGAAAAAACGTCACCATACATTTACATAACAACCCGATATCTAAATGTATCAAGTAGGAGTTTTCCTATCTTAAGCCGACCTTTAATGCCCCTCGAATTTTAATACTGAGGCTACACTAACAAGAAACGCCGTCAATCTACGGAGTTTCCGATTAGTGTGGCCAAAGAATAACAAAATACTTAAAATATCAAGCTAATACTTGAAAGCTTCAAAATTTCTTTCCAATCTACGACATTTGTCTATTATTCTAATAACAACGCCATACTTAATAACTAAAATAAATACTTATACAATGGAACACAACGTAATAATATCTAGGTTAAAAAGACTTAGTCAATAATTTACAAACGCGAAACATCAAATAATTTACATGCTGCGAGCAGCGGAATTACAAAGGACATTCTCCTTATAAATTTTAAGATAATGTTCGACCAAAAAAGCTAAAAATTCATACCCGCAACTTTACAACCTCACTGGAGGTACTCCAGTAACACGCGAGCGCGACTGGAGACGTAATAGCGCCCTGCACACGTACAGTTCGGAACGCGCATCGGACTGCGTCCCTAACCGCGGCAGGATCTCCATGCGGAGTGTGAGTTTTTGTCACTTCTCGCCGTGAAGAAGTCAACTACAATGTGTATGTGTGTGTACCTCGTGACAACGCACCTAGTGTCAATCAATTGTAACTAATTCGATGCCATACAAATTGTAGTTAACTCCTTCATGGCGAGTAGTGACAGACACTCGCACTCAGCACACTGTGCGGCTTGGAGTGCGAACGACGGGTCGAATTACGACGCCAGAGTCGTCCACGATTTGGACTGACCGCGTTTTACATAACAATATGTCAAAATAACGTCATAGTGCGCGTTTAAAACTGTGGAAAATGCGCTGTCATCGACATGCCAGATCGGACTGCGTCGGCCCCTCGCAATGACACGTTCGGTTCAGAGCGCAGATTGGAACGGCGCGTGCTTTTTTCCGTGGTCCGAACTGTACTTCCTAAAGATTTACACTCGAAAAAAGCTTTCAGGACAGATGACAGATAGACGATTTTATCTTTTTGGTCAAGGACGTCTTAAATAAACCTAATCTAAATTTGGCTAAAGACAACATAATACAGACGAAGACATTAAATTAGTATTAATATTAAATAATGTATAAAATTGTAATAAATTACTTTAACATATTCAATTAATTATAATATTATGAGATAATAATAATTAAGGTATTTTTTAAATGACAGTTTTACAAGAGGAACGGACAAAATTTTGATTGACAAAACGTAAAAGGAAATATGTGTGTTACGATATAGCGTAATTTTATAATAGGTTAATTTTTACTAGTATTATAAACAATAATTTTTCATTATTTATAACCACAAACAGACGTGTTCAGGCTACGTTCCCACGAGGGTTTTTTATGTGGTCGCAACAGAAAAGACTGCATTGTGAATAGAACTGTGCAGTGTGCGCTACTACAATAGAGCTGAAATTCGTGTGCCTACAGCTGTCAAATCTGCTATATTTTGACACTTGACGTTTCGAAATTCAGCTCTATTGTATTTGCGCAGAGTTCTATTAACAGTGCAGTTTCTTCTGTCACACCCACGAGAAAACTCTCGTGGGTGCGAGGGCTTATGCAAGACAATAATCGCCCGCGCAGCTAATGTCAAGTGATGTCAGGGCGTGGCGCCTGCCCTGCTCCGCCCACCTTACTCGCCCGTTATTCTAGGACCTAGGTAGTCCCCAGGATTAACTTTTACACCTCGGATTAGGTGACATATTCCTTGCATTTTATTTATTAATAACTACATTTGTTCCTCCTGCCTAAATACTCAGAACAAAGTAAATCTTGTCTTAGTTTCTGTTTTAATAATAATCACGATTGCAACTTTCAACTCTTAATTATAAAATTTAAACTATATTATGCGATGTACAGTATATTACTTATTTGTGACGATTTCGGTAAATATATGTATAATGTATATAAATTACTTTAAATATCCACCACTTTATATACAATTCATCATCGGCAGTGACCAGCTGGTCTCTATACGTATGTACAACGAACCCTTATAAATACATAATAAATATTATAATAGCTACAAGGTGTGACATTAAAATTAGCCAAAAATTGTTTAAATATCTAAAATTTACAATAATTTTGCTAACTTTGGCTCGCAAATCGCAATACAGCCGCCTTCACATCTCAGGGCTAAGGCTAAGAACTCACGGAGCGGTTTTCACTCGCGCCCGCCCGCAACTTGTGTAGAATGCAGATATGTATGTAAAAAATGAAAGCACAACTCACGGCGCGTTTTACGCCCGCGGTGCGCGCGGTTGTTCGCGGGTGCGTTCGGTGTGCGGGCGAAATTCAGAAATTCTACTGTAAATATGTATTTGCCTTTTTGCAACCGCGCGTCCTGCGATCTTCGCCCGCCACGTTTGCGGGCGATAATCTCAACTGCGGCGGCTGCGTGACCGCGCAGAACCGCGGTCTCGGTGAGTTTAGAATTAAAACCGCAGTTCGACGACCGCGGCGGGAACGGAGAAAAACCGCTCCGTGAGTTCTTAACGTAAAGGGCAGCAGCGCGGCAGTCCCGCTGCAATCGCCCAAGTGTGAATGGGCTTTCAGTCGTTTCGGGAATGTGCTTTTAATATTTTCTTTCAATTGTTATCAAATTTTCAAAACATTTAGCCGATAACAGCAACTCACGCTTTCTCATAAATTATTACCCCTTACTAATATTGAATGTACGTAATTGTTTCGTCGCAAAGAAGGAAATTTTGCCGGTTCACTGTGACTTTTTCAGCTTCTAATATATTAGTACCTGGGGTAACCGAGCTTTGCTCGGATCTCTAGTAGTTAAAAAAAAGAATCACAAAAATATTTTACCGGGGTTCGAATTTCCGAGCAACGCAAAAATTAACCAAACTGCCAATCGGACTGACATTATAGAGTTGAAATTATTGATATATTGTTGCACGACGAAAGAAAAAACATATATATGCGCATTTTCCCTAGGGATAAAACTATAAAACTATAGCTAAACCGATTTTTCTCCCCCAAAACTCCCTGCATACTAAATCTCATGTAAATACTTGTAGCCGTTGCCGAGATTACGATTATATATATATATATATATATATATACAAGATTGTCTCGTTTAAAGTATTAGATAGATTAATACAATACGCGTCATGTTACATAATATACAAAATTGCCTATAAACCAAAACTGGCTGGTAAAATATTATTAGTAGGTACTTAAATTAACAATATAAATTATTACAATCTATTTCATTGGACGACTGGGATAAAAATTCAGTCTATATTGGGAAGTGGTCATTATTCCCTTAGAAAATTATTTCAATAAATAATGTTTTTATAAATACTGATACAAAATAAAAACACTGCATTTGGCAATATTACCTATTGTAAGAATGTGTAGTATATTCCTACTGTTGTGAAACTAAGGATTCGATACACTACGGGTCCGTTCACACCGGGACGATACGCGACGTGACGCGGCGATGCATTTTTTAAATGGCTACTCAATATTAAACTTTATTAACTTCAAAAGAAGGTACATGTTCCATATCAGTCATACACTGCACATGCGCCGTGAAGCGCGGGCAACTTGACATTCGGATTCTCACAGTGAAACGTGTTTCTTCTTGTGTAATTAATAAAGTTCAATTCTGAATGGCTTCTAATCTTAAAAATGCAGCGCCGCGTCGCGTGTAGCTTCGGATTGAATTGACCCTTAGCGCAGCGGCGCTGAAGCGCGCGGCTTCAATTCTTCATACGATATTGAATATACATTAAAGCCTTCCCTCAAGAAGATTTGATTGTCGTTGCTACTGTGACATTGACTCCTAGCATCGAGGATCCCCACCGGGAACGTTAATGGGTGATGATGATGCTGCAGCCTCACCCGGAGATCAGGGGCGCGCGTCGTTGGAGGACTCGACGTCGCTGGAGCTGCTGGTGACGGACTTCTTGGGCTTGTACTCCGTGATCACGACCGTCACGCCGCTCACGGTTACCTGCAACGGTGTCAGATGAAAGCAAGGGACAAGGACAAAATATAACTTACCTACATTTTACAACCTATATTAATCAGGGAAAATTAAAGTATTTATCACTCGTCGGGATGATAGCTACAATGCGATTCAAATGAGAATAGGATCGCCATATTGTTACGAATTATGACTATTATGATAATTAAATTTATGTTCAGTTAATTTACTACTATTTAACGTTTTTATTTCTTTCACATTCGATGTAAGACTATTATTATTCATATTATGCAAATAAGTTTTTTTGCAAACCGCACTTTTCAAGTGACATTTGACAGAAAAAGGTTATTGACATTCCTATTCTTATTTGAAACGCATTGTACATTACTTTTTACCCGACTACGGCGAAGCTTAAGATTTGGCAGTCTATTTATATTGTACACGTATGTATGTTGGTTCCGTCGTAGCGCCAAAACTACTGATCCGATTTTAATGAATGAGGTGTCATTGGATTCGTAATAATGGCCCGGGTAACACTGGCTTATATAATTTGCGTAGTCCGGTGGTTTGTAACTTTTGATTAGATATTACTAGTTCTTCGAGAACTAGTAATATCTAATCAAAAGTTACGTTAAGATTTTTTATAAATACTTTCCAGAATTTGTTTCTTACTAGCAACACTGTTGAACGGTGAAATAATACAGGTTGTTTTCAAAATCAGTCGGTTCGATTCCTGGCTAGGGAAATTGATTTATCAAGTCTAATGACGCAGTTCTAGTTTTTATCAAAATCGCGCTTACTCCTTTTGTAGTGCATCAATTTATCAATAACTGTAAGTATGGTATGCGTAACTATAATTTTTCATTTGTCGGAAAATTCGGAATGTGGTGGATTCGAATCCCGGTCAGATCAATATTTTTGTGATTCTTTTTATTTTAAAAATTTATCAGAGCTCCGAGCAAAGCTGGGTTACACAGGTACTATAAATCGAAGCGTAGAGTTATTTTGAGGTCCGACCGTGCGACCGACATTGCTCTGATATTTCTCAGCTACGTCCACTGTCCCGCCCACACTGAGTCACGAATCACACAGTATAAATAGCTCGTACTACGGCAGAATATTCATAAAATATGCCATTCATCGCCATATTCGGCGGTCACCTGTCTGTCCTTTACGGCCTCTCAGCGCGGCCGTTGACACAGAATTATGTGATCTCGGTGTATGTCAATTGAAAATGTTGGCATACATCCTATCATTTCTATCAAACCGTTTTGAGTTTGACCAACCAATACACTAAACTTCTGATCCGATTTTAATAAATATAAACGTATCATTAGATTCGTAACAATAGCCCGGATAACTCAGGCTTTATATTATATAATTTACGTAGTCGGGTAACGGGTTATAGTTTTTTATAAAAAAAAAAATATAGTTATTAGAATACGGTACTAAGCTAAAATGCACCTAAAAATTACGCTCACACCTTGTGACGAAATAATCTCGTTAGACGCACGAGACGCTGGCGCTGGACACATTATATTATACAATATCCCCCTTACTAATCAAAATATTTACACAATGGATAACTTAAACAGCGTTGCTGTCTTTGTCTGACAAGTGACGTTTCCAACGCATCAGACAAAGGCAGCAACGTTGTTTAATGTATCCGTTGTATAAATCTTTTTATTAGTAAGGGAGTATTGATTTATTTCTGTGGGGTAGATATTTCTTCTCTACCGCTACCCACCTCTCTCGTCTGCGCGGAGCTGCGGTCGACGTTGTTGAGTCTGGGCGGACGGCGTTTCTTCTTGAGCGAGGCGGACCGGGGCCGCTTCTGCGAGGAGGTGGCGGTGCCGGCCGCCTGAGCCGCCGCCAGCGCTGGGTTGATGCGCGGCTTGCGGGTGGAAGTACCTGGTCGAAGAGTGTGGATGAATGGCTGGTGGATTTCATGAATCAACTGACATGAGAACAATTAAAGCGCTTTGACATGTCCTTGACCCATTTGGGTTGTATGAATCAGTGTTTTTTACAACCAATTGGATTAAATAGAACTGACCGTATGTTGTCGTGGATTGGCATGACAGTGGTGTATATGGAGGAACTGCAGATTGGATCAAGCCCGCAGCGTCATGCCGATTGGACGATATGAAGTATGGTGTATGGCTACCGTTGGTCACCTGGATTATAATCCAGCTGTCCAGCTCGGACACAAAGAGTGTCTCTACCCTCTAGGGCAGGCCTTTGCAATGCGGCCCCTGAGCTAATTTAGCGTACGGCTGTTTAATGTCGAACCTACACATACGTTTATGACACAATTTGGTAATGTTTGAAAAACATTGATTTTTGGGTTTTCTTGGACGAATTGTGGATTTTTATAGATGTGCGGCCCGTTAGGGTTCTGCTAAAATAAGGAATGGCACGCAATCTTGAAAAAGTTGGGCATGCCTGCTCTAGGGTAAAGAAACACGCTACTCTTGTCTTTGTATTGAGAATTTGAAAAACATAATATTTAGTAGGTAGTGACTAATGCCTGCCTATAAACTAGACTGGAAGAGCTCTTTTCTAACCTGTATTGGACTCGAACCTCTCCGAGTAGGTCACGAATCGTGACGTAAATAATAAAAGTGGGTGCAGTAGTTAAAAAAAAGTAAAACATTTATAAACAAGGTCGTCCGGAATTCAGAGCACTGAAAATATAACTCTGCACATAAACCATAGAGCTGAAAATCGAACACACGAGTCTCAAGTCAAATGTCAATGTCGAATCTGACAACTCGCCACTCATGTTTTCGATTTTCAAGTCTATTGTAGTAATACAGAGTTCTATTTTCAACGCTCTGAATTTTCTCCAGCGTTCCGGATTCTAAGCCTAATGGAGTCCTAGCCGTCGCGGCGTGTATGGCACACGCGTTACTCGCCACTCCACAATAAAAGGTCGAAAAAAAAACCTGCCTGCATAGTACATAGGTATTTAGCTCAAATTTCATTCCCCACTGTTAGGTACAAAATGCAATGTTGATATTAAATTTTTTTGCGTTCCGCTTACACGGCTTGAACAATAGGGCCTATTCAATTTACCGCATTGTTGGTGAAATGGGGACAACACAGTTTTCTCATTAACCACACTCTACAGCTTCCGCCACACCATAAATAGGGACCGGCTTTTTACGTCACGTCATGTAGCCAAACAGCTAGAAGGAGCCTTAATTTACTCGATGTAGTAAGTTGATGTCCAAGTTGATGCCCAAGACAACTTTAGACCAAGGGGTCAATTCACAACGAAACGAGACGTAACGCGACGAGTATCGTTTCGTTTCGATGCATTTTTAAGATGGCTACTCAAAATTGAACTTTATTCACTAAACAAGAAGATACACGTTTCATTGTAAGAGTTCGAATGTAAATTGCACGGCGCCGCATAGCGCATGTGTGCAGTGTACGACTGGTGTTTAGAGCATTAAACCAACTTAATCGGTCGGTTTAATGCTCTAAGGACTGGTGTCATATGAAAAGTGTATCTTTTTGTGTAGTGAATAAATGTTTCGGTGTGAACTGACCCAAAGAGTCTAGACTAGTAACATTGAACTCGTTACTGAGAGTTAGACTTATCTAATATCAGACAGCTAAAAATGCAAATACATATATGTATGATGACGTAAGCAGCCGCTGAATAAGGATTATCTGGTATTGGGAAGAATTTGAGGACATGAAACAGGGGTACAAAATATGTTGGACATGATAGAAAAAGTTTAAAGCGATCGAAGCCGTGTGCCCCCCGCGCCCCCGTCCATACAATATACGTAGGTTATACACCAAGTTCGTAAAGGACATTGGGCATTTTACAATTGGACTATAATTGTCAATTACCCACGGCGACCAAGATAAAATTAGGTAATAGATGTAAGCATCTGGATTACAACGGCATAGGTGGTATATCTGCAGGTGTGGTAAACTAAATGCTGCGTAATTTTTTTACTCATTTCTCTGAAATGAATTGACTCATATTTAAATTATAGCTGGTGCCCGCATCTTCGATTGCGTAGAACTAACGGAAACGGAACTCTTTAAACGGAACCTTAAGATAATAGTGGCCTAAGTTACTCCTTATAACACCAGCTATCTGCCAGTGAAAGTCTCGTGAAAATCGGTCCAGCCGTTTCAGACATAAGCCGGAACAAACAGACGGATAGACAAAAAATTTAGTAAAAACTGTACATTTAAAATTTGTATACATAAAACATTGCATTGCTTATCCATTGTGTAAATATTTTTATTAGTAAGGGGGTAGATGTTTCCCGCGAATTAGTTTCGTAAAGAGTTTTTTTTTTACAAATACTAAAGAGTAGTGATCGTCATTTAAAGGGCCAACCGGAACCCTCTATTATTTAGTTTAGGACCTCCGGTCTGCGGCTTTCATGTTGGATCCCCGTCGCATTCGCCTAGTGAGCCTAGTCTGACTAGTTCTAGACTAAAAATCTAGTCTAGTTTTAGTTAAAACCTAATTTATTATATATTATAATTTATAACAGGCCCCCTGTTTCACAATCGCCCAATAAGTGACAAATGGCTTATCCGGAAGTTTTGTCGCTGCTTAATTTATACGCGAGCGACAGAGACAAAAGTTCCAGATAAGCTATATGTCATCTATTAGGCGATTGTGGAACAGGCCCTTACTTTATAGTTTATTACGATAAATTTTAACCGCCATGCACATAATAATTTTGTTATCACACTAATCTCCCTATTCTACAACAGATGGCGCCACAACAATCAATATCATAGATGTAATTTAAAAATGTATTTGGATGCAAAAATGCAATTTAATGCCCTTCAAATATTAAAATCACTTAATACGAAATATGTTTTATCGGATTAATTATTAATATCGTTAACTTCTAACGTAAAAAAATATATTAATAGTGAACGTTAAATTTTTGTGCGAAAACTGTGTAAAAAAATATAGTTTGACCCGTTTCTAAAAACCCGGTACGGTTGCGTGTATTTTTTTTAGTTCACACTTTCTCAAAGGCGTAAGAGTGCACTGCCCCCATACTAAAATTAATAAGGTCAATGATTTTAACGCGACCAAGTTAAAATGTCGTAAAAGCAAGGCGTTACTACCGCAATGACTGGCCACGTTGTTTAGTCAGGTTATAGACGACACCAGCGCCAAATTCGCAAATATAATGTAAGAGCTTGTTTATGTCTACGTTTTTGTATAAGCATGAATAAAAAATAATTTTATTTAACACGAGTACAAATAATTAATAGTCTATTAATCGAGTCAAAAATAATAAATTAAGAGCAAATATTTTAAACTTATCAATAAGGAATTATACCATGAAATGGTTGTAAAATATAACACACATTGAATAGTAGTTTTGGCTTTAAAATAACATTAAAGTTAACCTGTTCTTACTGCACTTCTTTTTTTATATAATATCTCCTATATTTTATTGATGTAAGCATAGTTTATTTCGAAAAATTCTAGGTCTTCTATAAGTATTCATTAGAGTATTGTCCTTATAAACATAACCTATTAATTCATATGTAAGGTACATATGAATTAATAGGTTTAATTTTAACATTAAAATTAAAATAATAATTTAAGACTTCTGTATTCTTATTTAGGATACACATAAATCAAGTTTGTATATTGAATTAGATCTCGATTCGTCTAACAAGAACCTTTTCCAAGTGTAGCCAAAACATTTTAACATTACATTTTTACAAAACAATATGGCATTTAAAATAGATTTACCTTTTCTAACGTCACACATGGAACATTTAAAGGCCTCTGCGTTATTTCTGTAAGTACAAACGCTACAGTCCCAATAGTTTTCTTCAACCACTTTGGATGGCCTTTTGCCTCTCCGAATAGCATTTTTCTTGTCCATTTTAATGCTCACTACACCTAAATGTAACTTTTACACATTAATCATGATATTTTGCAGTAGCCACTGAATTTTGTATCACATAATAATGTTATAAATCGTCTTAGAATCATTATTTTTGTTTTAGTGTACACAGAAAACGTACACTACAAATCGCCATGACAGTTCGACAAAGGCGGTCGATAAAACAGTTCATGCACTCAGTGCTGCCACCTGCTGCTCTTTGTCGAAACTCCACTGCCTGTTTTACCGACATATTTCATTCAAGATATGATGAAGAAAATTTATGAAAGATTGTGAAAGATGTGCATTGTGCATTCGATTTCCGAATGAATAACAATTTACAATGATGTATATTTCACTACTCAAAGGAATGATGATTGATGTAAACCAGACAAGGGCGAGACGGACTCACCCAACGAGGGTTCCGTAGAAGGAGTTCCTCGTTATACGGAACCACCATAAATAGTTCAGGAGCCGAGGCTCGCAGTTTTTGTCGAGCCTGAAAATGGGCGATTAAAATTTGTGTAGAGAACAAAGTGGAGAAGCTTATATTATTATCTTCTTTTATTATTTTTCATTTTTAATTTAAAAATAAGTATCGTAAAAAATAAATAAAATGCTCAGAGCTTACATTAATTTCCAAATAATTATAAAAAATAAATGTAAAAGCCCTTTCATTAATAATATTTTGAATTGAAATTAACAGCTTTAACTTGAAATTTCGACCCCTCTTAGACTTTAGACTTGTTTAGGGTTCCGTAGTAACTACAAGGAATCCATATAGTTTCGCGCTGTCCGTTCATCTGTCCGTCGGTAATCTCTAGCTAACTTCAGCTATTATGAATTTAATAATATAAATAGACGAAATTTTGTATAGGTATAAATTGCTATACCTAGACTTTATTTTTTTATCCCCACTAACTTTATAGTGGGGATAAAAAAAATACACTTACCATTGACCCAATGATTTAAAAACTTTTCTTACAGATTCTAATTCTGATTACTGATTCGACCCTATCGTGTGGGGCATCTTCGAATAGGTTTTTTTTTTAAATAACGGCGTGGCTTCATACAAGATTTTAATGATTTAATTACAACAAATGTGCAGTTTTACAGATTTTTCTTGTACTTGTAGCATTATTAGTTATATTAAACCCATTTGGATCCGCTGTCCCTGTACAGGGACAGTTGTTCAAATACCCACATTTTTTGTTGTGTCCCAGATATTTTTTAATTGCATCCATATTTCATATGCTGGGTAGTGTATCATATTTATCTTATTTTAAATATTGGTGAAATTGCAATAAAAAGTGTTCATATTGAAGTATAAAACAACTGAAGTCAAAACGCAAATTATCGTCACAAGGTAAGGTATTTTATTTTATGTTTCTATGCGAAATTTTATGTTTGTTTTAGAAATATTACTGTTTTATACTGTCAATTAGAGTAATAAGTGATAAAAAGTGTTTATATTTTAGTGTTGTGTATTACAAGTCATATTTTGTTTTAGTGTCCCTGTATAGGGACATTGGGCACATTAGTGATATTTTTTTAATAAAGTTCTAAGTATTTTGTATCTTCTTTTCAGAATCTTTATCGAATTTATAATGGCTAAAAGGACATTTAATGCCATTTCTGACTACGGATGACTTTCAGAAGCACTAGAAAACATATTGAATGAAGAAGATGACCTAGACACGAGCTATGAATTGGTAGCCATTCCTCCAGACCCAAGCGTTCTAACGGATGAAGAGGAGTTTGACAAAGATGACATTCAACAAAACATATTGCCGCGAGATATACCTGGTAGAGTAGAAGTTTTCGCTACTCAGGATAATGAGGATTGGGATAGCAGTGATGATGAGCCCCTGCAAAAACGTTCTAGGAAGCCTCCAGAGACTGAACCAAAGTGGCGCAAATATGAAGGTTCTTACGGCGACATTACTTCCACCAGTGATGATCTTCAAAAGCGTAGAGAAAATGTAGAAAATGAACTAAAAGATTTAGGCCCAGTAGACATATTTGAGAAGTTTTTTGATGAAGAAGTCATGCAGATGATTTTAGTGAACACAAAACTTTATGCTGCACAAAACAACAGACATGACTGTCATGTGACCGTTGATGATCTCAAAAATTTGTTTGGAATACTCATACTAACCGGGTATTATACATTAGCCAGAGAACGTTTATACTGGTCCCTGGACGAAGATTGTAATGTGCCACTTGTTACCAAAACCATGTCAAAAAATAAATATTTCGAAATAAAGAAATTTTTGCACTTCTGTGATAACGAAAATGCTGCCGGATCCACTGATAGGATGTTCAAAAAACGACCACTTGCTGACTTTCTCATAAAAAAATATATTTACAATGGGGTGTATTTCACGAGCAATTGTCTATTGATGAATCTATGATCAAATACTTTGGACGACATCCTGCAAAACAATTTATAAAAGGAAAGCCAGTGCGAATTGGCTACAAGAACTGGATGATAGCTAGTGCTGATGGTTATTGTTATGCTTTTGATATATACTGTGGCAAATCATCAACGGTAACAACAAACAAACCATTGGGGTCAAAAGTTGTGAAACTTTTGCTGGCAAAAAGTCAATGCGTTCCAAACGAGCATATTATTTATTTCGACAACTTTTTTACCAGCCATGGTTTGCTAAAAGAACTACGTGAGTCTGGATATCGAGCGATGGGCACTGTTCGGGATAATCGAACTAAAAATGTCCCCTGATATCGGTCAAAGATATGAAAAAAAAAATAAGAGCTCATTATGACTATCGTTTTGATTCCACTAATCAAATTTTGTTCGTCCGTTGGCTTGATAACAGCGTATGTACTATGGGCACCAATTTCGACACGGTTCATCCCTTGGGAAAAGTTAAAAGATGGGATACTGCACAAAAGAAAAAAGTAGATATGGACATCCCACATGTCTTTCAAAATTATAATAAAGGTGTGGGTGGTGTAGATCAAGCGGATCAATCTATCGCAGTATATAGATCGGCTATTAGGGGCAAAAAATGGTGGTGGGTGCTATTCACCTACATGCTTGACTAGTCTATTGCTAATGCCTGGCGTCTGCATTCTTTGATACATGAATAAAAATTGGATCAGCTGCAATTCCGTCGAACAATTACACGATTTTACTTAAAATCTGATGGGTGTAAAGATCGGAGACGAAAACCATCATCGGCTGTTCCAGGAGTTGCAGCAGATGGAGTTGGACACTTTCCGCAGACACTGCCAAACCAATTATTACGATGTGTCATTTGTCATAAAAACGTACGATGACAGTGCAAAAAATGCATAAAAACATTGTGTATCGAAAACAACAATTGTTTCGAAAACTACCACACATGAGCCCATTGTCCCTGTACAAGGACAGTGTTTTTTTAATACTTACAAACTTTTTTTAAAATTTCTTTTTGATTTTTTCACTTTGTAAGAACCCTATTATTAGATAAATAAAAAAAAAAAATTATTTTCACTGTAGTTTGCTTTTGGATTCAAATAGGTTAAAACGATGTTACTTGCAATTAAAGCGTTGGTCCAAAATTGACCTAGAGTCGACAGCAACGAAATGGTTGCCTATGTGTTCACTTTACATCACATTAGCTGATGTGCAATCTCAGATAGAGAAGTTATGAGCAAGAATAAAATCCAAAATAAATTAATTTTTCAATGGGAATGACAGACATGAGACGATGTATGAAAAACGGCGATTCCCGAAAGACATTAAAAACGTGGGTATAATGTATTACATAATATGTTTGTCAGTGTAGGTAGTAGGTGTAGGTGTAGCTTGTGGTGATGAATAAACTAGTTTGGTATATTCGAACATACGTACCTACCTATATGTCTACAATCTCAATGTGCGGACGTACGATTTCGGAATTCGGATGTACGATTTCTTGCGGAAATTATGCAATTCTGGAGGCTTATGGCCATTACAACTCTTATCTGTATCTTCTAATCCTACACTTACAACAGCAACTTTAATTTTTAGTATCTTATGATTTGGTTTTAAAAGAAATACATGTAACCCTACATTTTCACCCTTAACAATTCTCAAACTTTTAATATCTAGCTAACTATATTGTATAACTCTTTCACACATCACCTATAGGTTGTAGGGGTAGGTGAAGGTTTTATGTAGTAGGAGTAGATAGTAAGTGTGGGTTCTAAGTAGGTGTATGTAGGTAGTTATTTATTTATTCCAGTTCATAGTAAAGATAGAACAAAAGTGTCGTGACAGCTAGTTTATAATGTTAAATATTCTTTTTGTTTTCTGATCAAACATGCTGATGCAGCTAAGAGAATTCCAAATAAGACAGCTGATTGAAACTAGTTTTAATTAGCTTTTAATTTATATAACAGCCATGTGTAGTGATCTCACATTATTTTACTTGCAAATTTGCAAGCAAACATGTCATTTGCAATTACCTCTCTCACAACTATGGCGTCGGAAAAGATTGTGAAGAAGGAGTTTACAAAGTCGCTTTCGTTCGCCTTATTCTGGCTGAAACTTTCCGGTATAACCATGGACTTGTTGGACACAAGCACAGCCTTTAATTGGTTCATGGTGAACTATTTGTTTATTTTCAATACCATCTGGCTTTACACGGGAGTAGGTGGTGAATTCATCTACGTAAACCATGAGCTAAGAGCGGGAACGGCAGACATTATAGAACTGTCACCGATTTGCCCGTGCGTGGCTATTAGCGTTATGTCTACAGGCAAAGCGATATGCTTGTATCTCAATCAAGGGACATTGAAATCTGTATTGGATACCTTCGAAGATTTGTATCCCGTTATGGAGCAAAACGACGAAATCGACGAAGACGATAGGGTAACAGAGGAGGAGAAAAAAGTGGTTAACAATACGATGAAACTCATCTACACCAGTATAGGAGTATTGGGCACCTTTATTTCGATGGTCGTGCTAAGTTTTATCCTACTACCGATTGTACTTATCTTGTACATCTATTTCACTACGGGAAACTTCGAATATAAGACACCTTTTTTGGTGTATTATTTCGTGGAAATGGACTCGATTCCTTACTGGCTGTTTCTTTATTTCCATCATGTGTGGTGCAGTATGTATTAAATTTAATTACCTGTAGGTAATAATCATCATCAGTTCACTACCAAGCTCCATAGTAAGATCCTGGGACTTGTGTTACTCAAGGAGGGTAAGGCGCGTTCTGTACTCTGCCACCTACCATACTGCAAGTTGGAAAGTACAGAATATAAGTTAGGTTAGGTAGACCGCAAAAACAACTTTCAAGTTTAATGTGTAATGCGATAATGTAACACATCGCATTACACATTAAACTTGAAAGTTCGTAGTAGACTTGTGACAGAGCCCTGGGAACGACAGAAATTGACAAAATATATTTAAAATCCGGCCAAGTGCGAGTCGGACTCGCGCACTCGTACTACAATACCAATATTTTACATGTTTATATATTATTTGGTTATTTCAGTACGAAATTTTACAATTAAGCAAATTTTTCATTAAAAGAATTATTTTTCATTACCTATTTTTTTAGCACTTTGTCGACGTAGTAAAAACACATATCCATGCAGTTTCATCTTTCTAGCACTAACCACTTGGAGGGTAAACCGAAGACGGGCGGACGGACGGACATGACGAAACCATAAGATTCCGACTTCCGAGACGTCAACTACGGAATCCTAAAAATTACATTCAACGCCCCTAATGAATAAATCCCCTAATTAATGGCACAGCAAGCAAAAAAAGAAGTTAATGTATTCCTTTTGTTTTAAACATTTTCTTTACAGACAATTACAGACAAGATGAATAGTAAATTAGGCGGTTGACTACATTTTCATTAAGTTTACCTACTTGCTAATTAAGTCATTAAACTAATTTGTACACAAAAATGTGCCTGATATTTGAACATAGCTTTTCGTTCACGATGGCAGTGAAAAAGGATTTCAATAAGTCAGCAATGCCTAGCATATTCTGGCTAAAACTATCTGGTATAACCATGAATTTATTGGATACGAAAAAACCCTGGAACTACTTTGCTACGTTTTACCTCTATTATTTCAACGTTGTCTTCTTACTATCGCATGTCGCTGGTGAAGTTTATTACATGATTGACGCTTTACAAAATGGAAAAAGTGTAGTAGATGTAGCGCATATACTGCCTTTATATGCTATGTCTTCTCTGTCTATAGTGAAGAGCATATTTCTATTCCTCAACCAAGGCGTACTAAAGTCAATATTTGATAGACTGGAAGAGTTCCATCCGAGTACAGAGGACGAGTATATTGATATACCGAACGAGGAAGATGTGAAATTGGTTGATAAGTCATTGAAATTGATAGTGTTTTCTACTAATACATTGGGGTCGGTAGTCAGCATAATCTTTATGAATTTCGTCATGTTACCGATTGCAATCATGGGACATAGTTACATAACGACGGGAGAAATTAAGTACATTACGCCGTTTTTGGTGAAATACTTCTTTGATATAGACACAACATTCAATTGGGCAGTAGTTTACACACACCATATTTGGACATGTATGTTCTATCTTTATAGTGTACTTTACATATTACATTAGCTGACCCACCAAACGTTGTTTTGCCATTTCATGTATTTTTTAATGCAACATAAAATTATTATATATTATACACCGTTATCATTTAGGGGTTGAATAAATAAATTACGGCCGATTCTCAGACCTACCGAATACGCAAAAAAAAGAATCGGTCAAGCCGTTTCGGAGGAGTGTGTACCCGAACACGAGAATTTTATGTATTAGATTTTACTGAATGTATTGATTTCACATTTGGATAAAGCTGCCAAAACTGTAAAGGAAAACACTAAAGTTGCCAAACTTTCGTAAATGTATTCCTTTCGTGTTCAGAGGTCACACGTCGCGTCGTTGATATTTTGAGCTTGAAGATTGTTGTTTTAGCCAAGTGTTTTTGAATAAATCCAATAGCGAAATGTTCTTAGTATCATTTTACGTTTTTGCTAGAGCGTAGAGAGAAACGTGAATAAAGTTGACCTCTACACTTTTTTGCGGAAGAAGTGAGATTACAAAAGTGGAGAGCCTATTGGCGCTACAAGGGGTCGTCCAAAAATCACGTGTATTTATTTTTGGCCGGGGTAGTCGAAAGCCTTACCAAACATCACCATAGAGAAGGAATTGCTAAAATTATTATTTACAAACAATTTGTAAACAACACCCCTGACCCACTGATTAATCACGGGACCGCCGCCCCGTTTCTATTTAGACGGAATCTCCACAGTTTACAATCTACATACTCAGGCCAAATAAAAAAGTTAAGATAGGCTCGATTTAAGAAACTTAATCAATAGTCTCAAATATTTTTTTATTTCAGCGCTCGTGGTTTGTGGAAATGTCTACGGGGCCGACATACTAATACTGCTGTTCTGTTGCTACATCAAAATGCACTTCGAGCTTATCGGCAAACGATTTGAGGGTGTCATCAACGATGATTCCTTGGAGACAACACAGAAAAATATTAGGAAACTAATTATACGCCATCAGTCAATTTTGAAGTAAGTTTCTTGGTACAAGAACAAGTATATTACATTTATACGTGAAGCGAAAACTATCAGGAATGTTTTAGTACAGTTATACGAGAATTGTGCAATCGGAGGAGTATGAAATTTAGCCGGTAAATTAAACTTTATGTGGAGGAAGGTGTGAAGAAATATAATATTTTTAAATAACGTTTAGAAATACATTAAATTTATAAAATACCAACAACACACTACCACAGATTATTAACAGTTAACACACACACTAGATAATATATTTGTAGGGTTCCGTACCCAAAGTGTAAAAACGGGACCCTATTACTGCGATTTCACTGTCCATCCGCCTGTCAGCGGAGATAGCTAGACAGTTGAAATGATGATTCACAATTTCACAACAAATACTAAAAACAAACATGTTTTTTTCTTGCCGTTTTGTACGCGCGCGTACGTTAGCGAACCCTTCGTGCGCGAGTCCGACTCGCACTTGCCGGTATTTTATTTTATTTTTACTATCACAGAGGGCAAAATAACCCTATAATATTAATGATTATGGGTGAATTTCGACCACAGGCCGACTCATAGTTTAATATATTGTTTGTCTGATGGTAAGCTCATAACATTTAAAGCTTCGTGCCTGTAGAGTGTCATACGCACCACTAGAGAAGTCGTAAGTGCGTTGCCACTTGTCGGCTTACTAAAAAGCATTCTCTTTCTTGTCATGATATTCTTATATTTTTCTCCTTGTGAAACATTGGTGTATAATTTACTTTATGTAATATCTACAATGTAGCCATAACATTCGCCTATTCTATTCTATCTTTCGAAGTCGCAGGTGCGAATCACGCCAGGGAAAGAAAAAGTTTTTTGTGTTATCGGTTCATGGATGTGTATTAAATTTGTGTATAATATATTAGGTCATTAGATATGAAATTGGCGTTCTGTAAAGGAGGATCATAAAGTCGATTTTTTTAAAACAAAATATATTTATTTAATCAAAGTATATATACCATTGCTATCTATGCACTTTTGCCATCTCATAGGTAGTTAATTGATGATTCCTTTACTAAAAAAACCATTCGGACAGGAATCAATAAAATCTTTGAAGGTGCTTTGGCCTGCCGCCCCATCGGAGTTGAATTTTTTCCCTTGCAAGAAGTTATCCAAATTTACCTAAAAAAATAGTAATCTGTTGGAGCAAGGTCCGGGGAGTACGGTGGATGTCTTAGACATTCCAATTGAAGCTCCTCTAATTTGGTAGCCGTCTGTTGTGCAGTGTGTGGTCTAGCGTTGTCCTGAAGCAGCAGTGGCCTAGAGCGAATGACCAACCTCGGTTGTTTAGCAGCTAGCTTTTCCATCATGATTTGCAGTTGCTGGCAATAGACATATACCGTAATCGTCTGGCCAGTTTCAAGAAAGCTGTAGTGAACGACACCGGCACTAGTCCACCAAACGCTCACAAGTAACTTTTTTTGAGTCAAATTTCGCTTGGGGCAGGCTTTGGCTGGTTCGCCAGGGTTGAGCCATTGCGATGAGCGTTTCCGATTATCGTACAGGATCCACTTTTCATCACAGGTAATGATTCGATTTAAAATCCCATAATTATTGTGCCGGTTGAGTAATGTAACGCAGTAGTCGACGCGCGTTTGTCGGTTTGCTGCACTTAATTCATGAGATACACACCTTTCAAGCTTTTTCACAGTCCCAATTTTCTTCAAGTAGATTAAAACTATTATTTTTTCACTAACACCGCAGCCTGCAGCTAACTCGGACGTGGTTTGCGTTGGATCCGCTTCCACAATAGCCTTCAATTCTTCATTATCAACTTTGGACTCCGGCCGTCCACGGGGCTTGTTCTGGAGGTCGAAATTTCCAGAACCAAAACGTTAGAACCAAAAACGCACTGTGTTTTCATTTGCGACACCGCCGCCATACACATCATTAATCCTTCGAGCCGTTTCTGCAGCACTAGTGCCACGGTGGAACTCGTACCCGAAAATAATACGATATTACAAGTTTTCCATTTTGTAAACAGAGTGACGCAAAGAAAAAACCAGAAGAGGAAAAAACAAATGAATTACGGTTTTCTAAACACAAATGCATGAGTAACAATTTATATCGCTAAAATTTGAAATTGGAATACCTAACTAAAGAAGATATATTTGAGATCAAAGTGGCCAGTACAATAAAACACCAATTTCATATGTAAGGACCTAATAATAAAATCTTAAATATACACTGTATAGTATGAAACTATGTATTATACATATATAAATGTATTTCCGCTGCTTAGTACCCGTAACACAAGTTCTTCGAGAACTTACCACGGCCCCAGTTTGAGGTGGTGTAAAAGCGTCCATAGATAATATTATCACTACTACTATCATTATTTTGTTACAGTTTGGTAGAGGCGATGGACGTGCTGTTTTCAAAAGCTACCTTAATCCAGTGTGTCATTTCGTCCATTATGATATGCTTCTGCTTGTTCACAGCCACTGTAAGTATCCTTATTCTTACTAGATACTATTATAAATGTAAAAGTTTGTGAGAATGGATGGATGGACACATGTTTGTGACTCCTGTAGTTAAGGCTTTGGATAAAAACATAGGCTACATTTTAGATAATAAGGACAGTGTTCCCGTGGGAAACTGTATTTACGTGGGCGGAGCCGCGGGCAAAACGTAGTAATATTATGAACGCGAAAGTTTGTATGTATGGATGTGGGGATGTTTTTTTCTCTTTCACGCAATAACAACTCGATGTACTACCAGGCGTTTGTCACTCGCTCAAGGACACGCGTCATTTGCCTACCGCTCGGCGTATCTCCTTAGATACAATCGACAAACGGCTGTCGCACGCCGCACGCCCGCTAAAGCACTCGCATCGCACGTTCCCGCGCTTACGCGTCGAAATGTCATGTAATTATTGTGCAGTGAATGGCTGCAGTGTAGTAGTTTAACAACAAAATTTAGTAGTTTCTGACCTTTTTTGTAGGCATTTAATTCTTATTAGTTTTTTTTGTAGGAAATAGCCTCCAGCCGGAAAAAATTAGAAAGAGCGTTCTTAAATAAGTATTTCAAATTTTAAAATTGCAATACCTATAAGAATTTATCGATTTTCTACCGCTCTGCTGTTTTCCTTATTGTTATATCACTATTCAAATTATTTACGCCATTTAGGATATTTTCAACTATAAAATTTAATAATCGAGAATTCAATGAAGGTAAAAAAATGTATAAATTATTTTATAGCATATTTAATTGACAAATAAATTACAACAATCCTCATAGGTACAACCCTAGGGCATTCGTGAGCAGTCACGCGTGACTCACGTGTAACGTGGGTCGCACGGCAGGCAACATAATCTCGACTCTTTGTGCGCGTACTTATGGTACTTGTTAGCAGATATTATTATTCAGATATTGTAGGCAATTATAGCGTAGGTATTTTCGTTTTTGTATGGAAGTGATGTATCTGTTACGTAGTAACTATTTGGTAAACTGTGGTACAACTACAGACTACTAGACTCTGGAGTCCGGATACATTTATATTGTTTAATATTGTTACTTTACCTAAGCCCCTTGGGTGGTCTCATGTGTGCTTGTCATGTGTGTCAATGTGTTCATGCATGTCTAATGATAACAATGAAGTTTACAGAGAGCACCCTGAACCTCATCACGTTTGCGCTGTTCCTGTTCATGATCCTGGTGGAGATGATGCTGCTGTGCTACTTCGGCGATATGCTGATATCGGCTGTAAGTACTTTCTACCCGACTGCCGACTGCCTGCACCTGTGTCGATGCGGTAGCAATATATCCGTGCGCGAGTGAAAGAGACAAGTAGCGATGAGTCAATGTACGAAATTCTACGTGCTCCGCGACCACACCTTATATAATTTCTACGAGCTTTCTCTACTTCTGATGATCTACACGTCTTATAAATTATATTGTGGACACAGTGCACGCATAATAGAAATTATTCTTCTTCTTTCGATTTGCCTTCTATTTTTGTATTTTTTCTTGCCTTAGGACGACTATAAAGCCGATATTTGTGTGCAAAATTAAAAATAGGTATGATGCTAATCTAGCCTTGGAGCCTTTGGTAGCACGAATACTCTACCACAGAGGAAATTCGCAGCACCAACCCTAACTATCGTTCAGTTTATGAGAAGCATATGGCTGGGGACGGTACTATTATAACGCGAAAGAGTCGCAATAGATCCACTTGGGTCGCATTGACGTCAGAGCTCGACTATGACCAGCTGGTCTACTATTGTCGACTAAATAAATAAAAAAATCGGTTGTCTGTAAAGTCGGTTTACTGACGATAGTTGAACGTGACAACGCCTCAGAGCGAGGTAACGCCGCATAGCGAGGTAACACCGCATGAGTCATGTTTTTTCATGCGTGCAGCCGGCTCCTTCGAATTATAAGACGCTGTAACGTCGAAAACTAACATCGCTTTAATCAACAGCGTTATACAGCACTTATATTTTGTGAGGTTCTAGTAGCATATTATATTCACTTGTTAAAATATAGTTTTTTTTTATTTATTTAACAATTTATTGCACACAAGAAAATTGTATAACACATTTTTACTTACACACATTAAATCACAATTTACAATTTGTTTCAGAGTACCGAGTTCGGTGACGATGTGTATCGGTGCGCGTGGTATAACGCTCATCCTTCCATTATGAAGGACCTTATTTTCATTATACAGAGGTAAGGTAAAACCTTTATTCAAATCCTACTATACTACCAAAGCTGGCAAAGATGGATAAATGGATGCAGATATGTTTGTATTTTTTTGACCCCTAAAGTGCTACAAGGATTTTAAATGAATTTAGCACACAAATAGATAATAACTTTTATAGTGCCCAAGTGTGTGCGCAGTACACAAGAGCACTCTCTCTCCTTTTTTATGCATACACCTTTACTCATAACCCAGTGGGCCAGATGACCTATACGACTTGCGGGAGATCAGGCGCAGGACCGACTTCTTACATGCCTATCCGACGCATGGATCATCTTTCTCGTCAGACAATCAGGTGATCAGCCTGCATTGTCTCAACCAGACTTGGAATCAAAATTTTTTGTTGTTCCAATGCGAGATCGATTATCGAACCCACGACCTTCGGAGTCGAGAGCCAAGCTCAAAACCACGTGAGTACGGAGGAGACGAGCGTTAATATACGATAACCACAACGTAGCTTTCCCAGACTGAGTAGCAGTAGCGACGTGCGCATAACATAACATAACGTAACACGATTCACATCGGCTTCACGTTTGACATTGACAGATCATGGATTTAGGTATCCATGATCTATACTTGTGCTTATTTACGGACACTTCAATTTTCTCGTCCTAGGTGCTACATTTGAAAAGAATAGGTATCAAATAAATTCTACAGCTGATGTTACATCTACAGGATAGAGCATCTCTGATGAAGAACCAGCCTTCGCTTCTGCTGAGTAAAGTCAGTGGTTAACACAACCTGTTGGTTTCACAGGTCTCAAACCCCATGCAAGATAACCGCGCTGGGTTTCGCAGACCTCAGGCTTATGACCTTCACTTCGGTAAGTATAGTCACCATATACGAGCATAAACATACGTAGTAGTATCACAAAGTAGAGAATATACATACTAATGTACCTTAAGGGAAACAGCTTTCATATAACGATCCAAATCGATCATAATTTGAAAAATTTTCCCTTCAACGGCCCACAATCGTAGACACACCATATGCTTGTAGTAGTGCAATCGAAAGCTAACTACGCTAACTTGGCCAGCATTATTATAGCGTCAACTCTCAATCATTTATTTCAAATATATTATGTTTCGTCCTTTTGAGTAGGCAAGACTAGTGAGTAAATTTGTATGAAAATTAGGAGCATTATGAGCTTACATATTTGTAAGCCGTGACTGCTATAACATTGACAAATGAATTAGGTACCAACTCTATGTAGAGCATCTTTGTTGAAGCAATATTATCCAAAGTCAAAAGATGGCGCCACTAAACATTTTTGGTTTGGTTAATGAAATGGGCCAAGAAACAAGCAGATGGATCGATTGATTATAATCGATTACCGTCGCCCGTGGACAATCATGTAGCCATTTTACAATTCCACGGTATATGTATGGAAAATAATATATGAAACATCTAAAGAGGCCTTTTAAACCCCCTGGTGCTCAAAATCCCCAACCCTGCTTGGGCCTCCGGTAACCTCACTCACTCGGCGAATCACAATGCGAGCGTTATTTCACGACGATTTTCTAGGAGGCCGTGGTATTTACCCGATCGAGATAATCCATGCCGAAGCATGGCTTTCCTACGCCAAAAATTATTTCAGTCATCGTTATGCTTTGTTTTGCCCACTACAGGCCCTTCCAAGAGAAACAACTGATGGACTCAACCGTTTTAATGAAACTTTTTTTTCGACTCAACAGATTTATTTATTGAAATATGCACTTTAAAAATAGAACAGATTATATTGAACCTCTATGCGCTGAAACGGAGCAATATTGTGAAGTTTGTGAGACTAATATAATGCTCATTTCTGTTTCCAGATCCTGAGTTCGTCTTGGTCGTATTATGCGTTAATAAGAACCATGTATGAGTAGTTCAAAATTAGGCCCCGACTGGCTGGGAACTATATGATCCGGCTTCTGGCGGGCCCGGAAAAATTCTGAGCACAGAAAATAGAACTCTGCGCTAATACTCACAATAGAGTTGACCATCGAAGTGTCGAGTGTCGAGCTGTTATATTATAATATGACATTGACATTCGACTCGACACTTGTGTTCTTTTCAATGCTCTGAATTTTCCCGGGCCTCACGGACTCCGGAAAATATCCCATAGTCCCAGCCTTACTCGCATATAGTGGTTATTGTTAGTAGAAACTTATCAACAATATAGTTCTTTTTTTTAGATATACTTACGAAACACTTTAAACGCCACGCTTTATAAACGTTAAAATGTGTAGTCCGGGTAGCGATACTATGGGTCCATGGCATGCCCATAGGTATTAGGCACTAATTATGATTTCAAAACAAAAGAAAATCTTCATACAAGAAATAGTTACGCCATCTTATTTCACCATACCTGAAAGCTCAAATGTCATTAAGGCCCCAAACAACCCCAAAAGTGGGGCCATTTAAGTGGGGACAGTTTTTGCCTCGACATGCCTCGTCTATAATATGTACGCTATGGCTAAGTATATATTTTGACTCTGTGCTGCTATTGGGATATTGAAATACTTATTGTGTCGCGGTTTTTCTTTTATCCCAACGCTTCGGCTGTTATCCAGCAGCCGTGGTCACGGGGGGGCTGAATTGTTGAAGTTGTTGAAACTACTCTACTACTACAGCCCCTCCGTAACCTCGGCTGCTGGAAAGTAGTTGGAACGTCGGGGAAAAAAGTGAACCGCGACAAAATCCGTAAGAGTTTAGTTACTAACAACATAGACGTATATATTATAGACGAGGCATGTTGAGGAAAAAACTGTCTCCACTTAAATAGCCCCATTTTTGGAGTTTTTGGGGCCGTTTTGATATTTAAGGTATGGTGAAAACCAAGATGGCGTAACTTTTTCTTGTATGAAGATTTGTTCTGTCAAATGTACGTCATAGCCTATCTTTAGTTTTGAAATCTTTGAGAAATTAAGGCTCTGTATAACACCTTGAGCGTCAAGTCCCATTCTAATTTTGTAGGCGACAAGGGCGTTTCGCGCCGGCCGGAGAGTATTGAATTCGGATAAAAAATCTCTATAAATATTTGAGACAAAATTTTGCAAAAACCAAAGCGACCTTCCCCTGAGTCTTGTCTTACTTAAAATACTATAATAATTTTCACACTCGTGTGACTTGTAGAAGACGAGAAAAAGGTTTTAACTTAAAAAAAATGGTCGACTTACCATATTTTTAAATCAATATTTAAAAAAAAAATTCTATTTATAAAAAAGACAGTCCTCGGTTAAATATAATGCAAATTAACATATACTTTTTTCGATTTTTTCAATACGACCATGACTGCGAAAAAAGGTTTCAGAGAACTCCAATGTTCAGTTCTATCGAGCGCACAACCCCTTAACAATGAATAACATCCGCGTAAACATAAGAAATCTATTTGTATCTACTATCTACTAATTTTAACATGACTACTTTTTAATGAATCTGAAGTCTATAGTGGTTTTCTGTTTTTTTTTTATCGAGTTTCAAATCCCACCAACGCGATGTCAAAGAAATTTTCACTTCACATTGTGAAATTCTTAGATGGCGCAAAATTGTCACAGTGGAAAGTAAGACAAGATGGCGTAGAGCGTCAGTAAAAGTATCGGAATAGTTTTTATACAATTCCACAAACAAGAAATCCTGCCCGTGCACGCCATGACATCAAACACCCTCAAGAGTTTTTTGCCTGACGAGCATTAATGTAAAATATTTTAAATAGATGCTCCTTAATTCCTTCTCAATTGTCTTATTGAAGTGCCAAAACGGGATCCTGTTACTGAAACTTCGCTGTCTATCTGTCTGTTCGTCCATCCGTCTGTTCGTCTGTCTGCACCAGGCTTTATATCATGAACCGTGATAGCTATCTTGAAATTTTCACAGAAGGTAAATTTCTGTCTCCGCTATAACAAAAAATACTAAGAACATAGAGTTTTATTTCTACTCCTAAACTTGAAAATGATAAGGGGAAAATAATGTTTCATGAAAAACTTTTAACTACATACTATTATTTTTTGGGTTAATCAAAATTATAATGTAACATTAGAAAAGAAGATGGTTTAAATTGGTTGTCAATCACGATAACGGCAAAGTATTCATTGTTCATTAATGTATAATACCTAATGTAATTTTAAAATAATGTTATTATGTGTCTAATCGCTTACATTGGCCTTAGTAGATACCACAAATCTCAATGATTTAGTGCAAGCATGTAATAAATATATTATAGGCTACATGCACAAGAAAGCAAGAACTATGACTATGACGCAATTCTCTTAATTATTATTGGATAAATCTCGTCTGGATTATCAGGCTGTCACACTCGCGCGCACACATTTTGACGCGTACATTAATGAGTAAGCGCGTTGACCGAACCGAGATTTTATCAAAAATAGTTACGAGAATTTGGCTTCTTGTAAACTTATGCTTTATCGTTATTCTTATGCTACATCGATGTCGTATGGCCAAAAAATCCTATCGCACACAAAAGATCCGGCTGTATAATTAAGTTGTTAAGGTTGAAAATCCCAAAAAAACTTGTTAAGTATTGTGCAGTACCTCCGGGCGGTTCCAAGAAGGTCTATGTCTACCTGACATTTGCCTGGGAATGGTCCATTTCAAACTCGGAATCTGATATTTAACGGATTATTCTTTTAGACATATTTTTTGTTAATTTTATGTTCATTATCAAAGTTGTATTAGGTATACAATATACATTGTTTGTGTTCCGTTAAGCACCATTTCTAAGATTATTAATTTTTTATATTTTTACCTAGTCACTTCTTAAATCTTCATATTACCTAACATAACATATAAGCCCCTGTAGGACTTCCCATCATGACTAAAAACCAAAAAAAGAATATGTATTGTTGTCTTAGAGATCAATTTATATATATATATATATATATATATATATATATATATATATATATATATATATACCTGGGCTAATTGATAACTGTCCGAAACGACGAACTTAAAAAAATGATACGCAAAAAAGGAATATTACATTATATTCTGGCATCTTTTTGAAAATAGAACGCCAAATTTGAATTTAATCGAACTGATGGAATTTGTTTGAGAGAGACGTAGAACTTTCTCTGTCGTAAATTTTCTTAACAATGGAAAGAAACGAAATTCGTGCGGTGATAAAGTTTTACGTTTTAAAAGAGAAAACAGCAACCCAGATTAAAACCAAGCTAGACAGTGTTTTAGGTAATTCTGCTCCTGCATTGAGTACAATTCACACCTGGGTAACTGATTTTAAACGTGGAAGACAGAGCTGCGAAGACGCCCACAGGTCTGGCCGTCCAAATGAAGTCACGAATCCGGACATGATCAAAAAAATTCACAATTTGTATTGAATGATCGGCGCTTAAAGTTGCGAGAGATAGCAGAGATGGTGAGCATTTTATCTGAACCTATCTTTTAATATTTTGCACCAACATTTGGGAATGAAAAAGCTTTGCGCGCGATGGGTGCCGCGTTTGCTCACTGTAGACCAAAAGCAACGTCGAGTGGACGATTCATCGGAGTGTTTGGCGCTGTTTAACCGAGATCCTAATGAGTTTTTGCGGCGTTATGTAACAGTCGATTAAACCTGGATACATCATTATACTCCCGAGACAAAACAACAATCTAAGCAGTGGACTGAGAGTGGAAAACCTGCGCCGAAGAAAGCAAAAACGGTTTTGTCGGCCGGCAAAGTGATGGCGACTGTTTTTTGGGATTCTCGAGGGATTATTTTCGTGGATTATCTGCAAAAAGGAAAAACAATAAATGGAGAGTACTACGCAAGCTTGCTGCAAAAATTAAGTGAAGAAATCCAGAAGAAACGACCACATTTGGCCAAGAAAAAAATTTTGTTCCACCATGACAACGCACCTGCACACACGTCAATGGTTGCAGTCGCCAAACTCCATGAATTGCGGTTCGAATTGCTACCGCATCCACCCTATTCCCCGGATCTGGCCCCGTGCGACTTCCACTTATTCCCAAACCTGAAGAAATGGTCACCTAGGCCAGAGATTTTCATCAAATGAAGAAGTCATTGTTGCCGTGGACGAGTATTTTGAGGGGTTGGAGAAAACATTTAATCAAACTGGTGTAACGGCATTGGAGAAGCGCTGGACTAAATGCATCGAGGTAGAAGGAAACTACGTTGAGAAATAAATTTATTTTAAATTTATTTTAAACACCAGGGCCCAGGGGTGACTTGCTGAAGACGCGACGTGATACATGTCGCAAGCCGCCGACACAGCTTTCGCGCCGATAGATTGATTGGTTTATCGCGGGAAATCTGTAAAAACGGAGGAACTGAAAAAAAACCTTATGCCTACTTGATTCTGAATTCCGGAACCATAGCAAGCCGGCTCCATGCTAAACTCTAAAAGTAGCCTTCCGATCTATGCGAACGCGACGCGCGACCGCGACCCGCGACCGCGACCAGCAAGCCAGCCAATCAGGTTCTCTGTCCACGCTCACCGGTCGCGCGACGCGGGTCGCGGGGATTGTTTAGTCCTCACAGAACAAATCTTCGTACAAGAAAAAGTTACGCCATCTTTTTATTTCACCATACCTGAAGTGTCAAAATGACACCAAACAACCCCAAAAGTGGGGCCATTTAAGAGGGGACAGTTTTTGCTTCGACATGCCTCGTCTATAATAATATATACGTCTATGGATCAACACATAAACAAAAACTTCATAATATTGGTGATGTAATAATGTAAGTAAGTAATGAGACAGCAACAAAACATGAAATGAGATAAAGTGAGACACAGACAGAGGCTTCTCGTGTCCCGCCCGCGCCGCGCCGCGCGTCGGTAGTCGGTACGTGCAAAAGTATGAGTTATGTTTTGCAGCGTTTGTCATGTATCTTACGGGGACGTTCAACTACGCCCTCACTAGTTTGTTATCTTACTTGTGTAGTGGAGAAATTGAAAAATATTTCTGTTTCATCTTTATCCATCTATGAGTCTTGGCATATTCATTACAATCTATAAATTCAGAATAAAGGATATTTTAACTAGTTTTGCAATAAAAAAAATCACAATAAAGTAACAAAATAAGGTTACCCATTTCGTTTTATTTTCTAAGATTATGATATTGTAATTATTTAATAGTATTAGTAGTTATTACTAAGTTCTACTGTATTAATATTTATAAAATAATTATTATATTATTATGGTTCTAACGGCAACTCAATTACTTGCGTTAAATTATTATGAGTTCATTATTTAATTGCTTTTATAAAACAATTGTATAATAATTATGCGCAATAATTAAGTTTTTAATTTATTAGTAATTTCTTTTGTTAATAGGAGTAATTACGTGAGTCAAATGTATTACTTGATGTTTTTTGTGTTTTTTTTTTCTTAGTGGATATTAATAATTATTTGTTATTAATACCTGTTACCTATCATAAATAGAACAATATAAAAAATCTATACGCAATTTCACGTGACAACAACGCATATTATAGAGTTCTATAGTGATCTTTATTCTTCAGCGTAAAATAACAGAACAAACGTAATATAATATTGTTTTGCTTTATGCGTAGGTATCAAAATATAATATTTATGCTAATTATTCTATTCATGCAACACAGTAAATATAAATTAATAAATTTAAACATTCTTTTATTAATTTTTATAATACACCTTGTTATAAAAAAAATATAGAAGGAACGTTTAAAAACCTTTCTTTTCTGATACTACTTCAAGTACAGTCCTTAATCGTCGTAAAAAAACAAGTCCACATACTATTCATTTTTTTTATAGCAATTTATGGAAACACTTGCAATCAACAAAAGAAAATTTCAGAAATTATACGTCATAAAATGTTAATTTTGTCAGAAAAACAACTCGTGGGGTGTAGCGGCACGTCCCGGACACCCCAGCCACTTGTTGCGCATATTGTGGGCTGTGGCCCGCTGACAGACAATGTTCGAGATTCCTTTACACGTGCAGAACTGCAGATACACCGAATAACTAATTCACAATTATTAGGTTATATTACTAAAAAAAATCGTCTCATCAATGCTAGATATGAGTTATAATATTATACAATATAAACCCCAGTTCTATATAATTATTTTTAAAATAACGAAGATACAATTTTTTTGAACTTGCAATGCGAAAGAGAGCGAGATACGGTCGGTGTAAGGTCGCTACGGAAATACGGGCATTGCGATAATCCGCAATAAATTTTTCATAGCCAAAATCGTTTTGAGAGAAAGAGATGGACAATAAAATTTGTTTACATATTATTACTTTAATCGCGTGAACCGCTATAACTTTCTGGATATATGTTTGTGTAGGTAATAGGTATTCATAAAGAAATTACTAGTTTAATAATTAATAATATATATGTATATAATCAAATTAATAATTTTCCAGCTAGGACTTTCGTTCACGAGGCTGGTCGCTGGTCTTTTCGTGCTTTGACATAATTGACAGTATAACTTTATAATATGACAGATTTGTCTGAAGTGTTAACCTCAGGCCTACGTCAACATGGCTGACATTCGCCGGTGCTCGAGCTGTCATTTGTAGAGAGTGTCGCCCCTATGCTAGTAGTGCAAATCACTATGGCACAAAAATCATTTCATGCCAGTACGAGACCAAATGACTCGCACTGTTAAGTTATCAGATCTCACCTGGAGCCAAGCTTCTATAAGGGTGATTTTAAATAATTTCGTTATCTACAAGCATTTTCAGTTAAATTGAATTTTCAGTAGGTGTTTAAAGCTTAGTGGTTAGCAGTACTAATAATTAACTATTATTCTTCAATCATTTTCGAAGGCCGCTGGCAGTTGGCACGGTGCACCGGAAGACTTCCAAGTTCCAAGCCACAACCTTCGAGGCAAAAGCACAGATTAATAAATAGTTACTACTTAAGCAAAAGGCAGAGCTTACTCACTATAATGGCTACAAATCAAGGTCTTAATTCTATATTATGTCACAGTAGCCATACACTATACTGTCAATCGCCCAATCGGCATGACGCTACAGGCTGGACCCAATCTTCAGTTCGTCCATAGTCCATATATGTACCAGTATGTACGGTCGCCGACAGATCCGATGTACCATTTTTCGACTTTAATACTTGGCAACAACGTTCAAAGTGGTATATCAGATCTGTCTTCGCTTGTACGTACACCACAAACATACATATAACAGTCATGCCGCAGCAGGCCAATTGCGCTATTGTTTACCGTTTGAAATCAGGTTCAATTCTGCTTTGTGATTCAGTTTCGGTTCGGTTTCGATGCGTCTGATCAGATTTCAGTATCGCACTCTCCTTTCAAACATAACTCCACCCCAGACGAAACTCGAGCGAAACTTTCGATAGACGTTAGGGATGCGAACCTAATATTTGTGTAAATATCTATGATTTTAGCATAAATGAGCAACGATTTTGCTTGCACACTCCCACTAGTTGCTTTGTGGTCTATGGATGTTTGTCAAAGACATCACCGAGGCCGCCATAATTAAAAGAAGAAGTCAGTTAACATACTTCGTAGTTCGTTATAGTTTTTCAAGTGTCCTGACCGCAAGGTTGGTGGCACGTTGGGTTGGGTGCCACTTTTTTAATTAGGGCTTTTGTTAAAATGCCTTTGAATGACAGTACCTTTTAATAAACATACAATCGGATAACGTAATGCCATTTCTTTTTATGCGATCACTTAAATTTTCGCGTCTGGATACAGCTCGAGCCATTGTTGTATCAAATTTAGAAATATCTATAAAAATAAATGTACCGATATATATATATATATCGGTAAATTCATTTTTACTTTATATTCTCAACAATTTAACACACCAAAACAAGAAACGTTTCAGAAACGTGTGAGAAAAAGTACCATCGTATCAACTTTTTATTTTGACAGCGTTTGCGCTTGGGCTGCGGTGCGGGTGCGATCCAACTATCTGTCAAAACGTAAACGCGATACCGAATCATTCAAAAAGTCGAGTAACCTTCACGGTTAATTTGCGGTTCAACTGAAAAAACTTAGCGCGATTGCCCTGCAGTTCTAAACATCTAACTGATCAACAGCGTGAAGTGTCATTTCGAATAAACGATAGCTATAGGCATAATGGTGTAAAGTTAGTGGCTACCCTTGTATCCTAATATTATCCTTGCATAGTGCTAAGCCTTGATCCCAGTCTGTCTTGTCAAAGAAAAAGTCGTTAGACAAAAAACGGCTGTACATGTGTCATGGATACTGGCAGCGTGTTGCAGCAAAAGGATAACAAAATGAAATAACCTAACCAAGAGCATGTCAGGACGTATCTAAGGGTGGTTCCGTAACTATAAATGCGTAATAAGTTTTTTTTTTTTCTTCAAATTACTTCAAAAATTACTGTTCGATTTCGTTCAAAATAATGTTGTTACAGAGTATTTAGCATGAGCTATCATCATCGAAGTTTGTAAGTATCATAGTTTAGAAATGCCAAGGGGGGACCAACTTGCAAACCACTTCGGAGGTCAATTACTCGAAAATGGTTTACATTATAAAAAAGTCATGTTTAAAACCTTGCCTTTATTTAAAAAGACCTATTCGACAATACCCCACACGAAGGATGGAAAGAAAAAAAAATTCATCCCCACTTCACATTTATGGGGGCTACCCCTAATATATATATATATTTTTTTGATGCTACACCCGAGATCTATACACAACCTATAACTATACCAAATTTCATACTTTTGCATTTAAAAACCAACTGTTCCAGGCACTACAGTATTACAAGAGTGGTTACTTCGCTCGGAGAATAAATACTGTATAAATCATCCAATAACGGATGAAACGGCCAAAGTTTTTTGTCTATTAGTAATAAGTTTGAACTGACGCATTACTGAAATATCAAAATTGACCAATGACGCGTCCGTACTGATGAATAGTGCCCTGCACACGTAAAGTTCGAACCGCGAATCCGACTGTGTTCCAAACCGCGGAGGGATCTGTGTTTGGACTGCGGATCGAACTGTCGTGCTAAATACGACTAAATTATGATACCGGCATCTTACATAATGAGTCAAAATACGTCATAGCGCGTAGTTTAAAAAGTGGAAAATGCGCTGTCATGAAGATGCCAAATCGGACTGTCAGAACCGCGCATTTACACGTTAGGTTCGGAGCGTGGGTCGGAACGGCGCGTGCAATTTCCCTCGGTCAGAACTGTACGTGTGACGGGCGCTATTGGCTTTCTTCAATTGGTGAATATGAACTCGGCCTTTTCGTCATTGGTAATTGCGTTGATAATTTACTTCAAACTTAACGAGAATAGACTATACTCTATAGTTGATAGTGACGACCCCTGCGGCTCAGTGGTTAGCGCGTTGCGGGTTCGAATCCCACGAGGGAACAAAAAGTTTTCTGTGACCATGACCCAGGAAGGGTCATGGTCCATGGATGTGTATAAAATCTTAAATATATCTATAACCTATGGTATAAAAAGTATTAAATATATTTCCGTTGTCTAGTACCCGTAACACAAGTTCTTCGACAACTTACCACGGGATTAGACCAGACCAGAGAGTCACCATGACGTGGTGTGCTAGCGTCCAGAGATAATATTATTTTAATATTAGGTCTTTACCTATGAAATTGCCGTTTTGTATGAAAAAATTTAAACGAATTTTTTTCATGTATTTTTTATTTGTATTAATCGAAGTAATCACCCATGCAATCAATGCATCTTTGCCAACGCAGTGGCAGTTTATGGATGCCCTTCTTAAACAAATCAGCTGGACGGGAGACAACAAATTCTTCAAAGGCATTATGTACTGCCTCTCGGGTATTGAATTTTTTTCCCGCCAAGAAGTTATCCAAATTCTGGAAAAAGTAGTAGTCTGTAGGCGCAAGTTCTGGTGAGTAGGGCGGATAACGGAGAGCTTCCAACCCCAGTTCTTGCAACTAGGAGACCGTCTGCTGTGCAGTATGAGGTCGCGCGTTGTCGTGCAGGAGAAGCGGAGACGAGCGATTGACCAATGCTGGTTGGAGATGTGCCAGCTTATCCATCATTGTGTTCAGTTCTTCACAGTACACATCTGCAGTAATGCTTACCCCGTTTGGTAAGAAGCTGTGATGAATCACACCGGCGCTAGACCACCAAATAGTGACGATCACTTTTCTAGGGGTAAGTTTTCGTTTAGGGCATTGTTTAGTTGCTGAACCTGGATCCAACCAACTTGCTGAGCGCTTGCGGTTATCAAACAGAATCCATTTTTCATCACAGGTAACAATGCGGTTCAAAATTCCTTCATTTGTATGTCTGTTGAGCAGTGCAAGGCACGTCTCGACGCGTATTCGCGCTGGCGATCATTGAGTTCGTGGGGCACCCATTTGTCAAGCTTTTTTACCATGCCAATTTGACGCAAATGGACCAATATTATTTTGACGCTAACGTCGAAAGCTGCTGCTAATTCAGCCGTAGATTGTGTATCATCAGCTTCCACAATCGCCTTTAATTCGTCATTGTCGACCAAAGTCTTCGGAGGACCGCGAAGTTCATTTTTCAGGTCGAAATTTCCAGAACGGAAGCGAGCAAACCAATAACAGGCGGTGCGTTGGTTTGTAGTGTTAGTTCCGTAAACGTAGTTGATGTTGCGTGCCGCTTGTGCTGCGTTGCTGCCACGACGGTACTCATATTCCATAATTACTCGAATTTTTAACGTATCCATGATGACGAAAAAGATTGAAATGCGATGAAAATGTAACACTAATCAATAAACAAATGACTACTTTTGGAAAAAGAATTCCATGTTTTTAAAATAAAATTAATTTGAAATTAGAATTCTTAGCCAAACAAAAATTATTTTGATTTGAAATGGCCAGTACTGTAGAACGGCAATTTCATAGGTAAAGACCTATTATTATATGTATTTGTTCTACTCGTAGTAAAAGTTAACGTGGCAATAGCAATGCACTATTTGACTTTTCAATAAGAAGCGATGGTAAACGTGGTTCAGGATTTATCCGAAATCCGAATGCAACCTGTTGCATCCAAAAGAAAGAAAATGAAGACAGATCCGACCGACTGATTTATCACTCGGTGTTCAAAAAACGAACGTTCGGATACCCGTGCAAAATGTTTCATAACTGCACAACCTTTTAAAACCGGATGCATTTTTTGCAGTGTCAGTTGGGGAAAAGGCAAGATGGTTTATGGATAAAACCGGCCAAGTGCGCATAGAATAGGGTTCCGTAGTCAATTTATTATGTATTTCGTTATTTTTGTACGAAGTTATCCAAGTAAGCGCAATTTACAAGTTAGGCCCCTTATAACTCCTGCACTAACAAAGTCATATAACCCGTTATAGTTTTTTTTTCAAAGATCATCACATGGAGTACCATCGTGAATTTATTCAGATTTTTCGAGCCAGCCGTTTTCAGTGGGGAGCAGTGGGGGACGCCTCATTTTAACAAAAAAATAGCTTTAAAGTTGCATACCTCGCGCATATCTAAGGTACCTTAATCAAAAAATCGTCTTAGCAAACTCAATGTTTTTTGAAAGACCTATCTAAAGCCTCGTTCAGACTACTCGCGAAGTAGGCCGAGGTTGGCTGAATAAGACAGTGTGGGCACGCACTTCGCTTCGCCGTTTCGTACTTTGGGTTACTTCACGGAGCACTTCTCGGCCTACTTCGCAAGCAGTCTGAACGGAACGGTACTGTAGACGTGAAAAAAATCATCCTCAATTTACATATATGGGAGCAACCCGAAAAATATATTTTTCGTGATTTTATTTTAGCGCTATGTCGACGTGATAAATATACGTGATAATATACAAATATTATGCGTGCAAAGTTTCATTTTTATTGCCTTTTTTTTTAAAGTCTCAAAAAATGCTTTTCTCATTAAAAAATAATAATATTTCATTTTAATTCTCCCCACAAATAATCTTAAATGCTAGTTAACATGTTTAATAATATAAAATAAGTATTCATTTTATTATTCTGTGAGTAGCTGCTGTCTGTGTTAGGCATGAATGCCTGTGGTACAGATCACTAGGTCCCCACCCACGGACATACAGCTAGTTTTAAAAATATTGTAGACATATTGTGTAACATAATTTACTTACTTAATTAGTTTCAAAAGTCAGCTTGTAGTAAGTTATATTAGTAAGGTAAATCTATATTATTTAGCCGATCGGCGTTTAAGTGATTTGTGCTGTGTTTCGAATGTTGTGTAACAATAATACATAATAAAAAAGCAAAAGCAAACATACACAGTTAAAAAGAAAAAGTAAAAGTGTAAATAAGTATTTACTAAGGTTTAATGAAGAATGTTGTACGAGTATAACGTTGATTGTGCAGTGTGTGAAATAATCCAACAATGTTAAAAATTGATTTGGAAAAAGAGAAGCATAAAAGTCTCCTCAAAATTTTCACGTGTTTTGCTGCTATGCATGAATCTCAATGCGTGGCAATAAGGTTTACTTTATTTTGTCACCGTGTGGATTTATTGCACAAAAAAAAATCTAAAGATATGACGTAATTCCATACTCGGGAACCTGTCAAACAACTTTTCGTAAACGCGTCCTTAATGAATAGAAATAGATTCGTAATAAGGCCCGGGCAACATGTGTCATTTAATTATTTGCGTAGTCGAGTTACAGTTTTTAACTTTTGATACTAATTATATAATACAATTTACACAAAGTAATTTACAAAAAATAATACTAACAAACAGCAACTAAAACATAATATTCGTAACATACCCAATATTCTTTATCAATTTAATAGGCTTTAAACATAAAATTCACAAAATCACAACACGAAACGGGACAAAGAAAATATTATTATATAAAATAATATATCGCAAAATATAATATTAATGTATGCGGTTATTAATGGCCTACCCAAACAGTCTGAACCAACAGCTGTCCGCGCTATTTTAATTATGTATAGTGCCGTACATTTTGCCACCATGTTTGTTTTACATACCAATTACTATGTGGCGTACCTATGCGTGCAATTTCCACAGGTCAATGCACATTTCCAGCTGTATTCAACTAATCTAAACTATATTTATAGTACCTACACACTACACAGGGAGAACACTGCAAAAATGTAGAATTAAAACCGGCCAATTCGAGTCGGAATTGCGCACGAAGGGTTCCGTACCATTATCTATAAAACTATGGGATATAATTAATATTGCGCACGCATAGCACGCATACGCGTGAGCATACTGTATTACTGAATTTGGCAGCGAATTAATATGTTGGCGAATAAATTACTAAGCTGGTGAAGCACTCAGGTGACAAAAAATATAAAAATCGACTGATTAAAGGTGGTGAAATTTAATCCAAATTGGCACCGAAATGTATAAGTAATTGGCGACTTAATTTCCGAGTTGGTGACTAGTATACGATGTAAGCAGCTATAAAACCAGATTGGGTTGATCAATTAATGGCTGCTGAAAATTCAATTTGCAGGCTACGGAATATCACATTTTTGGATACTGTTGGAGTTTTCAAGGTTTTTGGGGGTGCAGAATAATATGAAAATTAAATCCATTTTGACATTCCAAAATGGCGTACATTTTTTTCGTTAAAATTTATATGGGTTTTCCAGGATTCTGGGGGTGCTGATTATAAAATTGTCTTCTAATATTCATTTCCAAAATGGACCATTTTCATTCTTCGTAAAAATGACAATATGAGTACAAATTTAAAAGATGTTACGGCTGCTGATTAGGATTGATGATTATTAACACAGGTACCAGCTATGTAAGCTATAGAATTTTTTGGAAATACAGGATTTTCAAAAAAAAAAACTCTTATCATTAAGAAAATACGTGGTTACAGGGTTACTTGGAGGGTAGGAAATTTTCATTATTTTTTCTAAAATATATCTATCAGTAGGTAAGTATATCGAGCACTAGTATTAGTATCGAGCAAAAAACAGAGAAATTGTTTTTTGTATGTTTGTTGTATTATTAAAAGGGGTATTAATTTTATGTTAATTTAATTATATATTTTAAAAGAATATACTCAACTCAATATTCAACTCAATATAAAACGATTCAAAATTCAAAAAGATTTATTTTGAATTTTGACTCTACCTACACGCCCGGCCCCACGAGCATAACTTCACAAACTCTACACCTGAGTCAAGATTGAGGCTTAGCCGTTTCGCTCGTACAATAGTGATTTATCCGATATCTATAATATCTAAGACATAAGAATGCTATAATATTATGAATATAAAGGAATTTGCAAATACTATACTTATAGTATCTACTTCATACTCAAGTACATAATATTAGCATAGCTATAGTAGTAATTACTTAAAATATTTACAAACTATAAAAGTACTAAAAGAGAAAATTGATACAAAAAAAACTTAAAAAGCTACAATAAAAATAAATCTCCCAGGTCGTCCCCACCAGGCAGAGTACCTAGAAGGCTCAAAGGCCCTTTGGGTGAGCTCGGGGGTCTCGGGTGGCCTCTGGTGCGCCGCTTGAGGTTCTCCGACTGATTGGCGGCCGCACCTGCAGTACTCGAGGTGCCCTGGACATGGGACAGAGCAAGAATGCTACATATTTTGTTGCTCGTTTCTTTAGAAGTCAACGTGTTTCACTTAACTATGAATATTAATGAGTGGTCGGCGGTCGCCCAGTAAAAGTTAAGTTTGAACTTTATTTTTAACCCCCGACGAAAAAAAAATGTTATAAGTTTGACGTGTCTGTCCGTGTGGCTGTGTGTGTGTGTCTACTGTCGGTCCATGGCGTCGTAGCTCCCAAACCCAAACGGATAAACCGATTTTGATCTAGTTTTTTTGTTTAAAAGCCGACATGATCGAGATCTACTTAGCTATAATTCATCATCTCAAGCTCGTCTACTGCTTAAAAATTCGGGGTTTACTTAAATTTGTGATGTTTCTCCGGCCTTCCGAATTCCGGTCAATATAGTTCCAGCCTAAATCCCACATTAAGGCCCCCCCAAACGCGAGGCCGATCGTTTCAGTTAGAAGTGACGTCAGTTCGGCCTGAACGGATTCGAGCACACACATGGAAAATCGCATCAGTTCGTTCTGATTTGCCGCGAGCTACGATCGTGTTTATTAATTGTAAATTCACTACGCTTGTACACGATACACGCCCGCACGGCCGCTGCTCTGGCGAGAACTGAAGCGATTTGTCACACATGGTCCGTTCAGTCCATCCGTACAGTCCAGAATGAATGTTGCCAACTTAGTTATTTTACAAAGTTTTACTACTAAATTAAGTATTTTATTCCCTCCTTAGTAGGAATTTAGTTGTTAGTAGTGTTTTAATAGGAAAGAGCCAGACAGCAATCATGCAAAATGGCTAAAGATAGGCACAAAAAAACAAAAAAAAATTGACACCAATAATAAATCGTAGCATTCGTCCGTAATTTGCTTAAAACTACACGTTTAATTATTATATACGTAATAATACCTAGTATATTGTAATTTAACTATAAAAGTTATAATATAATTCAATAAATAATAAAAAATTAATAAAACAAAACATAAAATGTTTTGTTATATTAATTTGTTTGTTTTGTATAAAGTTGTTTTTTGGGGGCTTTAGGGATTCCTAAGTTGAGTAGCTTTTTTGATAGTTTTCAGTATTCTTTTAATAGCTTTTAGTTGAAATCGACGCGAGTTTAGTAGTTTCGCAAAAACGGAGCTGGCAACACTGGAACGAATCGCTTCAGTCCACCCGGCCGACTGATGCGATCTCGAAATTGCACACAGACGATACGATTTTGCATCCGTTCAGGCCGAACTGAAGGAAAACCGGACCTTACCCTTAAACCTTACTCTACCCGTGATGATGTAGGAGGAGCATGAGTAGTATCATTGCTATTCGAATAGCTATTAGAATATTTCGAATCAGACGCATTTACCAAACCTTCATATACCTATTGCCCATATATCTTATGTGTACCCACATACCTACAAATACCGTAGCGCATACAGCCCCCTCGTAGTGAGGGCCGGGTGCCAGACAGTGCGGTGTCTAGACAGGGCTACCAACCTGACAATTACGCAGCCCTCAATTAGTTCCAATTCAAAAAAAACATTATGGCAGATTTGGTTTGTTCAGGAATCGGGACTTACGAGCCTACTTTTCTTTTAAACGCTTCGAAGGAAAGGGTATTAAACTATTGACAACCAGAAAGATTTTTTTAATCGTATCAAAATAAAAGATACAAAAGTTCAACATTAAACCCAATCCTTTTGTCCATACAGGATAGATGGATGCATCACTTATCCCGGCAAAATGTTCAATTTCCGTGAAACTTAGTCATAAGTCATAACTCATATCTATGTTTATTATATACAAATAAATAAAATTGCAGTGTCTGTCTGTATTTTTAAATTAGCAGATTTTCACTAAATGCATAGTTACGGTACTTAAAACAAAAAATCAATTTTTTTCAATTTTTGTTAGTCCGTCTGTCTGTTTATTCCGGCTAATCTCTGAAACAGCTGGACTGATTTTCACGGGACTTTCACTGGCAGATGTGAATGTTTGTGAGGATGGATGGATGGATGTTTGTTACTCTTTCACGCAAAAACTACTGAACAGATTTCGATGGAATTTGGTATGGTAGTTGTTTAGGCTCTGGAATAAAACATAGGCTACTTTTTGTCTTTAAAAACTTCAGTATTATCGTGCGATATTATATTTACAAGGGCGGAGCTGTGGGAAACAGTTAGTTACTCATAAAATTGGTGGTCAAAAGGTAATTAATATAAGATTCGAGATGTAACTTTAATGTACATGATAAAACGGCGATGTTCTTGAAAGTTTCAGATTTAGAAAATCTATGTTTAGTCGGCTACACATGTTGGTCCAGCGTTGCCGAGTGATGGTCAGCGCCAACGTGTAGACAGCTGATTTGCCTTACCTTGTCATCGCTCGGTGCCGCTCGCCTTGTTGCGTCAACATGTGTAGAGCTCATTTGCCGCAACTTGTCTTCACTCGCTGTCACTCGTGATCACTCGCCTCACTTCGGACTCGGACTGGTGTCGGTTTTTGTGCACAAATCAAAGGCGCTCGTCTGCCTCGGCCAATGTGTGGGCAGCTTGACAAAACACTCGTCTACATTGACCGCCTGCATTGACATTCAAGGAACTTGTCCAATGTGTTGACATTAGCACTTGCCTTGTATTTTTTTGCCGACGCTCGCATTGGCCCACACTGGGCCAACATGTATAGCCGACTTTTAGTTTGAAGAAGTCACTCATTAGCCAAAATACTACAAGAATTCAAAGTCAAGGCGTTGTATTATTTTTATTAAAGTAAGATGATTCATCGTTCTTTTTTTTTTTTAAATATCTATGGACGCTTCACACCACGTCAATCTGGTCCCGTGGTAAGTTCTCGAAGAACTTGTGTTACGGGTACCAGACAACGGAAATATATTTAACACTTTTTATACTATACAATATACATATATTTAAGATTTTTATTATATTATACACATCCATGACCCAGGATCACGGAAAACTTTTTGTTCCTTCGGCGGGATTCGAACCCGCGACCCCCGGCATGAGCACCAACTCGCTCAACCACTGAGCCACAGAGGTCGTCGTTCTTATCATTGATAGTTATGTTTTTAATTAAAAATGGCACCCCTATATTTTCACATCACCCTTCTTCTTAGGGTTGATACAAGGTCGGCGGAAAACATATTTTTTAATGTCGCGCCTCTCTCATGATAAACATTTTATGGGTTTTGTCACGGTTAGTTATGTGGGCTTTCAATTCAGCCTGATATTGCACTCAAATACACCCAGGCCCCAAGGCCCAAAAGTAATAAACTAAAGTTCAGTACACAGTTTTGATATGCATATACCGATACGGGCACTCATACTCATTACTCACATGTAAATACGAAGTTCAACCACGCATGCGGTCGTTGTGGTCACTGCCTTTGTATTAAAATATTTAGAGGCCTCCAAGCGCAAATGAAACAGTTTAGAAACTGGTCGAGCAGGAACTTTGTCGATATTGTTAATTGCACATTAGACTGTTAGTTTGACTTTCTATATTATTATTCTCAATTTTCATCGTTTTGCCACTACGTTCCTTTTTATGATTACGTACCTAGAGGGTAAGAACTGGACCATATTACTGAGACTTCGCTGTCTGTATGTCTGAACGTCTGTTCGTCCGTCTGTCAACAAGCTGAATATCCACCATGATAGCTATGAGCTAGACAGTTGAAATTTGCACAGATGAATGATGATGTCATTTCTGTTGCCGCTATACAACTAATACTAAAAACATAACATACAGAATAAAATATTTAAAGAGGCTCCCATACGACAAACGTGTTTTTTTTACCGTTTTGTCACGAACTCTTCTTGCGCGAGTCCCACTCGCACTTGGTCGGTTTTTGTTAATAGAATAAGGTAGCTGCAATAGGTCACCTACTTCTAGCATAAAATGTTTTTGACGAGGGCCTTGATAGCGTAACAATTAAACTCACAATCTCAGACACTACTTCAAACTTCTATCTTGCAATAACAATAATATTGTATACTTGTCATTTGCTACCAAAACCCAAACCCATCAAGAAAATTGACCAGCAATAAAAATATGATAAATTCTCCGAACGCAGCCCTAATTCTACCCCAGCTCACACACGCACAAAATTGACAAGTCATAAATTGTAAAGAACCTGCGCCATGGGGTAGTTGTCACGGGAATTATTTGTGGACTTATTACAAGCTTCCCCGTGAAACTATTCAAAGCAATTAGAGCCCTATTGAAATAGTGGTAAGGTCGTTGTCACGGGTATTATTGGTAAGCTGATCACAAACGTCCGAATACACCTAATTCAATGCAATTAGATCCTTAAATCAATGAGTATAAGGCCGTACCCATCGCATTGGCTTAGTCACGGTGGTTTACTGGAATTTCAGATTCCACTTTTTTTGTTCTGACGAATCGACGTGCATTTAAAAATGGAACATTACAGAAATCCTGATTTTGATAGTTGGTTGCACAGACTTCTTTGGTTTGTGACTTGTGAGATGTTCACGGTTGTATACTTTCATTTACGGATTCTTTTGCAGTTTATCCGACTTTTCAAAGTGCGGTTATGGGCCTGTTTGGTGTTTCACAACCTACTGATAAGTGTCAGCTAGCTTATTTGGATATTTAAGTTATAAAGTAAGCTTAAACAAAACTTCCGGATAAGCTATTCGATACTTACTTTATACTTAGAAGATTATGAAACAGGCTGTTATAATGTATCATTTATATTATGTATTATAAGTGATATATTATAACAGCAGGTAATTATAGTCATGTCATTATAGTATAAGTAATTCATTATTATACTGTTATACCTACGCATTAGCGTCTATAAACAAAATTAAAATTTATACAACCCCCGAAATGTCAAGCGGTGAGCGAGCTGATGATGATGATGAATTATAGCTAAGAACACTCGATCATGTCAGCTCTCAAGCAAAAAAAAATATAGATCATAATCGGTTCTTCTGTTTGGGACTTGGGTACTACGATGCCACGGACAGACAGACAGACACGTCAAACTTATAACACCCCTCTGATTCCGTCGGGGTTTAAAAATGTTAGAAAACATGCAAAATACGACAATTTCGCCAAAATTGAAGTAACATTGGATTGGAGTAATTATAAAATTGCATAACGGTCACAACGGACCTTGTAGGTAAATCAATAGAACAAGGTGAATCAGAACTTTCACCAGCCAAGGTCTTATGATTCACAAAACGCCCGCTTCGTTCAGCAAAAAACAGAATTCGCACGAGATTGTGGACTTTTAGTAGGCGTGGTAGTGGTAACTTGTAGCACAGATTAAAGAAAGAGGAACAGATAAACAGCTACATAGTTAGCTTTCGACTCGATTGTAGTACTACAAGCATACGTTGTGCCCACGATTGTGTGGAAAATTGTGGGCCGTTGAAGGGGACATTAAAATTTTCAAATTTGGATCGATTTGGAACGTTCTATGAAAGCTAATTCTCTGTAGTTACGTAAGTATATATTTTCTACTCTGTGGTATGGCGCAGCAAAAATGTGTTTACCACAGTCCACAATGATTTAAAATTAAGGATGAGCGATGTATGACGTACATAATACATTTGACAGAAAAATATTCATACAAGAAGTGACGCCATCTTGATTTCAGAAGATTTTGTCAAATAAATGCGGCCTGAAATCTGAATATACATGCTGCGGCAAGCAAATGTAAATGACATGTTGACAAATGTCAAGCCAAGACAGCCCCAATCAACACCAAAAAAAGGGCAGTTTTAGGCCCGTATAAAGCATTATTATCTCTAATTTTCTAGAAAGTACTTAAGATGTTGTTTTAATTAATAGACCGTACTTAAGTAAAGCGTACGTACGGCGGATCAAGTGAGTGCGAACGTATTATTATACGAGACTCGTTACTCAAGTACGCCGTCATTGCTGTCAAACTGTTACTTGAGACGCGGTTTCGTGAGTGCAGTCAAACCTTGACTTGAGTAAGGCTTGGGATACAGTACAAAATTATTTGTTGTGTTTTTGGTTGTGTTACAATTATGTAAATTAAAATCTAAATACTTATGATTAAATAAACTCATAATTTACACTACATACCTACTCAACAGAAAATAAAGTTATAAAAAAAAGACGCTTGTTGATACTTATTCTTCTTCTTTTTTGGCAATCGCGGTTGCAAAGGTTTTGCAGCATTCTGCCAGTGTCGAGTATTTATAGAAATATTTTCAACTTTATTTATTTATTTACATTAAACGAATTACCTATTTGATTTATATTAATAGCACTCAATACCAAAGATAAAAGTCAAAACAAAAGTGTCTTGATTTGACACTTGAAATCAGAACTTTTTTTCGCTGCACAAAAAACAATCCTCATTATCCCCTCCCTCCTACAATTCCTCCCCCTATAAACCTTAAATCTGTTCTGTGTTTTGTAAATACTCCTTTTACTGAAACTTTATGTAGATACCTATTAACAAAATAAAGCTGTGGTACTGACCCTAAATGTTTGTGTTTGTTATAGGTTTTAGATTATACAACAGACTTCCTCCTGTACATCGCGACCTTGTTTATTTATAAAACCAATAAGGCAGAGTTTTTGTCAACACAACACATTGGCGTATCACTAAGGAGCCACTTTAAAGAATAAGAAGAAGAACTTTTTTCCGAATGGCTATGATCTGCATTCCGTCTTACGTAGTTGTTAAAAAAATATGGATATGAATATGCTAGACATTAATAAATATTAATATCTACGTGAAAATAAATGAAAATCAGTTTTTTTTCAATATAAAAAATACAGACCTAACTTTTTTGGTATTTATATTATTAAATATTAATATATTAATAATAATCAATTAATCCGTTCTTTGTAGAAGTGAAAACGAAACGTTATTTTATTCGTTCTTTGTCGTGTAAATGACGCTTAAAAGTTGAGTAAGTGATCTCAATAACGTTATCAACTGATACGGTCTTGAGATCATACTATGAATTAAAGACCATCTTGAGAAGCTAATCGTTACTTGAGACCGTCTCAGTCAAGAAAGATATTGAGAACGAGTTTGAGAACGGTTTATTAATACGGGCCTAAGTGTACTTTTTGCCTCGAAATGCCTCGTCTATAATAATATTAAGTATATATTAATATAGCTCTATGAATAGAGACGGGGTGGACTGCGGAGATCCCTCAAGACCGAGGGCGGCCCCGGGAAAATTCAGAGCACTGAAAATAGAAATCTGTGCCCAAATATAACAGAGATGAAAATCGAAGTGTTGAGAGTCGTGCTGTCATAAATGACATTGACATGTGACTCGATACTTGTGTGTGCAATTTTCAGTTCTATTGTATTAGCGCAGAGTTATAATCTTACTGATCTGAATTTTCACCGGTAACCTTACGGATTCCGGACAATATAGTACCAGCCTAATACAATAAAGTTGCAAGTGTCGAGAATCACGCTGTCATTTATGACATCAACATTTATGACTCGACACTCGTGTGTTATATTATCAGCTCTATTGTGTAAGCGTGCAGAGTTCTACTTTCAGTGCTCTGAATTTTCTCCGGCCTTCCGGATTACGGGTTACGGAAGTATGTTTTAATCCAGAGCCTAAACTACTACCATACCAAATTTCATCGAAATCCGTTAAGTGGTTTTTGCGTGAAAGAGTAACAAACATCCATCCATCCATCCTCACAAACATTCACATTTATAATAGAACTAGCTGTTTCCCGCGGCTCCGCCCGCGTAAATATACTATCGAGTATCCCGCAGGAATAATGTACTTTTTCGGAACAAAAAGTAGCAACGTTTTAATTCAGAGCCTGAACTACTACCATACCAAACATCAAAATCCGTTCAGTACTTTTTGCGTGAAAGAGTAACAAACATCCATCCGTCCATCCACCCATACATTCATCCTCACAAATTTTCACATTTATAATTGCTATTAGTAAGATTTTATGATTTAAGGCTTATAAATACATACCTACTTGAAGTTCGTAGTAAAGAAACTAGCTAGCCGGTTGCTAGTAAAAATTTCGAATTTCGAATGTCACACTTCTTGTAGAGTAAACTCGTTGCATTCCGTCGCACACGAGTTGCCGTTGTGTTTGATCGTCTTCTCTCACAGGTCGACAACTCGAAACTAGACTTTACTCCATTGAAATACGGAGGACAAGTTCCGAAAGAGCGTGCAACGTTCTCAACAATCTTACGGCTATTCAAATATAACGCTTATCCCGTCTATATAAAGTTCTACAAAGTGCTCTCTTATTTTTGTTTTAAACTGACTTTTATATCATTGAACATAAGATCTAAATACCAACGAGGCTTAATTTACAGAACAATGAAGAAAAATTCTAAAACTACTGGGTTAAAGCATTCTCAGTCGAAAACTACTGGGTTAAAGCATTCTCAGTCTTATTTATTTCAAATAAGGTAAATTAGAACTGCAGTCAAACGGTATTCAATTTCAAAGTAGTTACGTAACCATTGGCTGTGTTGGCCGAGAAAAGCGCTTGACAACGCTTGCTAGCACTGAAATAAAACAGTTGTAGGCACGAACAGAACTGAGGACACGTTTACTAACTTCAATAGCGCTGAAACTTGGCTGACACAATTCGCCATTTTGTTTTTTACCGCTTAGCTAACGTCATTTTGCTTACGAGCGCATCCGAGCGCTTTTTGCCGCTAAACACAGCCATTGTCTAGTCTAAATAATCTCACGTAAACTATTCGGTCAACTAGCTTAATTGATACGACCTAAACAGTCGGGTAAAAAGGCTAGAAAATATCGGGCCTCTTTATTTTAATAGGGAACATGCACATCTTTTAAATCAGCAAAATTCCCATATTTTCCGAAAGGCAACATAAATATGGACCGAAAAATGCAAAAACTACATTAATCAATTGCTAAATTGTAAAGGCGGATATGCATTCGGCTGTATAAATATTATATGCTGCTGAGTCCTTAAAGATATTTATATTTATGGACTCAGGAGCATATAATATTTATACAGGAGCCGCCGCTTTAAACAACGCCGGAATCTCCAAACATGTGTTTGGGGATTCCGGCGTTGTTATAAAGAACTGCAAGCATATGCCATCATACCACTTACAGTAATCATCATCGTAAGTACCACCATCTTCACAAGCAACACCAATATATTATTATGATGACATAGGTATTCACTACTCATCAGAGTTTTTTGCACCGATATCAATTTGTTCCTCATAATATAGATAATAAATTTCACTAAAAAGAAAATAATTAATTTTTTTAAACAAAAAATTAAAACCGACTTCCAAAGTAAAAATGCTCAAAAAAGAATGAAATAAAACTTATTTTTTAAATATTAGGTCCTTATATATGAAATTGGCGTTTTGTCGTACTGGCCACCTTGATCTCAAAAAAATTTATATCTTCTTTGGTTAGGAATTTCAACTTCAAATTTATACCGCTATTTACTCACGCATTTGTGTTTCGAAAACCGTAATTCATTTGTTTTTTCCTCTTTTGGTTTTTTCTTTGTGTTACTCTGTTTACAAAATGGAAAACTTGAAATATACGATATTTCAAGTTTTCCATTTTGTAAACAGCGTCTTTTGCGACATCGCCACGGCGGCGGTGTCGCAAAAGTCGCCGCCATACACATCATTAATCCTTCGAGCCGTTTCTGCAGCACTGGTGCCAGGTGCTGGCGGTGGTGGTGGAACTCGTACTCGAAAATAATACGATATTTCAAGTGTTCCGTTTTTTAAACAGAGTGACGCAAAGAAAAAACCAAAAGAGGAAAAAACAAATGAATTACGGTTTTAGAAACACAAATGCATGAGTAAATAACGGTATAAATTTGCAATATGAATTCCTAACCAAAGAAGATATATTTGAGATCAAAGTGGCCAGTAAGGACCTAATATGAAGTTACATCCTGTTTTTCTCACAAGCTAAAACATTAACCTTAATAACTTGATTAAGCTTGAATAATAAAAAATGAATCATAACTTAAAATAGAACTACATAATATTAATATTTAATATCATACTTATAGATTAAACAGGCACTCAACAGTTACCGTATAAACTATTATAATACGAATTTAGTGCAAAGCTGTTTATTTGAAATTACTAACAGACACTTTAATTTTATTTATTTGTAATATATCATTAGTTCCTAAATGAAGATCATAATAATTCAATACGTCTTATAAGTGATTATTCTAGTGAAAGTTTCTTTAACTTTGATCCTTTCGCACAATACTTTAGTTTATTATGCTATAGCTAGCACCAAAGTCGTACTTACCGTCAATAAACGTTTCTAGCTAAAATACAGTTTTTCTATTGTTAATATATTATTCGAAAATAAACGTGGTATCGTTAGAGTCGGTCAGCGAATGTGACAAAGACTGGAACTCGTTTGAACCCGCCGCAGAATATGACAAAAGGGGCCTTGATTTTTTTTCCTTTCGCAGAACCGTTGATATAAAATAAATAACAGAATATCCATGAACAATAACAATAATTATAGGTAAACGGGAATCATTTTGGCGTAAATGAAGGTGCTTGATAATGAAGCAGATAAAGAAATAGGTGAAGTCTTGGGCTGGGACTATAATATTATGATCCGGAATCCGGCGGGCCTGGAATAATTCTGAGGACTGAAACTAGAACTCTGCGCTATTACAATAGAGTTGAAAATCGATGTGTTGAGAACTGTCATATATTATTACAATGACACTTGGCTCGACACCTGTGTGTTCGACTTTCAACTCTATTGTACTAGCGCAGAGTTATATTCTCAGTGCTATGTATTTTCCCGGGCGCGCCGGATTCCGGATCATTCTCAGCCTAAAAGTTTAAGGTACTTACTTGGCTAAATCTGATCACCGGTATATCTAAGTTCTCATTTCTAGTATTCCTACAATGATAGTCGCTTATCTTTTTGAAACTGTTTAGATTATTTCTAACATACAACAAAATTTGTGCTTTTTAATTTCGCGCCTGGCTGTACGATACTTAAACGTTGTCCTATCGTTCGTATCCTATCTTTATCTATAGAAAAGTACAAAAGTACCATACCAAAACATCGGGGCCAAGAAAAGTATCGGAAAAACTGTTACCCCAAAGTAAGATAAGATGAAGTCTGTTCTAACATACACCATTATATTTTATTATGTGCTATAAAAGCTGCGTTGGGAGCGAACACAATGAAAATACGACCAGAGAGTAAAGAAAGAGTTGTTTATACTTTAGTTACGGCTTTATTTAAAGAACTTATGCATCATAACTTGTAATATTTTTTTATGTGAACGCGTGGCTCTCTGGAGAGAGACTGAAGGTTTTATCTGAAATGGTAGCTTCTACAAGACCATTATGAAACACTAGATTGTGTCCGCGACTTCGTACGCGCCACAGAAAATCCCGCGGGGGTCATACATTTTCACGTGATAAAAAATAGCCGTAGTCTACTATGTCTGTGCCAATTTTCATCTGAATTGGACCAGTAGTTTCGGAACCTGTTCAATGCAAACAAACAAAGAAACAAAATATCTTTCCTCTTTATAATAATATTAGCGTACTGTTATGTAGTAATAAATAAAGTAATAGCGTACTAATATCTGTACAATAAAACAATCTAAAGTTTTTTTTTATAATTTGAAATAAAACAAAATAAAGAAGTAAGAATTTCTGTATTATGGATAGCCCTGAATCTTGTTTGCCTTTTAAAGAGACCCCTCAATAAAAAAGGATCAATAGTATGAGCCCAAATTAGAAAAAAAATACAGTCACTTAACTAGGAGTTCCATAGCTAAGTGTTACCCAGCTTGATTAAAATGAAATTAGGTAGGTGCCGACTTTAGGAGACCACCTATCCAAAGGGTCACTTACATAAGAGTTGTTTAGGAATCAGTTGGTGAAAACGGGCATCAGCATATTGTTTAATAAATATTTAAATAAAAATTTCAATTTATAAAAAGACAGTCCTCGGTTAAATATAATGCAGATTAACTTATATATTTTTTGGATTTTTCAATAATGGTCGTATTGACTGAGAAAAAAGGTTTCAAAGAACTCCAGTTTTTAGTTCTATCGAGCGCACATAAGTCAGATAAATACATCAAGTTTTAATTTTTAAGTGAAGCAAAATTAAACCGTTTCGGTCCACGCGCTGACTCATTCCCGTACGCGTCAATTCGTGCGCGCCCGAGCAGGACGGCCTGAAAATCCATACGGGATTAAAGTTATAATATTTACTAGCATCTAGCTAGTTAGTTAGTTTAAACTTAAGACTACCATTGAAGTATACACGTCATGTATTTTTTTTACAGCTGAAATAATTTATTTTTAGTGAAATAAAAAACGTTGAAATACTTGTTTTTGATGTGAAACTGATATAAAATGTTTGTAAACCATTTTAACAAAAACAAGAGATTGGCTCAATTAATCAAATCAAGGTTTGTAAGATGAATACTATACGTTATGCTCTCAGATTAATTACTTTATGTAATTGTGGTACCGCAGGTAGTTTGTAGATAGAAGGTACTAGGTAATTAGGTACCCAAATAACAAAAACCGACTTCCAAAGTAAATATGCACAAAAAAGTATGCAATTATCAACTATGGTCTCCGGCCGTCTACGGGGCTTGTTCTGCAGGTCGAAATTTCCAGAACGAAAACATTGGAACCAAAAACGTACTGTGTTTTCTTTTGCGAAACCGCCGCCATACACATCATTAATCCTTCGAGCCGTTTCTGCAGCACTGGTGCCACGGTGGAACTCGTACTCGAAAATAGTTCCAAACGCAATTCAAGTTTTCCAAACGCAAAGAGGAAAAAACAAATAAATTACGGTTTTCAAATGCATGAGTCAATAGCGGTATACATTTGAAATTGGAATTCCTAACCAAAGAAGATATATTTGAGATCAAAGTGGCCAATATGACAAAACGCCAATTTTATATGTAAGGACCTAATATATGCAGCCGAATGTTTAACCGCTTCCTTTTTTGGAAGTCGGTTAAAAAGTAACTATTAACTATACTATTGACTGTAACTATTTAAGTATTTAGTAATCTGTGCTTTTGGCTTGACTATTCAATTCAGATAATATTTTGACACAATTTTAGGATGATTACAAAAATAATGACAGACCTATCGAGTCTTCAGTCTCTTCATTAGTCACTATTATGAATTAACTTAAAATTGATGACATTATTACGTTTAATTTACGGGTGGAAAATAAAACTTTTGATGTTTCTAGAGTCTAGACTATATATTCCAATTTCCATCTATCTTCGGGCAAACAGGTTCATTACATATTTTACATGTAGTCTCTCCAATTTGGGGAGACTACATGTTTAATAAACCATCGCATCAACTTTTACCTAATGGTAATTCGTGACGTCACAGTTAGGTTCCACGACTGAGCGTTTTCACGATATTTGCGACATTTTGTAAACAAATCGCTGTACCTATGAACTTATTGTTTTTTTATATACTGTTTTTTCTGAGACTTATATTTAAGAGCACTATTCATATAAGCAATAAAAAAAATCAGTCGTCTAGCTTATTGTAAATTGTTTGTTAGATAATGCAAGAGGAATACTTTATTTCTCCTTTCTGGACAAGAGAAACACTCCTTTTGTATGCCGATTACCACTGGCCATCGGTACCGTCAATATCCACAGTCCTTCTTGCTTTATCTAGGATTCGTCATCACTGGCATTAGATAAAAAGCTAAGCGCGGTGCGTCAAAGCCCTTCGGAATCTTCGGACCGAGCTAGTATCATGTGGTACCGTTAGACGACGCGACAGCCCACCGACATCATCATTAGCTTATTACAGGTCCTTTGCGTTAGTATAAGTATTAAGGGCAAGTCAGAAGAAGATGTAGGTGTAGTTATGTAGGAAGTAGGTACTAGGTAAGGTTACATTATCTAATTGATATATTTAAAATGTCTGTCTTTGGTTTTTTAAACACCTAACTTCATATTCTTTATAGACCAAAATATTATAATAATTCATCGTAATATTTGTAGACGAAGACCCCGTGCGCGCCAAATCCATCTTTTAAGTGCTGAAGGTGTAGGGTGTTGTTATGTAGGAAGTAGGTACTAGGTAAGGTATACACTATCTAATTGATATATTGAAAATGTTTGTGTCTTCGGTTTTTAAAACACCTAACTTTACATTCTTTATAGAACGAAATATAATATTAGTTCATCATATTAATTTGTAGACGAAGATCCCGTGCACGTCAAATCCATCTTTTAAGGGGTGAAATTAATCAATCACAGTTGCAATTCAATGGGTAAATGTTTTGTCAGTTTTGATACTTTTTTTTAAATATGCAAAACGTAGTTTATTAGTACAAGTATATAGTACAAACTACAAAGTAGAAGTAGCAGTTTATTCAAATTCAACATTTTCCTTAGTTTGACGTAGGTATATTCTCATGCGAAATTTTTCACGCAATGTTTCACTTCATTTTCGCTGACCTTTCGCAGATCCGCGCGTGAAGCGTGTGAAGCGTGGAGCGAGCTTAATAATTGAATAATTTTTTTGGCAATTGGTGACACCATCGAATTGTGTAATAATAAGGTACCGCGTACATGTTCGATTTCACACACACACAGACAAGAATTGCTCGTTCAAAGTAAAAGATACAACTTTTGATTTGCATCAAAATCGTTGTCAAGATTATTTTTTTTGACGTGGTAACGTCTTATAATTCGATGGAGCCGGCTGCACGCACGAAAAAATCTGTTGTCTGTAAAGTCGGTTTACTGACGATAGTTGAACGTGACAACGTCATAAGAAAATGGAACGCCTCAGAGCGAGGTAACGCCGCATGAGTCATTTTTTTTCGTGCGTGCAGCCGGCTCCATCGAATTATAAGACGTTATCACGTAAAAAACATGACTCACGCGGCGTTACCTCGCTCTGAGGCGTTCCATTTAAGGCTTGAAGTGCAAGCGAGAGCGCGGAATCTGTCTCTCTCCTACTTGAGTGAGCGATCCATCAGTATTTTTCTATGACGTTGTCACGTTCAACTATCGTCAGTAAACCGACTTTACAGACAACCGATATTTTTTCGCTATATTTCGTACCTACTTTGTAGTCTCTGGTTAAATTATGACTTTTGCCTACTACTTATTTGCTTACGTATTTAAATTCAAACAAATGTTAGGCATTTTGATGACATTTTTATATAATATATAATATAACGTGAATATACATATTTCTACAATGCATTCTACTTAACTCTTCGGTAGTAAAACAAACTTGTTATCTGTAAAAGTCACTGTGTCGCAGTTGATAACGGTCATTGCTCCTGCGCAGGCCACACAATCATCATCATCATTGACCTAAGTGGTCACTAATGTCCCTGTAACTGGGAATTGGGTGCCCAATGTGACAAGAATAAGGCTGGCACTAAATTGTCCGGAATCTCCCAGGCCGGAGAAAATTCAGAGTCCTGAGTTGAAAATCGAACACACGGCGTTTAGAAGGTCGACGCTCGTGTTTTCGATTTTCAACTCTATTGTATTAGCCTCTTATATAGAATGTTCTCCAGCCCCGAAGATTCCGGACAATATAGTCCTAGCTTTAGGCTGAGTATATGTCTTTAAACAGATTTTGGTGGTAACTTTGTACACCATAATTACCATAAATTAATTAAGATGTATTTACTTTATGTACTGCTGTCATATACAAATTGTTCCTTAAACTGATAATAATTTTAGTATAGTGAATGTCATTTTTAATGACTGTTCAAATCACTTCCTACTACAATATTATAAATGTGAAAGTTTGTGAGGATGGATGGATGGATGTTTGTTACTCTTTCACGCAAAAACTACTGAATGGATTTCGATAAAATTTGGTATGGTAGTAGTTTAAGTTCTGGATTAAAACATAGGATACTTTTTGTCCCCGTGGGATACTGTATTTAAACGGGCGGAGCCGCGGGCAACAGCTAGTTCAAAATAAAGAAGAATTTTTTTAAGGAGCCCGTCCCTACTACTGTAGCACTACAAGACATTTATCAAATGAATGGGCTTGAAAAGTGTATCATTACTTCCCAAAAATTGTTCCCTATTAGCAACGCTATGAAATGGTGCAATAATACAGGATATTTTTTCTACTTTTTTTAACCCTTAACCCTCATTTTCTTTTGTTCTCCCATGGCTTAGAGATTTTTCTTCATACAATAAAATTACACACTTTTTAAGCCCTCTCATTCGATATATGTCTTGTAGCTGTAGTCTTGCTACAAGGGTGGGGACGTTTTGCCCCTTCTTTTTTGCGATATAAGACTTTGCAAGAGAGAGATGTACACAAACAACTTTTGTATTTCCTAAAGGTGTATAGGTAAATAAAATATCAAATTAATTTGCAACTTAAACAAATGACTTTTAATACGTTATAAGTATCTATATTACAAAGTTTTTGTACAAAAACAACATAATCATAATATCTAAGTTTAATTTTTAATTCGACCTTATGCTTACAATTCAAAACATATTAAAATTACGTATAGAATGAGATCTTTGCTAATCAAACATTTATAAAAAATCATCATTGGCGAGACGCCCAAGATTATTATAGAAAAAAGAATCATTAAAATATTTAACCTATTTTATTCTTTATATTGAATGCGACTATTTTTACAAGATAAAACAAAAACACTTGGAAGAATTTTTTAAATTACTTTGGCATCAGAAGAGTACAACAGTATTAAGATTTCTGATATCGGTAATCAATATTGTTATAAGACATTATGTTAAGTGCTTAACGGACGCATTTAAATTTGTACAACTTCTGCAACTTATTCAGCGGATACTAAAATGCAACAAAAATGTAACTAAGGTTCAGAGCCCGCAATGGAGAATTTTAACAAATTTTTAATGTGTGTGCTGTATTCTCCGTGGAAATAGAAAAATAATTGTGGAAGAGTTATTTCGATACGTCAATTAATTTCCAGGTACTTTCAGTGTCCACGACGGTAAGTTGCGACTAAGCGGCGCGTACGGGCTGTATGGCCTAGGTGTAGTGTGACGACATCACGCTACTGTTAGTAGTTAGTAGCGGGATTCGAAAAATTACGGAACTTCAGAAGCGTGTACATAATAGCTTCACTGCAACAATGTATCAATTGATTTTACATACGAAGTAACATTCCCCACTGTAAATAACCTACAATTGAGACACTTCTAAGGCTAACATTAGTACTAGAACTGGACAGCACTAGACAACCACTAGCCAGCAGTTGCTTACGTAAACTTGCTTGCTTGCTTGCCTGTGTATACGCGGAATGAAACAAAACTACACAATATTATGTATTTGATCGATAGTAATTAATAATACATACTATTTAGATACTATCTTTTTATTCATTCTGAATACTCAAGTCTCAACATACATTTATGCACGTGTACATATTTTAATTTCATTGAAATAACAAAATGTAATTCATACAATTAAATTCAATATAGTATCTAATTATGGAAGTATTTCAAAATGCAGACCAGAGGCCTGATATTCTTTGAGCTCAGTAACAAGCTCATAAAACGAATTGTCTTGAGAGGTAATTTTCCTAACATTTCGTAATGCAGACTTCTTTGAATATTATGTCCGTCACATTTCACAACCAATTTTGTAGCTCATCGATTGTTTTTAGTTGTTAATGTTTGAAATATTTTCGCAATACTACAAACTTAGAAGTGAAATTGTGTTATTGTAATCTCATGATAAATATTTATAGTTAATATGCTTTCTTGCATATTACGTTGTAGAACATATTACGCTAAAAATCCATTATGATATAATTATGAATAGGTACAGACAATTTCAAACTAATCCTCAGAACAGATAAATACCAGTAACGGAGGATTAAAAATTAAGAAACAATGCAAACAAAAGCTTAAATTCCATTTATTAGCACTTAGCTTTTTATTTCACTTAAAATTGTTATCTAAAATTGTTACTTTTTAGTTTACAGAAGTCATTAATTGCATCTTATTGTAGTACTTATTTCAGTTAACAACATTTTTGCAATTGAAAACTTAGTAGTTTTACCGTAATCAGCATAAATACACAAGTAAGTTCATTTTTCTAAATTTTTAATTAGTTTTAGTTAGCTTCAACGAGCTAGTAAGTTTAAATTACTGCATAACTGAATAAAATACTCTCAAAACAAGAACTTTACCAAAAACATAATTGCGAAGTGCAAGTTCAAATAAAAAAGTTATTTACTTTATGTAAAAAAGTAGAAAACAAAATTTGTTATTCAATACTTAAAACTAAGTTTACATAACTGTTAAAAAAGAAACAGTCAAATTTGCTAACAAATCACAGATATCAACATTAGATCGAATTAAAAATACCAATTTGAAGAATGGCTAAACTAACTAATGGAGCGATTATAATGAAATTTGAAACTTGTTTGTTTTCCGTATAAGGCAAAACAAGTAACGTAAAGAAAACAAATTGAAATATGGGACAAACGAAAACAAACAATTTTCGATTTTCATCAGCGACTAGGCATCAGGGAGACTCGCCATAAATTCAACATGGACCAACGGAATATTACCATTTACAACACAACAACATCATAACAGTTAAGTCATTGATAACAGAACGAAACCGAACAGGAGAGTAACCCCGGATCCTAACTACAATCAAATATCTTAAAATTGGTTAATTTTATATTCGCTGTCCAATACAACCTTGGCGGTTCCTTCGTTTAAACATGGCCGTCGCACTAACACACGCGAAACGAGACACAGACTAGTGTGTGTGTGGTCACCGCACATGCCACAGGCCGAGGTTGAGCACACTGAGCCGTGGCAACTTCACGATATGGTCCAAGCCCTGCGGGGTTATACACGTACATCCGTATAGATCTATTGCCTTCAAATTCTGCAAGCCCTCACCCAGCGCACGCAATCCTCTATCCGTGACCCGCGTACATTGGCCTATATTTAGCGTTTCTAGCTGCGATAACCTGGCCACCCTCTCTAAACCTTCATCCGTTAACCGGCAAGCACTGAGTGATAGCGACCTGAGTCCCGACAATCCAAGAGTGGCGTGCAGAAGGGCTTCATCACCTACTTTATCGCAGAAAGACACATCCAGAGATCTCAGCCTTCCGCTTTCGGCTATATGCGCTACTCCAGCATCGGAAACTCCGTCGCACGCCCTCAAATTAACATCTTCTAAATGTGGAAGTTTTGCTAAATGCCTAAGACCTGCATCTGTGACGGCAACGCAGAAGGAAAGGTTTATGGATTTGAGTTTAGGAAGACCGGTTGCTGCATGCTTCAGGGCTTCATCTGTGAGCCTTTGGCAATCTTGGAGGCCTAAATATTCTAATTCTGGAGTTCCTCTCGCTTCTCCTCCTCCACACAAGTGAGCTATTCCATCATCATTTACATGCCAACAGGATCTCAAGTTTAGTCGACGTAGTTTTCTCAAACCCCACGCTATCAGCAAAAGACCAGTGTCGGTCACGTTACAACAGCCGCCGAGCTCCAATTCTTCCAAGTTTTTTAATGATTGAGCTATCCTTCCTAGAGATGAGTCTGTTACTTGTTTACAAAGTGATAAATCTAGCCTTTTGAGAGCTGGAAGTTCAGAAGCGAACGCACTAGCCAGTGCTGCATCCGTTACACTGTAACAACCACTCAGTGACAGTGACTCGAGACCCGGCAGCGACGCGACAGCATCTCTTAAGCCTCGCCTCAGAGATAACACCTGCAGCTTCCGCACCCCTCTTCTGGCTAGCGAAGCAAACAGGACTGGCGCCGGTCTTCTCAAATGTAACGCCGCTTCCACTCCGCGCCAAACTGATCTACGGTCCGCTGCATCTCTCCAAGTGCGGCAGACTTGAGCCGCCCTCCCCTTGTCACGCACTGGTAATTTCTCAAATATTAAAGCTAAGAGTTCCGGATATAGTCTAGAAATGTGCGTTCCCTGAGGCTCCGGGACGGGTTCGGGCACGTGAGACGTAGACAGATGCGGCCTGTGTATTCTATACGGAGCGGTTCTGCTTTTCCGCCTTGTCGTAGTTGGCAATTCGGTGAGACCGAGGCGCTCCTCATGCCAGGATAACACTTCCTCTGTCCACGCACTCATCGCACTACACTATAACATGACACGGGTTGTTATCGGACCGGTTTTCGGTGAAATCGAGCGTCGCAGCGAGGAACGTGCGTCCCGCTCGGCGCTCTGCGATGCACTGGCGGCGGGGCGCTGCCCCCCGCGCGCCGCTGGCTTGCTATTGGTCGCGGCCGCCAGCACGTGACGCGCGCCGTATCGATTCGGAGGCTCTGCGGCGGCATTTTTAAGTTGGCGGGCCGAGAGCCCGCCTTCGTCCCTCGCTCCGCTTTACGCCCGTTTCATAGACTATACAGATTAGCAGAGATTCTTTTTGATTCACTCTTTCTTATTTATAATAGATAAGTTAAATTTATCAATAAATGCATATTTTACAATAGGTATAAGTTTGTAAGGCTTAACTCATATTGGCGCAGAGTCGAAGCGACGCGACTCGTCATGTTTTTCACCTATAGCATGATAATCTTACATGAGATTTGAAAAATATGACAAACGTAGACAGGACGTAGTGGCGTCTACGTTTGTGACCATAATATTTCCATTCTCCTATTCATTTTAAAATCAATACAATAAAACTTTTCGTTTTATATTGAACTTTTAAATATTATCTCTTAGATGTTTATTTTGAGTTTCATTTTATTAGTGAACTAGGTCTTAATTTAAATAATTTAGATCAATTCGAATGAAAAAATATGATTTAAGTTTTAAAAAAATTTAAGAAGGTAATATTATTGATTGCTTTTGAAAACGGCTCCTTAATGTTTTCAGATATTAGGTTTAAAAGCTTGCTACAATTATAGAATAGACATCAGAGTCTTCATACTAATAGGTACATAAACACAATCACCTTTGCTTAGACAATCTATGACGTTAGTGATAAGGCGGCAAAACAAGTCAGCGCGCCGTATATTTTCGTTCGCGCTGCACTTGCCGACTACTTACGTCCACTCTAAGTAGACCTGTGGTACGATTCCCGGCCGTCCTTATCGCAACGTAATAAAGAGAACACGAGACTGTGACACCGGCCATCTTAGTCTGGACGCTTGATAACATCGGCCAACTATTACAAGGGCAACCGGTTGCCGTCGCGTCGTTCTGAATATGATATTCGAATTCAATCAAACGTGAAACGCTCAAACAAACGCTCAAAATGAAACGTGGAATTTGAGAATATCAAAACATTCAGAATGAGAATTGAGGAAAAAACTTGTTTACCTATACAAAAAGTATTTATCTCATATTCAAATTATATAGTAATATATAATTTGGCTTTGTTTTTCAGTTAACAATTCATAATAGTTTTCGTTATCTATGTAAACATCTGAGTGTAAACTAAACAAAATAAAATCAATTTTGATAGAGTTGAATAAAAATTTGAATTGGGCTCCTAGTAATACCATACTAATGAGTAAGCCCGTTATAAGGTATTTGGTATGTAAAGTAAGTTACTTAGTGATTATACTTTTTTACTTCTTTTAATGTTTTCTCAAAGTCTGATAAAGTAAGTTACTTCAAGGTATAAGGGATTCGATATAGAAAGTCAAAATCTATAGTTTTGAAACTAATGAATATACTTACTTACCAAAAACGAAAATTATTGGATCGAAAGTTGTGGTTAACGCCGTCATCTGCCGTCTCTTGCTTATACCTAGTACCTTAACTACCTACTAATAATTCCTCCATGCTTCCTATTTAAACGTGGCAGTGGCAACCTGCGTTAGACTTTTTAGGGTTCCGTACAAAAAACCCAAAGCGTCAAAACGGGACCCTATTACTAAGACTTCACTGTCCGTCTGTCCGTCGGTCTGTCTGTCTGTCACCATTAGAAAGTTGAAATTTTCACAGTCGACGTGGTTGTTTCAGTTACAACAACGCTGTTACAACAATTTATACAAAAACAAAGTAGTTAAAATAAATATTGAAGTGAGGCTCCAAACCAACATAATATTATGTATAATGTATCCAAAGATTTCAAAACTAAAGATAGGCTATGACACATTTTGACAGAACAAATCTTCATACAAGAAAAATTTACGCCATCATGGTTTTCACCATACAAGATGGCTGACAATGCTGACATTTAATGTCAGCATTGTCAGCCATCTTGATTTCACCATATCTCAAATGTCAAAATGGCCCCAAAATCTGCAAAAGTGACGCCTTTTAAGTGGGGACAGTTTTCACCTGTAACATGATACAATGTGATTTTTTGCCGATTTGTACTAAAGTTTTATAGGTAAGGGTGCGGAACCCATCGTACGCGAGTCCGACTCGAACTAGGCTGGTTTTATTAAGCAGCTCTATGAAGCCGAGATATCAAAAAACTTCAAATAATGTATTAAGTATATTATTATGTTTAATGTCCTATAGTAACAATGCCGTGGTTGGTTTAAATTTTGAGAATTATACGTAACTACTAGGTAACTACCTACCTACCTACCTACGCAGAAAAGTATTCAATGGTGATTAAAATGAATATTGATATAAAGAAAAAAACTCTATAACAGGTTATAACTTACAGGACATATTAATTTATTAAGTAAATCACATTATAAATTATACTAGCGGCCATGTTTTATCCATAGGTAAATGTACAACAAAGTAAGCAAATGCGTAAATACACAAAGGTAACAAAAATAAAATAAACGAAAACAGCCTCTATTTGGTACTCTTTATAGTTTAATTTAGTACAAAACCAGTTCTACATTACAATTTTAGACATTATAGTAAAATAAGCCTTCATACTAGGCGATTAAGTTGAAAACGCTTTGCCGTGTTGAATGAAATTCCTCAACGAATGTTTAATAAAGCTCCAAGCGATTTTCATATCTAACATTAAAGGATAGGAACCAATTTTGCGTACCACAGACAGAATAAACATGGAATGTAAATCAGCTGTGTGCGCATGTGTGCATATTGCGTGCTCCCCGTTCCACTTGACTCGTTCGGTTTTTGAAGCGTTATTATTTTAAATACGAAATATTTTTGAAGTTGGAATTCATTATTTATTTTAACTTCTATCCTGGACCATCAGTTAGAATTTTATTTGTAATGAAATATGCATATTTTTAAATCGTTTAAAATAAGGTCTTCAATTTTTATTCACCGACGAAATTTCAATAGGTTTATATGGATAAAAATTGTACACCCTCCGGCCTGAGGCCGCCACTCTACGGTTGGTTGCTTTTTATACTCCCTGTAGGTAAACTTTATTAGTAAATCTGGCTTTAGGTAGAAGCCTGCCGTTGGTTCTGCTGTAGAATGTCATGTGTCAACCCCAAGTTAAAAAAAACTATGATTTGAAGTTGGAAAAAAAACAGGAAAATTCAGTTTAATAACATTGACACAGTAATAGAGTTGTATTATTTAAATTAATATTAATTATGTAGTGAAAATAGGTTAAATGAAATACAAGTTGGTACTGCCAATAGTATCGTACTACTATTATAAATGTGAAAGTTTGTGAGGATGGATGGATGGATGTTTGTTCCCCTTTCACGCAAAAACTACTGAACAGATTTTGATGAAATTTGGTATGCCCAGTAGCTTAGGCTCTAGATTAAAAGTTAAAACATAGGCTACTTTTTATCGTCAAAAAGTGCGGTGTTCCCGTGGAATACTTTATTCACGCGAGAGGAGCCGCGGGAAAAGGTAGTTTTTTCATAAAAGTAGGTATTTCAATATTTCAAATAAAATTAGTTTTTTTTTTGTAAAAATGACGACTGACGAGCGACGACGCTTAAAAAACCCAGGACGCTGCTTCAAAACTATTAAGAACACCCCAGGACACTGCAGAAACTAGGATAATATGTCCTGGGAAAACAGGACGGTTGGCAACCCTACTCTGCAGAATTACTTGTAAAAGAATACTCCTTAGAAAAAAGGGCGAATATTTCATTATTAGGCACTAGGTAACTACTAACTAATGTAAATAGTAGAATTTGAATGTAGACTACATTCAAATTCTACTATTTACATACTCAACGAAGTAGGTAATATTATATTTTATTTTATACAATTCACAACCAAAGTACAATCAAAATAATACTAAATACTTACCAATTAGTAGTTATATTTAAGCAAAGGACTCGGCATCCAGCTCAAAATAATAATAAAAAAAACAATGATATATAAATAGTGTATTTAAATAAATAAGTTTAAATAGAGCTTTCGTGGCAAATAACTTCTATAGCAAATATTTATATCTGCAATATATAGTACTAGCACATAGGAAAATATATATATATATATATATATATTTTGTTTTACTTAGAATGGGTAGGTATATTGAATGAGTAACCTATCATTAAAAGATGGACATAATATTATATGCCGCTGCGAACTTTTTGTAGACCTTTAGAAGAAAAACAATCCCGCCATACATTATTTTGTTATAAATTATCTCCAACGGGTTAGATTAGGAAGCGCTTTCGATAAAAGCTCCCAGACGGATTGATTTTTTTCCTACACCTTCAACTATTATCGTCATAAATCAAACAATTTCCATAAATCCTTAACTAATTTATTATCGACCTAAACCTTCCTAAGGAATCACTCTGCCGGTAAATGTAAATTGCATGAAATTCCTTTCAGTAGTTTTTTGAGATTATCGTGAACATACAGACAGACAGACTCAGCGGGGGACTTAAATTTATAATAAATTTTAGGAAAAAGTGGAAAGTGTGCGTATTGCCCACGCTAGTTAACACGACCTTAGGCTGGGACTTTATTGTCCGGAATCCGGTAGGCCGGGAAAAATTCAGAGCATTGAAACCAGAACTCTGCGCTAATAAGCTGAAAATCAAAGTGTCGAGTGTCCATTAACATTTGACTCGACACTTGTGTGTTCAATTTCCAGCTCTATTGTATTAACGCAGAGTTCTATTTTTAGCGTTCTGAATTTTCTCCGTCCTTCCAGATTCCGGATAATAAAGTCCCAGCCTTCTCTCTTTAACTTTTCAAAAAAGTGTGCCATATTTCATTACGTATTTCTCATTTGACGAATGCATCCACTGACGAGTGATTTTTCAAAATTCCTTTTATTCCCCTATTTCACCCCCAAGGTGGTGAAATAGATGATAAAAGTTTGTATGATTTTTTTATTCCTTGGTCATATTCGCATGAAATTTCGTATGAATTGAGTATGGAAAAATAATGAGTTACGTATTTTAGCGTTTTTCAATATTCAACCCCTAAGAAAGTAAAATAGGGGATGTAAGTTGTAAATTAATATAATGATGTCGATTAAAACCCAATTTCACCCGGGCAAATGCTATTTATATTTTATGCAGGCAATGTAAAACTCTAAAACTTTTCTCTAGAACTCTATTGAGTTCATTTCTCATATCTCATCGTTTCTCAAAATCAATTTCGTTCGCTCGTTTTTTTTTGTAGATTTATTTTGAAAATCCGACTACCACGGAAAACACTTATAATTTTTTGGGTTATTATATAGCCTATGACACTCACAAATAATGTGGCTTTCTATTGCGAAAAGAATTTAAAAAATCGGTTAAAGTAGATCCAGAGATTACCCCTTACAACCTCGGTAAGTCACAAACTCACAAAGAAACAAACTTTATCTCTTTATAATATGAGTTATACATATAGTTCAGTTGTTAGCCGCGACTTCGTACGCGAATAATAAATTTTGGGAGAACCGTACTTTTTGCTGGGATAAAAAGTATAGCCTATGTATTAATCCAGAGACTAAACTACTACCATACCAAATTTCATCAAAATCCGTTCAGTAGATTCTGAGATTAACGCGTTAAAACAGACAAACAGACAAACAGTTATACAGATGAACAGACAAAAATTTTAAAAATCATTGTTTTGGGTTCTATACCGTTCATAAAACCCTGTAATAGTTTTTCTTATTTATATACCATGTACAGACAGCGACCAGTTACAAATTTATTATATGTATAGAAGACATAGATGAAATAAAATATTTTAGTATGTACAAAATTGTTTTACATTATTTCGTTCTTTTATTTCACAGTTCCCTTTTTATAGTTTTTATTCATGCCAGTAACTTTCTCTTTTATTCAAGTCGGCACCTTTTAGTTGTGACTTGTAGGTCGATTTCTTTTTAAAATAGGAGTAAGGATTTATTTTACATCATAATTCGTAATAATAATATCTCTTTACAACTTTCTATTTTTTGCTTTATTGTATCTAAGGCCCCAAGGGCTAAGGGCTTCCTATTGTTAGTTAAAAACAAAAAGGTTCAAGACATCTACATAATGATAGCATTTATTTAGCAAAAATGTACAAAACAATATTATGTTATAAATATGTACATTTTTGTCAACGAAATCACTAGATACCTAAACAAAAAGAAAATACAAATTTTTTTTTTCTGAAAATTGGTTTGATCAACTTTACGTTAATTCTATCTTTTGTACCTAACTAAATTTTTTCACTTATGTTCAACAAAATAATCATATTATTATTGCAAACCAAGCAGCGCAAATATAACATAGCGGAGGCCTTATATTTGAACCATTTGGGTGGAAACCGGCGCATGTGGTCCGGGTGCACATAAGTTTTTGGAGACATTTCCAAAAAGCTAACTGAAGCCACCCGAGACCCCAATTTCGGGAACAACCTGGCACAACGGATAGCCATTGCTATCCAACGAGGCAATGCTGTCAGTTTGTTAGGTACTCTGCCAGATGGGTCCGACCTGGGGAAGTTTTTCTATTTATAGGCATGGACTAATAAAATAAAGGTACCCTATAGTTTTATTTGTAGAAATGTCTTCTTATTTATCTAGTTTTGGTTTGTTATTTAATAATATAATTTAATCCTTGATGAATAAAAATACTTATTATAATGATAATGGTTATGAATATTTTGGTCTCGACTTCGAAGCATTTGTGTAGCCATATTATATATTGTGGATTATAATTTATAATGCTGTATAAAATATCGAATACGTTCATGAAAGTCGAAGCAAGGTGTTCTGTACCTAGTCTGTATGATTCAATAGTAACTTTTTGTTCACGAGACAGTACACAGGCGCGCCGGAGGTAAGTTTTTGTGCCCATTTTTTCCCGCCTACCTGCAGTACACCACCCATAAGGCAAACACTTTGAACTTCGTCGCCTTCCAAAAGTGTAATATTTTTGTCTTATTCGCGTAGATTTTATTACAAATTTTAGGATTTTTAAAGGTAAACTATCTTACTCGTTAATTTTGTATATTATAAGCATTAAATTTTTACACTGTATGAATATAAGCCATGGAGCTCTAGCTACATGATATAAGCCATTTTTAACCGACTTCCAAAAAGTGGAGGCTTTATCGATAATACATATTGTGAAAAACCTGTCACGCACTTGTAACTACTCTTAACTCGTCCCGGGACTTTGATCAAACATTTTTTAAAATCATCGATAACGTAGGAAATTCAAGTTTTTATTTATTAACCAGTGTAGCTCAGATTAAACCTATTGTTTAATTTGAGAAGTCTATAATGAAAATTTAACATTATGGTTTCATGGTCTGATTTGCCATCTAGTATCAGATAGAAAAACTACTATTAATGAAAAAGACAAACCCTTTTTCAACGCCATCTCGTAAGCAAATTATAAAGCTATTTTGGCCTCTATAGGGACATCTAGCGGTGAGTAGCAAAAATAGCTGTTAAGAGAAGATTATTTTAGTACTAAATTGTAATAATAGGCAGCGCTTCTTAAATTGTTACAAAAAGTTATCGCTAAAATTTGTTTAATATTTTAGACTAGACTAGCTAGATTAAATTAGTTACTAATGTGAGTTTCTTACTCCGGTTCTTCTCTCCGGGCTAGTTCCCAATCCGGTGGTAGGCATTCCGTAGGAACAATTCCGTGAGTGTTATTTAATAACCTTTATGGAAATCATTTATTTGATTTGATTAGACAAACTCTTTCCAACTTTTCATACTGTAGTAAATAATTGTGTCGTTTCGTAATCATTATGGAGTCTATAAAACAAGAGGATAAAATGTAATCACATCGCCTTAGGCCGCTGTCCCAACACCCAAGACACCTCAAGAGCACTTGCGTGTACCACAGGGCCGGAGTTAAATATTAAAAAAAAACATCTCTGCATCACCTTAGGTATAATTCACACCGAAACGGAACAATACGCGACATAGCGCTGCATTTTTAAGATAGCGATTCAAAATTGAAGTTTATTAAATACACAAGATACACAGCGCATGTGCAGTGTATGTCATTTGAAACGTGTATCTTTTTGTGGAGTGAATAAAGTTCAACTTTGAATAGCTATCATAAAATGGAGCGCCGCACAGCGTCTCGTATCATCGCGGTGTGAACTGACTCTTTAGTCAGCACTAGTTTCATTTAAGAACTCGAGTACCTCCTAGTTTACTAGTAGTTATACCTACAGAACACAGAATTACATAAAAATTAAAAGGTATAAAACAGTTAAATTGCCAATCAATGTAGTTGGCAAGCACTTTAAAAGCACTTACTTATCTACAGTAAGTGCTGACTGCTGTGGTAAGTGATAAGTTAATCACGGTAAAACTTGATTTAATTATTTTACAGCTAAAACTACTGTTGAATACGGACATTTCGTCGCGTTGTGTACTGTGCTCGGCCTGTCAGAATCTAAGTTTTTAGAGTTCCGTACCCAAAAGGGTAAAAACCTATTACTGAGAGGTCGCTGTCCGTTCGTCTGTCCGGCTGTTTGTCTGTCACAAAGGTGTATTTCGTGAACCATGATAGCTAGACAGTTAAAATTTTGACAGTTGATGAATTTCTGTTGCCGCTAATACTCTGTGTACTAATAGTGCGATAATGGTACGAAACCCTTCGTGCCTAAGGCCAACTCTTACTTGGCCAACTATTTTTATCTTTACTGTGCTCACCTTCAATTCGGTCTTATACAATATTCGCTTCATATTAATTTTATAGCACCTTTTAAGAACTTTTTTTCTTAATTGTGTTAAGAATTAACACATAAAATTAACAAATAAAGTAAAATAAAAGAAAGTAAAATAAGAATTCAGTATTAAAATTAAAGAATCAGTAATACTTTTTAAAATAAATTTAATAAAAGGTTTTTTTTATAACTAAATTTATGTATTAATGAAACATAGAGTACGCCCCTCATTGTCGTATTTATATACAAAACAGAACAAAGTGTGTACAAGCCGGACAAACACTTGTCCAGCACTACACTATACTATATCTAGTGACTATACAGTATACAGCATACTATAGTACACACTCAGCCCGTCAGACTCTACAGCTAACAGCACAGATTAAAGAAAGACGAACAGATTAACAGAGCCCTTAGTAAAGTTACCATCGCTAATTACGACGACGAAGTTCCAAAACAAAAATGTGGGATTTGACATAAGCATCGCTAATTGACATAAGCACTGTGTGCATAAGTGGTTGTGTCACTCAGTGATGCTTATGTCAAATCCCATACAATTTTGTTTTTGAACTTCGTCGTCGTAATTAGCGATGGTAATTTAGCTAGCCTCAGCTACATAGTTAGCTTTCGATTTCATTGCTCTACTACAAGCATACGGGGTGTCCATGATTGTGTGGAAAAATTGTGGGCCGTTGAAGGGGAAATCAAATTTGTCAAATATGGATACATAAGTATTAGGTCATTACATATGAAATTGGCGTTTTGTAAAGGAGGAACATAAAGTCGATTTTTTTTTAACATAATAATTTATTTAATCAAAGTATATACCATTGCTATCTATGTACTTTTGCCATCTCATAGGTAGTTCATTGATTCCTTTACTAATAAAACCATTCGGACAGGAATCAATAAAATCTTTGAAGGCGCTTTGGACTGCCCCATCAGAGTTGAATTTTTTCCCTCGCAAGAAGTTATCCAAATTTGGAAAAAATGGTAATCTGTTGGAGCAAGGTCCGGGGAGTGCGGTGGATGCCTTAAACATTCCATTGAAGCTCCTCTAATTTGGTAGCCGTCTGTTGTGCAGTGTGTGGCTAGACCACACACTGCACAACAGTTGTCCTGAAGCAGCAGTGGCCTAGAGCGAATGATCAACCTCGGTTGTTTAGCAGCTGGCTTTCCATCATGATTTGCAGTTGCTGGCTGGACATCTGCCGTAATCGTCTGGTCAGATTTAAGAAAGTTGTAGTGAACGACACCGGCACTAATCCACCAAACGCTCACAAGTAACTTTTTTTGAGTCAATTTTCGCTTGGTGCAGGTTTTGGCTGGTTCGCTAGGGTCCAGCTATTGCGACGAGCGTTTCCGATTATCGTACAGGATCCACTTTTCATCACAGGTAATGATTCAATTGGAAGTCCCTTAATTATTGTGCCGATTGAGTAATGTAACGCAGCAGTCGACGCGCGTTTGTCGGTTTGCTACACTCAATTCATGAGGTACCCACCTTTCAAGCTTTTTCACCTTCCCAATTTGCTTCAAATGGATTAAAACAGTTTTATCACTAACACCGCAGCCTGCAACTAACTCGGACGTGGTTTGCGATGGATCCGCTTCCACAATAGCCTTCATTTCTTCATTATCAACTTTGGTCTACGGCCGTCCACGGAGCTTGTTCTGCAGGTCGAAATTTCCAGAACGAAAACGTTGGAACTAAAAACGCACTGTGTTTTCTTTTGCGACACCGCCGCCATACACATCATTAATCCTTCGAGCCGTTTCTGCAGCACTGGTGCCGCGGTAGAACTGGTACTCGAAAATAATATGATATTTTAAGTTTTCCATTTTGTAAACAGAGTGACACAAAGAAAAAACCAAAAGAGGAAAAAACAAATGAATTGCGGTTTTCGAAATACATATGCATGAGTAAATAGCGGTATAAGTTTGCAATTGGAATTCCTAACCAAAGAAGATTATATATATATATATATATATATAATATTTGATTTGATAATATTTGAGATGAAAGTGGCCAATACGACAAAACGCCAATTTCATATGTAAGGACCTAATATAATATGACATATTTTCTTGTCTGTGCTCTACACTCTACACTCTACTCAAGTAGCTAGTCAAATGTTGTCATGATGAACTCATAACCGGAATACTAACGGTGTCAAATCATGTTGAGACAGCAACACACAGTTTCTCCTGTTATATTCCATCTGTGGTTGTATTGTCTGTGCTAACACTGTCATTGCCAAGCTTCTTCTTCCGCAAAAAATGTCCGGCATTGCATAGTGTGATATGTATTGTAATAAAACTTTAAATAATAAAATATAGTAAAAGATACGCTCAGTGTGTGTTTTATAATGAGTCCAGCCCAGCAATCATTTAAATTAAAATACATTCAGAACCCATTATATTATTATCACTTAACAAATGCATATAAAAGTGAAAATATCGATTACTATTGAAGCAAAAACATTCAGTACAGTTTTACGAGCGAACAGAGGAGTATGATAATTGGCACAGTTAAAGTTTATGCGGAGGAAGATGTGCAAAAAGCTATTGTACAGTCGAGGAATTAGGGAATTCAATGTTCAGTAGTATGATTGTCCTCACAATTTGTTCGTATCATAATATCGTAGTGTCATCATCGGTCAAGTAAATTATAAATTATAAAACTAATTTCTCGCTCTCTCTAAATCTGCTAAACATTCAATTTCCTCGACCATACATCTAAACATCGCTTCAGGATACCGTTAGATCTTCACAAGCTCGTCAACACTATAGTTACATGAGTTTTAATTGACCTGTAGTGTGGTCGTGGGTTTACAGGTGAGCAGGTCAGCTGTAAACAGTTTCCTGGAGATTTCTCCTGCCCTCTGACCTGGCAGTAGGATGTTCGATGATGGATTTCGTCATTACATTTGGGTCTTGGCAGTACCTATCTTATTATTTTGTCAAAAAATCTAGTGTCTAAGTAAAATAGAGTCGAATTTAATAAATTATTAACTACATACTTAATTTTTGCATTTCTGCATTGCTATCCAGTAAGGAAACTCTTTGAGCCTATTAGGCACTGCATGGTGCGGAGGACCCAGGGGGTTTATTTGTAACCATTTCAGTTTCTAGTAGTTTTAGTTTTCTTTTTTAAGTTTTTTTTAGTTTGTAAATATTTAAAAGTAGCTAGTCATATTATTGTGTTTATTTTAAAGCTAAATAAATGTTATTTTAGTTTTATGACATACTGCAATATAATTTTTTACGTAAGGCTAATATCCGAATATTTATTTTAAGTCGGTTTTTGGCAGAGTAAAGAGCGATTGGATTTAAATCAAAAATATATACTTTAAGAACTAAATAAAAATAAAGTAACACAAAATATTTTATTCTCGTAATTAGTTTACACTTTCGTTTTACTTTTATTGATATGTAAATTAATCGTCTTAATATCAACTGATTTTTAGAGGTTGAAGTTGGTTTGACGTTTATGAAAATACCATTTTGCAGTTTTAACGTATCGGGACTGGATCGTAACTGTATTATTGCAGAATTGAATTAGCAGAATGGACGTCCTGATTACTGGAAGCCATCTGGAAGCACATGGATCACAAATAAATAATAATCAAGACAGAACCAATTTGGACACATTTAATCCAATACTTCTTACTTACTTCCTTTCTTGTTCTTTTTGGACCGCTTCACCATAAACCCAAGCAAAAAAGAACTGAAAACGTAAAGATAGGCAAAGCCAGTTTCAAGCCAACACAACAGTAACAGTTCTGTATGGAATGCGTTACGGATCGGTCGCTCCATGGGCGCTCTTTACTAATATCGATATGAAAACTTTTAAGAACTTCCCTATGCTATAGTATTCCACTAGTGTTGTGATATCGATAAAAGTTTTATCGAACTTTTTGTAATATAATGTTGTTAAATAACTTTGACATTTAAAATATCCAAGTGTTGTATTGTTTTATTTTATGTATCTTTTCGTTGTGTTGAAAAGTTTTAAGGTGTTGATTTGTTGCACAGGTTTGAAGAGATATATTTTGTTTTCTTTTATTTGTAAACAATGTTAACACTAGAGCTTTTATCGCAAGTTTAATGAGGACTCATCGACTTAGGAAAAGCTTTAAACTATATTTTTTATTTTTATTCTTAGTCATAATTTTCACGTTAATGACAATTTAATTAAATATTAAAAATATTTGAAAATGTTTATCTAAAGTTATTAGGTAGTAGGTACCTACTATAATTTTGCCACAATTTTATTATTTCAAGAGTTTCAAGCAGACAAAAGTTTTAGAATCGAGCTGGAAGGACCATTTTGGCAATCATGTAACTAAAGATCTAAAATTGTTTAAAAAAGTTAGTAAAATAGGAAATATAAATATAAATTCCCCTAGGAATAATTAAAATACAACACAAACATATAAATTTTGCAATAAAAATAACTATTTTTATTTTGCTGACGATAACCTTTAGTCAATGTTGAATGTCTTCGCTGTCTAGTGTGGAAATAAAATAATTTGCTAATAGCCTCATTCCTCAATCCTTAAAGTACGCCCACACCACAGGAATTCTATTTAACGAAAACCTATCAAACCTAACTCGATAACTCACTTGATGTAGCGTCCGCAAGAATGCTAAACGAGTAAATTAATCGAATAAAGTTGTTTTAAATGTTTTTCGAATTGTACGTGTTGCTTTAGTTTCAAGTTCTTTTCTACTTTACATAATAACATCTTCGACATCACTTTTTCACACCACGTCAATCTGGCCCCGTGCTAAATATCCGAAGAACTTGTGTAATGCAGGATACATGAACTACTAAATTGGTACCAACCAGACAACGTAAATAATATATTGTTATTTTAGATTTTTATTATATTATCGATATCCATATGACTCAGGAAATATGAAGACCTTTTTTGTTCCCTCGGTGGGATTCGAACCCGCGATCTCCGGTTTACGCGCCGAAGCGCTAACCACTGAGCCACAGAGATCGTCTTAAGTAATTATAGAATGTAATAGTTTATATTTTTATTAATTGTTGTCAATTCAAATGGCTGTACTGGTTTGTATTTTGATGTCTGTACACTATAATTATTATATCTTCTTTATGACAACTTATATTACTGTTAGGCATTCAACATTGAATCCTTGGATTTGGATATTATAATACTCCCTAACGCTCGAAATTAATAATCAATCTTAATCTCAAGTTAGCTATCTGAGATCAAGATTTCAACACATTTCAACGATCCTAGGATTAACTTGACATCAAATTACGTCAATTTTTGTTTATGAATTTGATATTGAAATCAATCTAAGGTTGTAGACACATTATTAATTTCGGGCGTTAGGCGGGGTTTCCCAAGTGGGTTTTGCGGTACAATAGTCATCTGGGTTCCGCCAAAATTATTAAGGTAAAAATATAATTTTGAAATAGGGTTTTTTATTTGATGTAGAAATTAGAACACCTTGCCAATTTGTAATGATTTGTACTGTTTTCATACTATTTTTTTATAATGTTGTATTCCCCAATTTGCTTTTATTTTATGTCCTTTAAAATATGTTACTTGGTGATTTTACTATGAATATTTATTTCAATATTATTCTTAACAGTCGTTTGTATAATATCGTGACGTTGGGCTTAATCGACCTTTTCTTTACGTTCCCTTTTTGTTGAAATTAGTAACGCTTTTGGTCCGCCATTGAGCGGGATGATGGCCGACATATTTTGAAATCAATATCATACAATATTATTGTATGAATTCAAAATTATCTATCTATTTCCTTTTATGCCCTCCTGGTATTTCAACTTTGAATGGTTTTTTTATTATTTTACTGAGATTTTTATAGGTAGGAAAGAAAAACACGCTTAATTTAGTAACATCTTTAATTTAGACTAGAGCTATTAAGTAAAACTCGGCAAGTGCGAGTCGGACTCGCGCATGATGGGTACCGTACAAAACGGCAAACATTAACGTTTGATGTATGTGAGCCCCACTAAAATATTTATTTTATTCTGTTATTAACCCCCGACGCAAAAATAGGGGCGTTATAAGTTTGACGTGTCTGTCAGTCTGTGCGTCGGTCCGAGGCATCGTAGCTCCTAAACGAAAGGTCTGATTTAGATGCGGTTTTTTGTATGAAAGCTGACATGGTCGAGAGTGTTCTTAACTATAATTCAGAATCATCAGCTCGCTCACTGCCTAACAATACGGGGGGTATCTAGTCGATGAAAGGTTGTAAGCAACTTCCACTGGTCTGGTCGGTTCAATACATCGTATCCTGGCACTTTAACAATATGGCCTACACTTGGTAACGTTAAGCTGATGCTGCAGCATGGAATCTGTAGGATACCCTCACAAGCTTAAAGCATAGGTATCGTGTTTGGGCTAATTTGAGTGATCTCAATGAATAGGATATAGATAAATAGTGATCATTTGCACCTGATGATGCAGCATTGCTTGGAATCTGCAGAAATCCCAACTATTAACTAACGTACAACAGACGTATCGTGTTTGGGCTCATTGAAAAGGCTCCAATTAATTGGGTGTATATAGATGGTGATAGTCTGTATCTGATGCTGCAGCATGATACTAGAATATCGCTTATTGCATTAATAAATGTATGCAAATTTTATAAGTGCTGGTAAAAATATATGTAGGTATCCATAGTCGTCGTACCTGTACTCTATAGTCCAACTAGGAACCTTCCACTTATGGTCAATTAGTCAGTGGTAACGGGTACCATGGCTATAATCACAATTTCAAATGAAATGGACTTCAGAGAGACCAAGTAGAAAAAGGTTGTAAAATTTAAAAAGGATGAAATAAAAATCAAAATGAATAATTTTAAGTAACCCCCCACCTCCAACACAAAAAACAACAAAAAGTAAATTTCTATTTTACCCTTTCAATATTTTAACCGACTTCCAAAAAAGAAGGCGGTTATACGTTCGGCTGTATGAATATATTTTTTGTATGTTCAACGATAATTCCGCCGTCTGTGGACCGATTTTTCAAAGTTCTTTTTTTGATGTAAAGGGTTTAATCCCAAGTTGGTCCCGTTTTCACCAAAGTAGTGACCTGATGATGGGATCCATGAGAAATCGAGGAAACTCCTCGAAATCTATTTCGATTATATGTTCACATATGGTGATTTCGACTTTTTCTGAAGTAGTCTAAGCATATGCTACAAAAAAGTAAGATTTTGCACCAAGGTATACCCTGGATCCAAAAGTACTGAACAGAACTCTGGATCCAAAAGTACTGAGTCCTTATAGATACATGTTTAGGTACTCCCGCGTTGTTTAAAGAACTGCAAGCATATGCCATCATACCACTTACAGTAATCATCATCATCACCACCATCTTCACACGAAACACCAACATATTATTATGATGACATAGGTACTATCTACTCATCTGAGTTTTATGCACCGATATCAATGTCTTTGAAATTTTGGTATTGCTATATTTGGTAAAATTATATTCGTAATCATCACTATAATATATTTAATGCTTACTGCTACATGTTTTTTCGACGACTACTACAATAGATAATAATAATTATTATTGAATAATATAGTATCTAAACAATATCACGGGTGATTGATTAGTAGGTCCACAGATCGGTAATGCTTATTAGGGGAAATACCGTGCCAGTTTTCTGATTCATGGCCTAAAATTACGCTTAAGTTTGTTTTGCCGCGAGAGTGAGAATAGCGGAGGCTTGTTTGTATAAATTATATCTTTCTTAAAATGTGGTTATAATATTATAACAAAAAAGAGAGAAAATATTTTAAAACAAACAATGAAAACCTACTTCCAAATTTAAAATGCACAAAAAACTATGAAATGAAACTTATTTTCTCAATCTTCATAATTTTGAAGGAGGTACCAGCCCGAACAACATCCTGATAAAACAATATTTTAAAGAACTCACATTCAAGTTGGCTGGTACCGACTTCAAAATAATAAAGATTCAGTAGAGAAATTTAGACGTAGTTTAAATTTTAGAGGAATTTAAAAGGGGAATTATTTAGAAAATAAGTTTTATGTCATACTTTTTTGTGCATTTTTATATAATACTACATGTTGCCCGCGACTTCGTGCACGCAAAAGTTAATTTCGCAGAAACCGTACATTTTTCCTCTTTATTACAAACTTTTCCTCTTTATTATTTTAGTACAGAAGTATAGATAAGTAAGGATTAATGGGCCTGTAAAAATGTAATATTCCTAATTTCCTAGTGGCTAACTTGCCAGCATAGCATAGTTTAACCCTCGACGAAAACAGAGGGGTGTTATAAGTTTGACGTGTCTGTCTGCGTGCGTGTGTCTGTCCGTGGTATCGTAGATCCCAAACGGATTAACAGATTTTGATCTAGTTTTTTTGTTTGAAAGCTGACATGATCGAGAGTGTTCTTAACTATAATTCGTCATCATCAGCTCGCTCTCTGCTTGACAATTCAGGGGTTACTTAAAAAAATGATTATTTTATAGGTACCTAAATCTCAAATGAATTCCTATAGGCTTTAAATTACAATAGCAAAAGTGACTGTTTAAAATGTGACAAGTGCTCTAGTGTTCCACCATGGCGTCAAGCACGGTGTTTCGGTTCCTCATCCTCCTGACGGCGCTGGTGTGGATCCTGTCTGCCGAGCCCGTGAGGAGAAGGAGGGAACCCTGGACTAATGGGAGCTGGTTGTGAGTATAAAATCTTATTAAGTAGGTATATAACGTTTCGTAAAATCAATTACAGAAACTTTAGTCATATCATTCAGGTTAAAAGTTAGGGCAGAAAAAAAAAGAATTTCGAAAAAAATATCCAGCATAGCTTACGAGTTTACGGCGCGCGTTGATTGGTCATTGCCCTCACACACAGCTGATTTTTAAACGGTTGTTTTACTATAAACTTACGTTTTGAAATTCGAATTTGAATTTCTCGGCGCGCCGACTGCGCCGTAGATTGCATAGACTCGTTCATATTACGTACTTTTTTCGAATTTTAAAATAATTTTTCTACCTAAACTTTTTCACATATGCAGTAATTCGTGAGGGTAAAGTTTTCGTTATTGATTTTGCCAAATGTTTTATTACAGTGAATGTTTAAATAATTACATAAAGAATGGGTTTGAGACAAATAAGTCTACGCATTATTACGATTTACGATACATCAACTGAATGTAAATAGATTTCCTATGCTTCATATCCATTCTTTAAGCAAGCGCGTTATAAGTACCTACAATACAATAGTTTGCTATTTGTTTACTAGTAAGAATATAAAAAATATTTTAAAATTGATGTCAAAAGGGGGCATTTGAATATTTTCTTTTAACTTCGATAGCGACCTGCACAATGTGTGATATTCGAAAAGAGACGGCAAACTGTCGTCGTGCAAGTAATGTGGAAAATGCGCTCGCATCGACATGCCAGATCGGACTGTCAGCCCGGAGCGAGGGTTGGAGGGGCGTGTGCTGTAACTTTACGTGTTGAGGGGGTCTAAAAAGACCACTTTAAGGTGATTCATATTATGTTTAATATATATTTTTCCATACAAAAATCGTGAAATTGTAAAATGGCTACATGATTCAACTGATTTCATCATATTAGACAACATCAATGTTGACAGTTTTCAATAGAAATGCGTAAAATGGCGCACATAATATGAGTTGAAAAAAATATATGAATACAGGAGACGCACCTTAAGGCCCACTTGCACAGATCTGTGTTAAGGTTAGCCCTGGGTCAAATATGATGTCTCTCTCGTTCTTCGTATTTATGAAAGAGAAGTCATGATATTTTAACCCAGGGTTAACTTTAACCCGGATCCGCGCAAGTGGGCCTAAACCTATCTACAGTTTCTTAGTAGATATCTAGTTTTCATTCCTTAATCGCTCTATGGTAACTACTAACTACATATTATATAATTCTTTCTAACTATTGAATTTTTCATCAACTATTTTAAATCCAACTATTTTAGTTTTCAGCTATATTTCAACTATTGAGGTATTTTATTATCGGCTCTTTTTTACCATCCTGTTTCCATATCCATATCCATATGTAAATTGTAAATGAAAGACAGTTTTAGGTGCTTTCAGCGCTCACCTGGGTAACTCGTCTAGACTAATAATAAAACCCGAGTGCCCACTAAAAACGGGTCGATATTATGTTTTAGCTTAATTGAAAACGCTTTACATATTATGTACTCCTAGTGGAACGATATGAAGTGGGGTTACACTAGGGTAAATCAGTATCACAGTTTATGATGACTATCGTTCATGATTTAATTGGACATCAGCTGTACCTACACATTCTCCAATACCATCTGAAAGCCCAATCTCGTCACATCACCTTTGGATGGGAATGATGATAATAATGATATAATTCTATCTGGGAGTATTTTCCGACTTGTTTGTCGTTGCAGTAACTTAAGCAGTGGGGTTAGCAGGAACAATTAACAACTACGTACTACAAAACGTTATCTAAAAGGAATTGTATGAAAATTATGTCAGTGATATTCCTGATCCTGCTTGGGCTTACTGGTCCCATAAAAAATTACGTCAAAAAATTTACTGTCAAACTTCGCACAGTACGACGCGCGCAAGTGCGAGTCCGTACGAAACGGCAAAAATGACACGTTTGTTGCACTTAAATATTTATTTTATTCTACTTTTAGTATTTGTTGTTATAGCGGCAACAGAAATACATCATCTGTTTTTCAACTGTCCAGCTATCACGGTTCAAGAGATACAGCCTGGTGGCTGGTGGACGGACAGCGGTGTCTTAGTAATAAGATCCCGTTGTTACCCTTTGGGTACGGAACCCTAAAAACGAAGATTCCCGAAAGACTATAGCAACGCGGTTTTTTCTGTACCTAATACTATAATAGTTGATATTAGTCAGAAATATTTGGGTTTGTTTTAAGAAAACTATAATATTAATTAAAATTTCATTTCAAAAGGTGATCGATTCTTTACATTAGATTTAAAAAAATGCATATTTTGACACGAATCCAAAAATGATATAAGAATTCGTCTGTGCTTAGTTTGAGAATTTATCACTGTTCGCCGTGAAGAAGTTAACTACAATTTGTATGGCATAGAAACAACGCCCCTAGTGGCAAACGATGGTAACTGATTCTATGCCATACTAATTATAGTTAGCTTCTTCACGGCGAATAGAGAAAAAAATAGCACTCAGCACACTGGCATAAATTCCATTGCCTTGACTGTAATTCTTCTCTTTTTTCCTGTGCCTTCAGCATAACTTTTGGTATATGGTGTTGTAGTTTTCCGTGGCGGTTGGCGGCAGTCGCGACACCCCGTACAGCCAGAAATGGTAAGACAGTCGAGTCACGTTACCTACTATAAACGTCATGCTTATTTTGTTCTGAAAATAAAAAAATAATGGTTTTTAAGCTTGCCACACACGTAACGGTGAACCTGAAAGGTTTGCCTGCACAGGTGCTATGGAACAAGTTGCCGCTCGACTAGGCATAAGATGAATATCGCTTAGCTGTGCCGATGAATCATGCGCACGCACACATGTATAAAATTATAAATACGTTCAACCACGTCTGTAGTCGTTGCGGCCACTTGTTTAAATATTTTGAGGCGTCCTAGGCAAAGAAAAATGTTTAGAAACTGGTCGAGCAGGAACTTTGTTGATATTGAAAACCTGTCAGGTAAGCTTGAGCTGATACTGTATGGAAACCCGCAGGACAATCGCGCTAAGTTGTTTCAGATGAATCGTAAACGAACCGTGAACGTTACTCGACTTTTTGAATGATTCGGTATCGCGCTAACGTTTTGACAGGTAGTTGGAACGCAGCCGCACCGCAACCGCACCGCAGCCCAAGCGTAAACGCTGTCAAAACAAAAAGTTAATACGATGCTACTTTTCCTCGCACGTTTCTGAAACGTTTCTTGTTTTGGTGTGTTGAATATGAGGTAAAAATTACTTGTAAAATAAAATAAAAATAAATTTGAGTTACGATTGGAAGGATAGTGCGATACTGAAATTGTTCAGACGAACCGGAATCGAACCGAAACTGCATCATAACCAAAGCAGAGTTGAACCTGAATTTAAACTATAAACAATAGCGCGATTGGCCCGCTGCACAGTGTTCAGTTGTGCAACACACACGCTCCGGTTTACCTGTACAGACAAACCTGTCGGGTATACCGTTACGTGTATGGGTTCTGGCTAGCATGATCGTTCTGCAAGACATTTCAAAGTTCTTCATTTATAGTTTCTCATACTATTATGAGATTCTACTATTCTATTCTATATATTTATATAATATTCTATTCTGAGACATATATTTCTCATGATGGCGCTAGGCATAGTATATAAAATTGGACTCGGTTGCATTTTTTTATACTGACTTACACAGGATAATTTTATTTCCAACATCTAGTTATTATTATAAATAATTAATATTATGTATAACAATGACTAGCATATTATCATATAATATGTGGTACTAGTAGAACGATAAAATATTTCAAAAATATTTTTTCTTATATATATATATATATATATATATATATATATATATATATATATATATTATATATATATATATATATATTATATATATAAAAGAAAAATAAGTAATAAGAATCACAAAAATATTTATCTTACCGAGATTCGTACCCACCAAATTCCGAATTTCCTACCAATGCAATAATCGATCCTATAGTTTTCGGAGCCTATTCAAAGTAAACAAATAAACGTACACACAATCAAATCTTTCCTCTTTATAATATTAGTATGGAACAGTGGCGTGCACAGGATTATGACACTGGGTATGCGGCGAAGTACTCGGTCACAAAAACTTTTTCGTTTATAGATTTTTAGCATAGCTACAGCCAAGCGACGGATCTCTAAGTCGAAACCATGCCAACAGAGCAAGTCTTAGATGTACTACTATTCATGTACATCTTCTACGACAATGCAGACAAAACAGCGATCGATCGTCGCGGCGGAAGAAATTCTAATAAGTAAAATAATAAGCATATTTTAAAATATTATAACTACTCACCAGTCAGCTTCAATTTTCACATATTAAAGGTTCCGGTTACTTGAGATTACTATATCCCGATGTAAATTACTAAATAATATGCAAGGAAAACAATATAATTTAATCGTGTGTACACAATCACACAGCCAGTTATACGTTTCATAACGTATAACTGGCTGGCTTTTAACATGAAATTTTCGAGTTACATTATTTTTTTGCTGGTTTAATTGTTGTAACTCGGGTACACACCTACCTTTAGACATAATTTGAATCTTTTCACTGAATGACAATTGTGAGAACTTGTTATTTTTAATGTTTAATAAACTCACATTTTCAAAACCTCACAGTCAAATAACATTTTTAAAAAATCGACTAACTCACTAGTAAAAGCAAATCACTACAATTATTATAGAAACTCAGTAATAAACTGTTAAATGTACACACTTTCAAATGTTAAAATGAAAAATCTTTTAAGAAAACTATAAATAAACTGGAGCGATTAAATTGTAAACAATGCTTATCACATGAAATATGCAATATGGTCCCCGCGAAACACAAAACGTTTCTTCTATTTAAACAAATAAAACCTTACTAAACAAAAATGCAAAATGTGCATACGTGATTTATTAGATTTCCGACTATTCTTTTTACTCGGATTATAGGCAACGAATAATTTCCGACACCAGTTCGGCGGTTTTCGGAAGCGATCGGATAGCCGAACCGAAGCCGAGAGCCATCGCCTGCCGCTGGAGTTATCGCTTATAATTATATCGATATTCATGGGTGTGTGCGTTTACTACTCGATCAGGCATAAGATGAAAATCGCTTAACACCGCTGTTGAATCGTACGCACACATACATACTACAGTTGATGCGGTCACTAACTTTGTGTTCAAATATTTTGAGGCACTAGAACAGTGCAAAGGAAAATGTTTGGAAACTGGTCGAGCTGGAACTTTGTCGATATTGTACCTGCAACAGCCCTCCCCTAGTGATGTACCCGCGGCTGTCCGAGCCCTCGATGAACAACATCACCCGCAACTCCGTTATCGTGTTCTCTTGGTCCGGCTCTGTGTTGGTCTGTCAAGAAAAAAAAACCTAAAAAAAATGCATCGACCCTCACCAGAAAACCTTACTGGCGTATCAGATAACAGGTAAATAAATAATTAGTAAATTATTTAATATGTATGAATTTCATAAATTTTAAAACCGGAAAAATGCTAGTCGGACTCGCGCACGAACGGTTCCGTTCCATTATATATATTCAACCATTAGTACAACGAGCACTTGTATTAATATCGAGCAAATGAAGGTATAAAATCACGTTTGTTGTATGGGAAATAGCTTAAAGAGAATTTACAACTTAATATTTTATAAATATTTTAAGCTATTGTTGCTTACCTGTTGTCGTTGTTATATGGGAGCCTTAAATATTTATTTTATTATGTTTTTAGTAACTGTTGTTATAGCGGCAACAGAAATACATCATCTGTGAAATTTTAACTGTCTAGCTATCACGGTTATACGGTTATACTCACGAGATACGGACAGGCCTTTGAGTGGTGGCAGACACCGACGGGCGGACGGACGGACAGCGAAGTCATAGGGTAGGTACCACGTTTTTACGCTTTGGATACGGAACTCTAAAAAGTGACTTACTTTGTTTGGTGGGTACTGCAACGTGAGATTGACATCCTGAAGTGGAAATGTCCAGGCGCTTGAGCCATACACTAGAAGTTCCTGGTCTGAAACATGCAGAGACAGAAGATAGAAACTTATATTAACTAGTAGCTGATGCCCGCAACTTCGTTTGCGTGGAACTAATGGAAACGGAAATATACATTTTTAAACGGAACCCTAAAATACGAAATTACGTAGTTCCGTAATAACTTTGGTTCGTCTTAGTCTTAAATTTTATTCTATTATTTGCTCTGACTTGCTGTTGAACGTAGCGCAAAAGTATCCATAAGCGTAATCCTAAATCTAATTTATATTATTTTGAACTATTATATTATTTACTTTGACGAATTTTATTGAAATTTCATAATGGTGTTATTTGTTCTGACCTGACTTTATTTTCAAGCGGGATAGTTAATTTCATAACTAAATTAACTAGTGTAGCTGATATTATATTGTTTTATTAATTTGTTTCCATACTGATTTATCAATCTAAGTACACACACCGGCATATTTAGCGGAACATAAAATAAAGGTTTAATATCAGTATCATATAAGGTTGCTGGCTGGTTTATACGTCATTTAATTTAAAAAGAAATATTTTCAAATTAAGAAAACAACTGAACATCACATTTTATGCAATTGTTTTAATTTTATTCAAATACACCTTATCTGGAGCGAACTTCGAGTATTTCTTCCTTCTGAGTTTGATTTAAAATTTCATTGAAATACTGTTTTTGTTAGTTTCTTTTTAATCGCGTATCTTTTTGGAGTTGAGGACTGAATTATGCCTGACTTAGCCCCAACGGAGATTGCCAGGGCACTCGAAATGCGAAGTAATGGTCAAACCTACAGAGTGATATCCAGAGATCTTCGTCGACCAGTTTCAACGATCCATCGCGGTATCCAACGGTTCAGGGAGACCGGTACTTATGTGAGAAGAGCAGGACAAGGCAGAAAAAGACGCACTTCGAGTAGGGATGATCGTTTTATTCGGCTTCGTGTACGTAGGAACCCCCGTTTGACGGCCGCCCAAGCCCGACATGAGTTAGAAGCAGTGCGGGGTGTAACCGTAAGTGAGCGTACGGTACGAAGAAGGTTCGAAGAAGCTGGTTTGGGTTCATTTGTGCCCGCCAAGGCTCCAAGGCTCGAGGTAAATCATCGTAGAAACAGGTTAACTTTTGCTCAGGAACATCGACTTTGGAACGCGGACCAATGGAGTAAGGTATTGTTTAGTGATGAGTGCAGAATTCTCTTAAATCAAATTGACGGCAGGCAAAGAATATACAGACGCAAAGGAGAACGATACATTCAGACAAATTTTGAAACTACATTTGCATACGGTGGTGGATCAATAATGGTTTTGGGCGGGCATTCGTTTGGGAGCTCGCACAGACTTGATAGTGATTAACAGAGGGAGTCTGACTGCAGACCGCTATATCAGAGAAGTTTTAGAAGAAAATGTCGTACCGTTTGCCCCATATATCGGTGACGATTTTGTTTTTATGCAGGATAATGCTCAGCCGCATACCGCTCGGGTAACTCAAGCTTATCTTAATGATATGAATATCACTGTTATGGAGTGGCCGGCGAGATAACCGGATATGAACCTAATAGAGCACGTTTGGGACTTGCTAAAAAGAAAAGTTAAGTCCAGAATTCCAGCTCCTGCCAACGTGGGTGAACTGCGAATCGCCGTAGTTGAGGAATGGCGGAGACTATCCCAGGAGACCATCGATAACATCATTCTCAGTATGCCTAGACGGGTAGAAACTTTAATAAGAGCACGTGGAGGAAATACGCGATATTAATCACCATTTTTCTAATTTAATTAATTGTTATTTTAATATTAATTTTCACTTTTCCCGGTTACATGAAAAGTTCAAAAATGTACCATTTTTCACAAATAGCCTTTACTCGCAAAATCTGCTCATAATGTGATCTCATTTTAAGTAAAACAAATGAAACTTTAAATAACAAAAGATGTGTAGTAAGTAGATTTTAAAATAAAACCATATTTTTTTTAATTATGGACCTTTTTTTGTGTTCCGCTAAATATGCCGGTGTGTTTATTTCCTGTGCACGCAAGCGCGCCAATTTCCAACCACAAGTAAAATTGAAAGATAAGTAAAACCCGGACCTCCAAGATACAGGCTATGCGTAGTTTGCGGTCCACTGCTATAAATTGTAATTAAATAACATTACTCAATGAGGACTATCATGTACGCTTTAATGGTTAATGTATCATTGCACGCGACACTAAAATTATTATGATTGTAAACTGTTTATTAATGTAATGGCTTGGTAAAGAAAAAATAAAATAAATAAATAAAATATATAAATAAATAAATTTATTAATCTGTGGCCTAAGTGACTCCTTATAACATCAGCTCTCTGCCAGTGAAAGTTCGGTCAAAATCGGTCCGGCCGTTTCAGAGATTAGTCGGAACAAACAGACAGATATTCAGACAGACATACGGATAGATAGACACAAATTTTAAAAATTGGCTTTTCGGTGTAGCTACCATATAATTTACTAGCTATCATATGCAATTAGTGCAAACCTGTTAATTTGAAAGTACAAACAGACACTTCAATTTTATTTTTATAAATAGGAATTAAAAATGTATACATAAAAATATAACCCAGTCGGGTTAAAATACAGGGAAGTATTTTTTTATGTGTCAAAACCTAGGATAAGGTGTTATTTCCATTGTGTGTAATTACAAGTACAAATCGAAATAACGACTTTAACGACCCGTTTCAATAACCTATCTACGAGTAGCAATAACTATTTGTTAGAAACGTCAAATTTGTATCGCAAAAAACCGGCAAATGATTGAATGACGACGTTTTTAACAAATAGTAATAGATAGATAGGTTATTGAAACGGGCCGTAATAAAATCAACTTTGATCCTGCAGTCTTTCAAGTAACATAAAGAATAACTATGTATTTTTAGTTACTTCGCCAGGTCTAAAATCATACTGACTTTATTCTTAATATCAGCCTCCGTGGTCCAGTGGTTTAAATCTTGTATCTCGACTCGTGGATCGACTCGAGTCGTGGGTTCGATTCCCGCGTTGGAACAACAAAAATGTAGTTTCCAAGTTTAGTTAGGACAATGCAGGCTGATCACCTGATTGTGAAAAAAATGATGAAACATGCGTCAGATGGGCATGTAAAAAGTCAGTCCTGCGCCTGATCTCTCGTCGTGTCGGTCATCCGTCCCACTGGGTTTCGAGAGTGAAGGAAGAGAGAGTGATCTTGTATACTGCGCGCACACCTGGGCACTATAAAATAACTCCTGCGTAGCTGGCCTGGTTTCAATGAAACCGGTCACCGTCACCGAAATCGGTGTGGGGAGCTATTATATCTTAATAATACCCAAATTATAATTCGTGCTAATGTAGCACAAATTATAATTTAGGTATTATTAAGTGCCAATTTAAGATAATATATTATCTTAATATATTATCTTAGTATTTACTATGTAGCAGATACCAGATAGCAGGACCAGATAAACAGCTACATAGCGTTCGATTTGTTTGCACTACTACAAGCATACGGTGTGTCCACGATTGTGTGGAAAAATCGTAAGCCGTTTAAGGGGGCGTCAAATTTTCAAATTTGGATCAGTCTATGTTAACTGTATATATTTTCTACTCTGTGCTAATGTTTATTATTTTTGACTTACCCGCAGTACTAGCGGCCCGGCAGCAGTAGCTCTTGACAGTTTGGAAGAAGGTGCCGTTGATGAGAGCCCCTCCACTCCCCTCACTAGGATCCTCCGCGTTTATCTCGACAAACGGATTGTTGATGTCCCCAACACTAGCCAACAGAGACACGCGAAAGATAAAAAATAAAATAAAATATTTTAACATAATAACAAACATTGAACGCCACAAAATGTCATCAGAAATGATAATTAATTGTTTTATTAGCTGCCTAATATTATCTGATAAACGTTATCTTCGTTTAGTATTAATTAATAGGTAGATAGGAGTGGACATAAATTATGCATTTTTAATTTGTGTTTGTGCGTATAGAGCGATCTTTAGTCTATTCGCATTAAGAATGGTACGAATTTGTCTTCATAATTTGAGAAAGATTTTTCAATGATTTTTAAGAGGTCAAACTTCAAAGGTCAAAGTGTCTTTACACAGCTAACAATATTTTCGAAATACCTGTTTTTACTTTTGCTTCATAGTGTTTTACAGTTTAGTTATTTTGCTCTTCTTCTTTTCTAGGCGTTTCATTAACACTTTCAGGCACTTTTATCTAATATTCTTTTTTATAATTAATAAAATTAATATTATATAATAAAAACTAATGATTATTATGTCTAATGTTTTTTTTTTTAATTCAAAGTAGGAATTAAAAGTAACAAAAATAATATTTTAATAAAATGCCATCAACGTTTTACACCACTTAAATTTACACCACTTTAATTTAATACCTTTTTCCACGGTCTCATCCTAATCTTTAATTTATAGCCTTTTAAACGATTCTAGCTAGCCCATTTTAATATTCCACGCCGATAAAAAAAAAACAAATATAATTAAGTACGGACTACGGAACCGGTTCTAGCTTGACGAGAAAAGGGATTCAAAAGGAATCCTTACTTACACTATTGAACCTTAAGGTTTGATTACATCATACCGATATTCATAAGACTTCTAAAACTCGTTTAAGATTTTGACGAATGAAGTTAAAACTCTATATATTAAACATTATCATAATAATATTGTATGTACTATGTAGAGTTAATTAAACTGATCATTTTATTATTATATCGTCTTCAATTGTCTTAGTCCGTGTCTTATATAAAAAGGTGTACTGTAGGTGGTGTAGGTGTATAAGCAGTTAATTGACCTCAATAATTTCTAAACACACTTGCAATATTTTTACTTTATCTATTTTCATGAAATGTTATTGTTTTGAGCTGTATGAACTTCATTGCAATTACAAACCTCGTAAAACATTGTTCAGTAAATTAAAAACTAACTAACTGAACCCCACACTGATTTCGGTAACGGTGGCTGGTTTCAATTTCGTCATAAATTCAAATTAGTTTCAATCCGGAGTAATTTTATAGTGCCCAAGTATGTGCGCAGTACACAAGAGCACTCTCTCTTCCTACTCTCATAACCCAGTGGGAAGGATAACCGACACGGCTGGCGAGAGATCAGGCGCAGGTCCGACTTTTTATATGCCCATCCGACGCATGGATCATCTTTCTTGTCAGACAAACAACATTTTTTGTTGTTCCAATGCGGGAATCGAACCCACGACCGCCGAGGCGAGAGCCAAGCTCTAGCTACTATACCACGGAGGCTGTTAATAAATATTACTGTAATATACTTTCACTTGCTTTGTTTGCAGACTTTGCAGTTAAAACGATGCTGGTGTAGGTAACGAAAAGTCAAACCTAGGAATTAATAACGTATCTTCAATTCGAGATCAGGGATTAGCAGGAACAATTGACAAGTATATATTCGTAACTTTATCGAAAGATAATTGTATGAAAATTATGACAGCGTCCATACAATTGACATCCATTAATAATTAACATTACGAATACCTTCCTAGTTGTCAATAAGGTTTTTCAAAATTCGTGACATCTGAAAGTTTTTTGACACGACAAGGATCATTGTGCTACCAAGCGCCGCCTGGTGACAGAAAAAGAATCGAAAATTCTTATTGACCGTTTTTGATACCACTTACGCCACCAGATGACGCTTTGTGTGAGTTGGGTCTGCCCCCTAACGACAGAAAAAATATCAAATACCCTTTATGTTCTTGCTTGAGTTAGTCTATATTGCATTGCTGTCACGAAAGGTCACCGTTGTAAAGATAATCCTTCGATTTTTCCAACTAACAATTTGCTTTCCATAGGTAAATGGATTGTAATTTTGATCCAAGGTAGCCTAAATCGGACTACGATTGTAAGTAGTATTAGTAGTTGTAAGTAGTAGAAGTTTCGGTGTTAGTCCTCTTAAATACTATTATATTACTGTATTATAAATTAATAGTATAGTATTCATATCTTAAGTACCTTTTAAATATTACCAGTAGATTATTAAATAAAAAATAAACAATAAAAATAACTGCTCTTTATTCAATTCTTGTCAATGCCATATAGTTCGACTGTAAAATTAAAACCATCCCATACCCCGCTTCTTAAATGTATATTCGCGAACGTCTGTCCAACTCCTCCATAGTCAATTTCTGCTGTGGCATCCTCGTAGCCGTTGTCTGTGACGTTAATGGCGGTTATAATGTTGCAAGCCTCTTCAAAATACTTCGGGAAAGCGACATCTGTTGTCCGAACGTAGAAAACTGGTAGTTTCACTTCTACACTTCTGTGTAACAACTTATCACCGAAAACTCTGGTACCTTCAAATAGATTTTCAGAGTTTATTCCATAAATAAACAAAAACACGAGAAGTAAACGGCACATTTTCCCGCGTTTTTAGTCTGTCGTTTTTAAAAATGGAACGACATGAAAAGATGTGAAGATTCAGCCAGTGTTTGTATAAACTAAAAGCAGTTATCGCAAATATTATCATGTATAATAAGAGTTTTGTAGCTGATAACGAAATCGTGATAAAGCAAATAATATACTCACGTGTGCCCAATAATGTTACGTGACTATTATGAATAAAAATCTATGATTATTACGAAGTTTCCGGCATACGGGTGTATAGCAAAACAAAATGAATTCTTTTTCTAAATGCATTTTTTTGATAATTGGGTACGTATATATGTAAGGTTTTTAAGCTATTGCATAGCTTTTATCGCAGGCTTTGAGCGCGGCGACCGAATCAAGAAATTCCGTAACGAAAATAAACCTAACACCCCCCACTCCGACCGGCACAGCGGTGCGGCGTTGAAAGCCGTGCATCGTCTAACGTCGTTTCAGTTCGGCAGACTTCGGCACGGTGTTTGTGTGCGTGCGACTAGACGTATGCGTGTAGACTAGCTGCTAACTGCTCATAACTGATTCTATCTGTTTTAGACACAATGCTAGGTGAGACAGCGTGCTTTTTGGCCGTGTCCACGAGTGAGTTCGAGCCCGCGACTAGTTGAACCTTAACGTGTATGTATATGGTACGACTGTACGAAGCTCGCACGGATCGAGGCGAGCTGCTCCGAAATCGGACGAATACGTAAGCAGCTGCTTGTAGGAAAGTATAAAAAATGCTATGCAATAGCTTTACCGCGGCAGTCCCCGAGTGCCACGCGTATTTATTATTGATCAAAGGGTGTATTTAGAGGAAAATTGATATTTGACATTAGACTACAAAAACTCTTATTCAAATCGCGTTTCAATTGACAACTCATCAGGATTATTGGTTCTATTTTAGCCTTTATCACAAAGCTCTAAGGTACACGTTAGACGGTCAAGGGACAACAAAATAATTGGGTGTATTATAGCTATTATCTCAAAGCGCTAAGGTCCACATTCGGGTGTCAATTGACGACGCATTAAGATGATTGGCTGTATTGTAGTCTTTATCTCAACGCAGTAAGGTCCACAATGGAGTCAATTTGTGAAATGGATCGAGATATACTGACCTTTGTCCGGAGCGACTGATACTGTGTTTACTAATGTATTGCTCGGTTAAGGTCCATACACACTATACTGGATGCATGAGCAATGTCACATGACATGATATACATAATAATATCCTACTACTATTTTAATGTGAAAATTAGTGAGGATGGATGGATGTTTGTTACTCCTTCATGCAAAAACTACTAAACTGATTTTGGTGAAAGTTGGTACAGTAGTAGTTTGAGCTCTGGATTAAAACATAGGCTACTTTTTATCCCGAAAAAGTACAGTATTCCCGTGGGATACTAAAAATAAAAATAAATAAATAATAATAGAAACAATACTGTTTTAAACACAACGGTCAAGTCCTCTCGTGACCACGGCTGCTGGAAAGTAGCCGAAATGTCGGGAAAAAGAAAAGTCCACCGCCACACAATCCGTGAGTATTTAAAACACTGAATAATATTTGCTTTAATATAAGAAACCAATATATAAAAAAAAAATATGATTATAGTTGATGCACCGATTGTATAGGCCGTTAGATAAGAGTTAGCGCTTTCAACATGTTACATTGTGTGCTGTCTATGAATATAAGCATTACGTTACGTGGCACATCATGATTATTCATAGACAGCACACAACGTAACATGTATATATGTCGTAAATGCCAAATCTTATCGGACGGCTTCAAACTATGTGAGAAATAAACAACCTTGCGGTAAACTCTTGTGTATGGAATAGTTTTTTGTTTCGATGATATCAAGCTAAGTTGGAGGTACACCTTTGATACAAAAAAAGATAAAAGTTACAATTAGATTAAATATCATGCTAATTAAGATGTGATTTGGGATATCCTATAATATGACGCCAAATAAGAGCTCTATAACTATGATAGAAATAATATAGTTTTACGATTGATAAATTAATTATAACCACAATTTTCATAACAAAAACTATAACCCAATTGCGTAAATTATATAGCCTATGTTACCTGGGCTATTATTACGAATCTATTGACACCTTATTTATTAAAATCAGACCAGTAGTTGAGGCACTATGGCGGAACAAACATACATACTATTGGAATAAACATATAGACTGCCAAAACCCTTTCTTTTGGCTTCGCCGTAGTCGGATAATATACATTTACGCAATAAAACTGCAATATTACTTAGCCGTATTAAATATCTAACGGCTCATTTATAAAAATATAGATGCAATATAAAACACTTAAGAAATTCTTGATACACGAGTCATGTATTAGCCCCTTAACAGACACACTACACTATTGAACTTCGCTGACATCATACTTACATCGACCACAATCTCAAAACAACTCACACTAGAATAACGTGCGCAATGTTTAAATTACTACTTTTATGTACATTTGCGACTTTGGTGTGCTCAAAAAGCGTGATAGTTGGACAAATAGCTGACTACAATGGGGTGGTCCGAAAAGTATACGAGAAGACAGTAGAAACGAGCGGAATACCACTAGTAAAGCGAGAACAAGAAATCTACTTTGAGTATCCAGTAGGAGATCAGAAGATCAAGGGGATAGCTATAAGGGACCTAGAGAACGGCCTTGCGGAACCCTCGATTACCAGGGGAGGCATAGGTTTCCCGTTCGCGAACATCAAGCTTAAGAGTGAGAGGGGCTCGGGATACAAGTACCTCATTGAAGTCTACGCTTGAGCAATTTTGAACCATGTGACGTTATATTAAGTGTTATTTTAATAATAATAAATATTAATAATGTGATTTTGTTTATTTAGTTACGTACAGTCGGTAAAGCAACCTGTGGACAATGTGATGTGTGAACAAACAAACAAACAAAAAAGATAGTGTCATAATATAAATCTATACAAATAAATAAAATTGAGGTGTCTGTTTGTGCTTTAAAATTAATAGCTTTTCGCTAAATGCAGTATATACGGTACTTACCACAAAAAAAATATTTTTAAAATGTTGTCGGCCTGTTTGTTACGGCTAATCTCTGAAACAGTTGGACCGATTATCATGGGACTTTTACTGGCTAATGTTATAAAGAGTAATATAGAGGCAGACGGATGAACGGACAACAAAAATGATAATTTATTGTAAGTACCGTATTTACTTTTATATGCATTTAGTGAAAATCTGTTAATTTAAAATTACAAAAAGACATTTCTATTTTATTTATTTGTATATTTTAATCTAGAATCTAGAATCTAGATGGTCATATACTGCTATGACCATACTCTTTAATTTACTAAGGTCAAGTGACTCACAACGTGACCTCTTGTGCCTCACATTCTGCCTTATTACGAATTTGGCCTTAACTTTTTAATAGTAGGTAATTACGTGTTTATTTTTAACCGACTTCCAAAAAAAGGAGGTGCTTATACGTTCGGCTGTATAAATATATATTTTTTTAATGTTCAACAATAAATCCGCCATCTGTGGACCCGATTTTCAATATTATTTTTTTGATGTAAAGAGTATATCTAATCCCAAGATATAATGCCAAGTTGGTCCTGTTTTCACCAAATGACCTAATGATGGGATCCATGAGGAAGTAGTCCAAGCATATGCTACCAAAAAGCAAGATTGTTCACCAAGGTGTAACCTGGATCCAAAAGTACTGAACAGAACTCCTGACTTTTTATAGAGAAATATGTTTGGAGATTTGGCCGTTGTTTAAAGAACTGCAAGCATATGCCATCATACCACTTACAGTAATCATCATCATCACCACCGTATTCACACGAAACACCAACATATTATTATGATGACATAGGTACAATCTACTCATCAGAGTTTTGTGCACCGATATCAATGTCTTTGAAATTTTGGTATTGCTATATTTGGTAAAATTATATTCGTAATCATCACTATAATATATTTAATGCTAACTGCTACATCCTTTTTCGACGACTACTACAATAGATAATAATAATTATTATTGAATAATATAGTATCTAATCATTATCATCACTGGTGATGAGTAGACCCACAGATCGGTAATGCTTATTTGGGGAAATACTACTCGGTCTCTCAAAAAACTGGGATAAAATAACGCTTGAGTTTGTTTTGCCGAGAGAGTGAGAATATATATAACTTTCTTAAAATATGTTAATAATAAAATAATAATATATATAACTAAAACGAGAATATATATTATTTTTAAACCAAAAATGAAAACCTACTTCCGAAGTGATGACAAAAATGCACAAAAAAGTATGGAATAAAACTTATCTTCTAAATAATTCCTTTTAAATTCGGCTAACATTTTAACTATTTCTCATTTAGCTTTACCCAAAGCTAAGACACTTAGCTTTAAAAACCAAAGTAATGTAACTAGGTACTGTAGCTCTAGTTTTGAGGGTTCCGTACCCAAAGGGTAAAAACGGGACCCCACTACTGAGACTTCGCTGTCCGTCCGTCTGTCCTTCTGCCTGTGTGTCACCAGGCTGTATTTCGTGAACCGTGATAGCTAGACAGTTGAAGTTTTCACACATGATGGTATTTATTTGCTAGGAATATGGTGCAATAAGGTGTTAGCATTTTACATTTCCACATATTCTACTACATGCATAGTGTGCAAATACATAGGTATATTTTAGTTATTTTAATAACTCATGAATTTTAAATGATTAGGTACCTATTATTAAAAGATTGTCAAGAAAATGAAAAAATGAAAACGTGTTTATTCAGTATCTTTTACAAAAATAACATAACAAGTTGCTAGGGTCTTTTGAGTATAAACCTGTGTCAGGAGACGCCGCTCTTTCCGTAAACAAATATAAGATACATTAATTTTGAAAGTGAGTACTAGTATTTACATACATATCTTACAGCTAAATAACTCAACATAATACATAATAACATATGAAAATCGAACAGTACCTACCCTCTAAATAAACAATCAAAATCAATTTCGAATACAAAATGATACTCGTACATTGGGCAAAACCAATGTTGTAAAAATATTATGTTTCGAGAATCCTCGCTTTTCGTGTCATTTTCATACAAAATCGAAGATTTCCGAACGCTATTAGTAGGAGGGTCGCGCTGTGCTTGGAAAAAATTTCTATGTTTAATCATAATATTTTATATAAAAATCTTATATATAAAAATGGATTGCAATTCCGATGTCTCGCTAAAACTCGAGAACGGTTGGACCGATTTGGCTAATTTTGATCTTGAAATAATTCTCGAAGTTCAGGGAAGGTTTAAACGGTGAGAAATATTGGTTTATAATTAAGACAAAACAACGTGTCGGGCCAGCTAGTCTAGTATACAATAAGGTTCTCTATTACGGTATGTTCTTTGTTCCGAAGGTAGTTTTTTAATGTGTGCTTGCATTAATGGGTAGTTGTGGGGTGAAAATTAAGCTCTAATTTACAACAAATTAAATTTTATTTAATTTGTTGTAAATTAGAGCTGATTGTCCTATAAATTGTCTCCTGTAAATAATAAAAAATAGTAACAAATGTCAATACATAATGATTACAATTCAATTAATACATTACAAACAGTGAATACAAAAAATTGGATAACGATCAGAAACAAAATGACGATGAAAAGTCAGAAAAATAATACAGTTTATATAATGTCAAATTTCAAAACAGATTCTTTACAATAATACTTTTTACTTTTAACATTACTTTTAATATACAAAGGTTAGGTACAAGTACAATAATTATCAATGAAATAAGTTACATCATGTTTATAATTCAGTATTTTTGTCATCGAAGAATTCATTAATTACACTACCTACCTTATATCCATAATAGTATCTCTTGCGTACCTACTCCTACTCATGGTACGTAATTTTATGTTTTGAGTTGTTTTTCTGTCCTGTTTTTATGACTTTTGTATGTAAGTCTTCGTTTTATTTGTGGTGTAATGTCTCATTGTGTCAAATAAATGTTAAAAAATGTTATTTATTTATTTATTTATTGAATAATACATTTTATTGAGGAGTCAGGTGTATACTTCAATAATCACTATATATCTTTGTGTTGTTAGTCCTTTAAATATACACTATATATCTTAGTTAAATAGTTTGTTATAGATGCGAACTGCCATACAGTACGCATTTCTGCTGCAAATGTTAAGTCTTTGGTAAGGAATAACAAGTTTATGTACATCTCTGCTGCTTTTAATAGCTAAGCTACACTTTCTATTAAAAAAGCGATCTATATTTTTATGTACAAAAACACACATTTCAAAAATTCACTGACAAGGCAAAGGTTTTATGATTTTTAAACAGTCGTTTACTCGTTTCTAAATAGTTTGCGCTCGATAGACACCCTAATACATTTCTTTTGTATTTTGAAGACTCTAGGCATAGCTATGGAGTTGCCCCATATCGTAATACACAGGTAACATACCCATGAACGTTGACGCTGTAACAACAAATACTAAAATACAGAATGAAATAAACATTTCCGGGGGGCATTAGTACTAATAGTTGTATAGACAGTGGTGGGACCCTCTGTGTTCGATCCCGACTCCCACTTGGCCGGTCTACTTTCCTAGATTGTTTTGTTTCTTTTGATTGCATTAACAAGTAGGTACAGTAGACCAAGATGCTAATGGCCCTCGGCAATTATTGTTTTTCCATGAAAATGACAGACGATGTATGAGCAACGAAGACTCCTGAAAGACATTAGAAACTTGGTTTTACTGTAGATATTGAATCGTTATTATACTAAAGAGAATGTAGCATTAAGAGCTTCATCAATAAAGAGATGAAGCATAAATGAATAAAAGCTGCACTTGACAGCTGAGTTGGCATTTTGGCTGAACTTTTCATATAAAAATACATAATCAAATTTTCTATTCATATAAGAGTTATTTTCTCCCATCACGAAATTCCAGTCCATTGAACAGGATAACATAAATCTAATAATGTATTAACTCAGTTAACACAAGTTGTTTCAAGGCAAGGACAAACTCATATAATATGGAGTTATAAATGTATGAGTCAAAGCAATGTAGAGAATTTGTTTTCAAATGACGTCTTAAGTTGTATGTTTTCCTGGTAAGTGAGAAGGGGATATTTAGAATTCATTCAATGGGAGAAGTCATAAAAAATCAGAGGATTTGCGGTCATCCCCAAGTTTCGACACTCGTATGGGGGTTCGACCCCTAAATCGGTGCCTTTCCTAACTAAAAACACCGTTCATTGACCTTCATAAATGTGGATTATTTTTGCATGATAGACATTTTTATCATAGTAGAAACTAGAAATATAACTGATACTAATTAGGTAATCGTTTTGTTAAATAAATTATAATACAGTAACATTAGTTTATAATTTATACCTATATAGTACCTACTATTTTTATAATTGGTGAAACTTAATAGATGAATTAAATACACTTTTCAATTTTATGTAATTCTATTTACACACCAAAACATTAGTTAAACAACTCAATAGAGCCAACCAAAACATTAGAAATGAGAGTTTACTTTCCATGATTATAAAAAAAGTTGTTCGTCTGAATCGCGTACACTTCGACCCAAAAATTGTAGCCCCGCAATATATTCGGACTGTCCAGTTCGATTGTAACGTACTTCTGTCCGATTCCACCCGATATAACGTAAGCTTCACCCCACTTGTCCTGTCGAAGGTCCAGGATCTTTATAGCGTTGATTACCTCGTTCGTCGAACAGTTCACTGTGAAAGTCTCCGATCGCACCCACAAAGCTGGGTTTTCTTGGTGCACCTTACTGTAAATTATTTTCGACGCCGAATCTGGGTATCCCAAAAATAAATCGTGGCTACTGATACTACATATAAATAATGATAATATTATAAAAAACGCCATCTTCGTTTTAAGTTACATTTGCGACTAACATAGTACGCAGAATCGAAGATATATAATAGATTAGCAAGTAAGTGCCAAAATACTTTATATGAATGAGTGTGGTGCTAATAAAGTTTACTCTATAATTGGTTTGAGATATAAACAAGAAATATAAACTGTGAACAGTGTGTTTGTCTGTTATAGTGTTGGCTTATAATTTTTTATACGTTGATTCTAAATAGTTGTAATCATTTTGGGCTATTCGTAAGCACCCACAAAGATTTCGTATTTAATTATTATTGGCAAAAACTACTTAATATGCCTTAAATCGTTTCAGTTTTTTATTCTTGATTTGATTGATTGAGACTTGTAGGCTGTATCTGATCTAATTGTGCTTTTATTAATTAACTGCAACGTTTTTCGAGATGAAAAGTAGGCTATGTGATAATTCAGAGCTTTGACTACACCAAATTTCATCAAAAACCGTTCAGTAGTTTTAGCGTGAAAGAGTAACAAACATCGATCCTCACAAACTTTGACATTTATAATTACTATTATAAATGTAAGATAACTCTACAATTAGGTAAATTCTGTCAGTAGGCCAAGCAGGAACAATTGACAAACAAAGTATTTGTAACGTTATCGAATAAAAATGAGTTGGAAAACTAAAAGCTTAACGTTGATGGCGCTCTCGGCGACTGTACCTTGTTTATGTTGTGTCAAACTGTGGCTGCGATTTTTTTCAATTTTCCTTGCGATACATAGTAAAACATGAATTCATTGATAACTGTGAGCAAGATACAAGCTGAGCTTCGAAGGAGAAATGCATCAACGACTGGAAAAAAAAAGCGGATCTGATAGAGGTGGATATTTAATCAATTTGAAGTTAAGTGATCTTGCAATGAATTTTATCGTGAACTTACCAGTAATGAGTCTAGTTTTATGTTCTAAAGTAAAGCTTTTCCTTCTAGATTGGAGGCTTATGATCGTAACCAAAACTTTAAAGGCAATTTGGACATTCCAGAAGACCCTATATATGTTTGTCCACCATTAGATACATTCAAAGATATTAACGCTCAGTCGTCTCTTCCGAATATCAGTAAACATGAAATACAAGCATACTTCCAAAGGTATGTCGACATCTTCGCTAAAACACAGTTCTAAACATTTTTAAAGTTTAACTAGTGAAATAGGTTTCTTATAGCATTTTTAACCTTGTTATAGATTCAGTACTCATCCAAAAGAATAACTCCATTATGAATCTTGCCATCTTTTAACCGCCCGTTACTCTTCTGATGGTACATATACATATTTACGAGGACAATGTAAAGCCAGTATGAAGAAAGTGGCTTACCAGGTGGATGCTAAAATTACCCAAAAAGGTGTAATAGAGGAGTGCCACTGTGAATATGAAAGTGGTACATCAGCCAACTGCAAGCATGTAGCTGTGTTGTTATTGGGTGTTCATGACATTGTGAATAATAAAACTATGAAATTACAGCCAACAATTATAAATAAGTATTTGTAGAAGGATTAGTTATCATTTAAAAAAAAACAAGTGACTAGAAAGTGTGTTTTAATTATTTATTCTTCATGATTGATTCTCTAAAGTTACAACACATGAAACATACAAAAAATATTTTACTTGCTATTGGTACATAACTATGGTCTAGTTCAGATTTCAGTATCTTGTATGTTTTTGTTACACATATAATTCTCTCGATATATACACGTTTAATGGCCAATTCTTTTACTATTGTTAGGCCAGGTAACTGGGATTTACCCTTCAAAAAAGTTGGTACTATGACAGCAATATTTTTATCTGCAAACATGTCTTGCACTGTAAATCCTCTGTCTGTAAGTATGCTGTCACCACTCTGACACTTGGCCATGAGCCCGCTTTGTTCCACCATTTGGCGGTAACTTATGGATCCTGCATATGCTTAAGAACAGTATGACAATAATCCACCTTGTGTAGCTCCAACTAAAACTTTTAGGGTATTACAATGTTTGTAACTACTCCAAGAAGCATGCTGAGAAGTAGGATTTTTTAATATCACTCGGACATTTTCGTCATACTTTTTAAAATGATCAGGCATGTAATACTTAACTAACTCTTTTCTAGGCCAAATATGGAACCTGCTCCACAGCTGATAAATGAAATTCACCCAAGTTGTAAATATGTTTGAGACTGTTGTTATGCTAATATTGAAAAACTTGCTGAGTTCAAAATTACACTTATTTTGTTATCGTTTCATTAGTGTTAAAAATAATTGATCTTCTGTAGATAAATTAATTAATTACATTACTACGATAATATCGATTTTCATCGATATCGAACAGCCTCCGTGGTCTAGTGGTTTAGAGCTTGGCTCTCGACTCGGAGGTCGTGGGTTCGATTCCCGCATTGGAACAACAAAAAATCTTGTTTCCAAGTTTGGTTAGGACAATGCAGGCTGATCACCTGATTGTCTGACAAGAAAGTTGATCCATGCGTCGGATGGGCATGTAAAAAGTCGGACCTGCGCCTGATATCTCACCAGTCGTGTCGGTTATTCGTCCCACTGGGTTACGAGAGTAAAGGAAGAGAGAGTGCTCTTGTGTACTGCGCACACACTTGGGCACTATAAAATAACTCCTGCGTAGCTGGCCTGGTTTCAATTAAACCGGCCACCGTCACTGAAATCAGTGTGGGGAGCTAAAAAAATAAATAATATAATAATAAATAATATCGATTTTATATGCCATTGGACTAAGAGCAGCAAATACAAACTTTAATTTCTTTTAACTTTCAAACCCGTGTAAAAGTGAATTGATTTATCATCCTCTATGTACCTCTTTAATGATCCATATGTATGCTCATGATCGACTTGAGTGTTTTTAGATGAAAATTGAAGATTCTTTTTAGTAGTAGTGTCTGATATTTGAAGCACAATCTCTGACACTATTTCTTCTTCATGAGCCACCGGTAGAACTAAATCAGTTACATCTTTGCTCGTTGTAGGTTGTAAATCTAAGTCATTAAACAGTTTTCTTTGACTTCTTTTCTCAAGAAGATGCTGGCGTTCAAGAGCAGCCGGATTTACTGGTTTCAATCCAGTAAAACTGAACATAGGTGGTACTGTAGTTTTTTTAAGAAACTTTGCCAACGGTTTATCAACAAATTTTAAGAGAAAATAAGTACATTGACATATAGAAGAGATGTAAGGTTTTATTTTATATTATTTGCGATAACAACAGCCATCATTTTTACATAAATACTTATAAGGTTATGGAAAAGATATAATTAAAAATGTGTATTTTGCAAGTTAACTTCTGAGATAACATAATACATTTGGTGTGTATGAGATTACGGAAAATAATAATCACTTTCTTTCTTTTCCCAAAATAATCACTTTTTTTGAAATGCATTGCACACAGTCGCGCTGAATTACTAGCTTTAAAGTTTTTGATACACAAAGCATTTGTGTATCAAAAACCCGCAGTTTTTATCGCTTAGGATCCTTGGGAAATAAATTAATTTCCCTATTTTTACAATTAAAAGCACTACATTGAGGCATTTTCGATTTAAATGGTAAAAAAATAGCTCTAAACTCGAATGTTTACAAAAAAACCATACAATTTGACAGTTCTTACATCGCAACAGGGTACAGTCGCTCATGCGACATCTAGAGGGAGAAAAGGGCAAGTAGTAAGTTTTTCTCCTCGTGTAAGCAAATCATGACAGCGCCTATACAATTTTCATTCGATAATATTACGAATACTTTGTTGTCAATAGTTCCTGCTTGGTTACAGGTCTAATTTAACCGAAACGTCTACAAAAAGATGAAATTCGTCGAAATTCATGCCTTATTGTATTATTTTTTTTTTAATAAATGGTGCCGGCTTATAACCATTTGCCAGTGTCAAGTTAAAAAGGCAGGAAATGGATTTTTTTCGTTTAAATTTTCAACACCGTATTTCTAAATCGGCAAGTCCAAGGTAGAGTCAAAGTCCAATTAAATAGTCAGTGCAGACAATGAGTCAAGTCAGTCGATTTTTATGTCAAATAGACGTCATAAGCCATCCTTTATTTAAAGTCATTATATAGCCCGGCTACGTAAATTATATAGCTTAAGCTACCCGGCATAGATGTATTCTATTAAATAATCAAAGTTACCCGGGCATTATTACGAATCTATTGGCACTTAACATAAATAAAACCATACATACATACATAGACTGCCAAAATCATCACCTTTCATTTTGGCGTCGCCGTAGTCGGGTAAAAGACATAGTCGATGAAATTCGTTGTCTTATTACGCATTTGCTATTACGTATTTCTTGGTATTGCTATACAATGCTCGCATAATAGCTTCTGAAAACATAAATTTTAACATACATCTGTCGATGACGATTTCATACATCGCTATAAATATATGAACACGATTCTGAAATATCAGTGTTTGTTTGAATCTAAGAGCGATCAGTAAAAATGAAGTCCGCCATTTTGTGTTTGGCCGCCATCTTTTATGTGGCAGAATCGAACGATGTACGGCTGGGCTACACGCAGCCACAGTCTAGGAAAATATACAGTGAGATAAAAGAGGCGAATCCTGCTTTATGGACGAGAACAGATGTAGTTGTTGTGAATGCACCTAGCAACGACATTATTTCCTCAGTATCCGTGACAGATCTCCGAGACTATAAAGACGGGGAGGCATACATTGAAAGTGGAGGGATTGGAGAGAAAAGTGTGTCTATTGGATTAAAAAGCCCCTCAGTACTGAGAGGGTACAAATTCTTGATAGAAGTGTTCGCTAACAGTCCGAACTCTGGTTATTTCAGCAAAGGAAGTAGTGTACCGTATTATCAGGAAACTCAGTACGCGAGAAAATTTTGATAAATTAGTTTTTTATAATAAATAGTATTTTTATGTGTGGGTTTTATTTTTAAACGTTGATCTTGATTAAAATCTGTACTTTACTGTGAATATCACTTTACAATTTTACATTCGAAAATGTAAAGCAAGTATTTAGTGGAGGTAATTTTAGATACCTACTTACGCAAAAGTAGGTATCTAAAATTACCTCTACTAAATATTTGCTACAGGGGATTGTCATAGTCGTATTTTGGTAATGTAGATGTCACGTTGACAACGTTTCCTCTGCTGGGGCTCAGGTCTTTCCTCAACGAGAGAATACGCTGTAGTCCACCACGCTAGCTTAGTGCGGATCGACATATTACGTATAACTTATTAGTCACTAGCTGTTGGCCGCGGCTCCTCCCGCGTAAATATAGTATCCCTCCGGAACATCGTACTTTTTCGGGATGAAAAGTAGCCTGTTTTAATCCAGAGCCTAAACTACTTACTACCATACCAAATTTAATCGGATTCCGTTCAGTAGTTTTTGCGTGAAAGAGTAACAAACATCCATCCATCCATCCTCACACACTTTCACATGTTTATAATATTAGTAGAATAACACAATGGGGAAAGTACTAGAAGCTATGACAAAGTAAATAATATAGTCACCTTGAGTGTTTCGCGGAAGATGACATCATTTAGGAAAATACACGTTCAAATATAAACTATTTCTAAAATTTAATCGTGTTTATGAGAATTAGGGAAGTAGTACCATAATCATAATATTTATTTGAAGTACCACATAACTCACAAATAGAAAATATGCTGGTAAAAAACCTTATTTGAAAAAGAAAACTTTATAAGTTTTCTATATTCCTGTTTTTCCTATAGTATCTATATTTATTAGGGTTCCGTAGTAATGTAGTAATCAAGGAACTTTTATAGTTGCCGTCTCTCCGTCTCTCTCCGCTAGCTCCGTCCGTCCGTCTGTCTGTCCGTCTGTCCGCTCTTATAATTTCTGTAACTATACTTACATATAAATATTATAAAATTTGGAATAGTTGAACGTTGTGTGTAGATCTCGGTTTTGGCATCATAAAATACATAATAATAATTTTATATTATAGGGGTACCTCCCATATACAATGTGAAGTGGGGATGTACATTTTTTTTTCGTTCCATCCCATCGTGTGGTGTATCGTCGAATAGGTATTTTTAAATAAAGTTAAGGTTTCATACATAACTTTTTTTATAATGTCCGATAGTAATCGACCTCCAAAGTAGTTGGATTTCGATTATTATCGAAATTTGGCCCCCCTCCCTCTGGCATTTTTATGAGACTGATAGATCATAGAGATGCTGATAAATCATGCTAAATACTCTTTAGGAAAATTATTTTGAACGAAATCGGACACTAACTTTTGACGTTATTTGAATAAAACCTAAGACATTAATATTTACGGAATCCTCCTAAGACATGTCCTGACATGCCCTTGGTTAGGTGCTTATTTTTTTGTACCTAGTAATAACTTATTGAAATAAATAGAGGGACTGATGCCCGTTTTCACCAACTGATTCCTAAACAACTCTTATGTAAGTGACCCATTGGATAGGTGGTCTCCTAAAGTCGGCACCTACCTAATTTCATTTTCATCAAGCTGGGTAACACTTAGCTATGGAACTCCTAGTTAAGTGCCAGTATTTTTTTTTCTAATTTGCGCTCATACTATTGATATTTTATCGATAAATGTAACATTGCAAATTCTAGTATAAATAATTCACAGATAAATAATATAACATAAATAAATCCAAGTTAGTGTACTTTTGTATGCTTTGATAAATTATTCAGCAATTTTAATAACTAAATGAGTAAGACGATGACGTACAGCATGTTTAAAAATGTACTGTGCTGTAAATTAAAAAGTAATAATGTCAGTTTCACTGATGAGTGACAGACGAGTCATTTGATGTTGTTTATTTACAATTTACAACCACATTTACTGTCTCACAATCTCCAAATTGTTCGTTTATTCTTTTGTGGTTAATTATTATATCATTTTTGATTAGATTAATTAAAAATATTTTCCGTTAACTATGTTTCGCTGCCTGCTACTTGTGACATACGGACATACCTATTTGTATGAAATTGTATCAGAGACGTCCAAGTAGGTGTAGTGGTACATGTAAATACATATTAAAAGAACAATCACTGCTTTTGATTTCGATATGACATTCAAGTATCATTAGAAAATTATGAATTCCATTGGTAAAGGAGTAAGTAGGTAAGTACTAGAAAAGTACCTAAATGTAAAATGTAAATGAATAATACACTTACCTGTCTTTACACTCAAGAAGATGTTCAATTTTTTCTAATAAAAATATTACCCTCTGTTTTGTTAACCAATATCGGATAAAGAAGTCGATATCATATTTATCAAAATGTTCCACTCTTAGGCGATATAAATGTATAGTCTTTTTGGTAACAAGTCATTAGAAAATAATTCAAGCACTTCAACAGCGTCTAAAGTTACCAATAACTGGCTTAGATCGTCTTCCATTTCAAGGGATTCACATATTTTCAATCACAATGTAATGTTAGGTGACAGTTAAGGCGCGAAATATCGGGCCCCTAAAGTTAGAGGCCCCCCTAAGGTCTTAGGTGACACCTAAGCGTTGGTGAAAACAATTTTTCTTAAGAGGCGCCCTAAATGGCCGCTTAGGGACACTTAAAATTAGGAGTCAGTTGGTGAAAACGGGAGGCAACTATCAAATATGGCTGAGGCCCTAAACACGCTCCTAATTAGCCCCTGTGTTGTCATGACGACGGCGGTCTGCGATCAAGAAAATGTACTAGGGACACAGGACCTACGAGGCTTTCGCACCATTCAACACAATTCAACAATTTTCGCAAAAGTTTCAGTACAAACGAAAATTTTCATCGGAACACCGATGGAAATTTTCGTTTGGTCATAATAGTATTTTTGAAAACAAGGTGTTTAAAAAATATTTCGATGCGTCTGTACAAGCGTTCCTGACTGATATAATCATTTAATATGTAACAATATAGGCCAGCCGCTAGGCAACCGCTAAGAAAGGCTTTTAGAGAACTCAATATTCTTAGCAAAACCATTTAACTGAGGTCCTAAGTTACATGTTAGTTCGATTAGGCAAACGAAGTCGCTAACAAAGCATAGACATAAATTTACTATTATTAGGCCTTTAATATTCGTTGTGTAATGAATATCGTTAATCTATTAATATAAGTTATAATAGATAGCTCCCCACACCGATTTCGGTGACGGTGGCCGGTTTCATTGAACTGAGGCCAGTTACGCAGGAGTAATTTTATAGTGCCCAAGTGTGTGCGCAGTACACAAGAGCACTCTCTCTTCCTTTACTCTCATAATCCAGTGGGACGGATGACCGACACGACTGACGAGAGATCGCAGAGAAGCGCAGGTCCGTCTTTTTACATGCCCATCCGACGCATGGGTCATCTTTTTTGTCAGACAATCAGGTGATCAGCCTGCATTGTCCTAACCAAACTTGGAAACAACATTTTTGTTGTTCCAATGCGGGAATCGAACCCACGACCTAAGAGTCGAGAGCCAAGCTCTAACCACTAGACCACGGTGGCTGTTATTATATAACATTCTGATAGAGAAATTTCCAGAATTCCTATAAGTGTTTGTTTGTTTGTTCGTGACACTGAAAACACGGTGAAGTGTCACATGAGGTGTCTAGGCGTGATGGATATTGCACGTAAATGTTTTCTTCGTGTTTTGTTTGTTAATGGACGGCTGTATGTAATTTATAGCCAACACAATATAATAGTTTTGCTTTTAAAAATTATTTTATGAAAATATTATTAACATTAAATACTTATTAGATTTGTTTGCAAAATAATCATTTTCTTTACTATTACAAGCTTCTGACATAATATACAATATATCTGATGCGATCGATACTATGCATCTGGTGATAAGAAGTGCAAGGATTGCCTTATCTTAATATAAATTACTTGTTCTCTACCACATAACATCATTTCTAGTCGTGATATAAAACAATGCTCATTAGCGCGAGAGTGATAAATGAACGAACGATGAGGGCTCCTGTACTCCTATGTGTCCTTGGTATCCTCGCCGCTGCATACTGCCAGAGCCACGACCTGGCATTGGGGCAGGCAACCTACGGCGATGTCGTCATTTACAAGGCCAATGAATACAAGTATGGATTCCCCTTCATAGTGAGAACCAGCATTATCGAGTATCCAGAACCGGGGCTAAAGAATTTTGCCTACATCCGAGCCATTTATATCAAGGATAACGAACGGGATGGTAGTGGTGGTTATCCCACCATCTCCGCTGGTGGTATCGGACAGCGATTCGTCAAGATCAAGATGAAGAGCCAAAGAGGCAGTGGCTTCAACTTCACCGTGACCATTTATGGAAGATACTAGGCGACTATGCTGTCCTAGTACATCTTGTGCAGATGTGACTTGTGGTTTGTGACTTTGCAAGTAAGGAGGACAATATTTATATTAACTTCTAACTTCTTATATAAGAAATATGTGTTATTTGATTAAAATTAATATATTGCTTTTAAACTATGGTTATTTATTTACCTAATAATAATACAAAAAATCTAGAATGTCTCTTTTTGTTGTTAAATGAGAGATTGTGATCATATTTTTAAACGAAGGTCGTAAAATTTTTAATCACAGTTTTTTTTTACCTAAAGTAAAGTAAGAAAATTGTATCTATCAAATGCACGGCAGTGCGTGTAATAATCTGAGGTAGTGTGTGCTGTTTTTTATTATTTAAAAAAAACTAGCTTTCTGCACACCTTTCTCCAGATAAACTATAATTTACCGGGCAAATTTCATACTCCTCTGGTTACTTTGTAAACAATGAACTTAGTGGGACGAAAAGGCAAAATACAGGGTGACCTGAAATTCGATACATTCCTTTGAAAGACCTCATTTACAGTAATATTTTTCATGGCATCCCCTATCTGAAAGTTGATATTTACAAAGTTATTGAAATTTCAAAATTTTTTTCTTTATTTTCGACTTTTTGACTTTGACATGACGTATTTTTAAAAATGTTTGTCTTTTTAGTGATTTTTTTATGTATTTTAACCGTCAATGAGTCAAATATTATTTTTAAAGGAATAAATAGGGACAAACTAAGCGAGAATTTTTCATTATGAGACATGAAACAGAATTTTCTTTTAAGAAAAATGCACATTTTTCTTAAAAACAGGTGATTTACTTAAAAAAATGTATGATACAATGCGTAAAAATATTCTAAATAACTTCCTTATCTCATTAGCTTTCCAAAAAGGTGCAAATGTCTACATAAAAATATGACGTTGTAGTAAACATATTAGAAGTAAAATGAAATAATGTCTAAATCGATTTATTTGCGATAAGGTTAAAATAAAAGGAAAAACTTGAATTTAATTACGTTTATTGTTTTTAAAAAACATCAATGTGTAATTAAATTTAATAATAAATATTCTACTTTAGGTCTTGTTCAAAATGTGAACCTCTGTTTCTGATACAGGCCCGTAGTCTTCTCCGTACCTCTGTTTTGATTATTCTGGTAGTAAGACTAGTTTTGATTTCTTCTGCTGCATTTCTTATGCGGCTTCTGAGCTCCTCTACAGTAGTTATGGGTGTAGTATACATCAAAGCCTTCATATGACCCCAAAGATAAAAATCACACGGGGTCAAATCGGGACACCGTGCTGGCCAAGGAATTGGCCCGCCTCGACCTATCCAGCGATGTGGGTAAGTTTGGTCTAGCCACTGGCGTACGCCGAGGCGGAAGTGGGCCGGGCAACCATCATGCTGGAAAATCATATTACGACGAGTTGCTATTCTGAGAAAAATTGAGAGAAAATTCTGTTTCATGTCTCATAATGAAAAATTCTCGCTTAGTTTGTCCCTATTTATTCCTTAAATAGGGACAAACTAAGCTAAATAAAATATTTGACTCATTCACGGTTAAAATACATAAAAAAGTCACTAAAAAGACAAACATTTTTAAAAATACGTCATGTCAAAGTCAAAAAGTAGAAAATAAAGAAAAAAAATTTGAAATTTCAATAACTTTGTAAATATCAACTTTCGGTTAGGGGATGCCATGAAAAATATTACTGTAAATGAGGTCTACTTTCTGTCTTTCAAAGGAATGTATCGAATTTCAGGTCATCCTGTATAAAGAAGGTATAATGTTGACATAATATAAAGTTTATACAGAAAAATGTTATATTAAATTAATCATTTTAACTTACTTCATAAAATTAATCACGCGGGGATTTTTTTATATCTTTGAAGTTTGTAATTTTTACTTGGATGATATTATGTCAAACATGTCCAAAATTTTCCTTAGTTAATTTATACTAATATTATTAAAAAAAATATTTGATTGTACGTTATTTTGTTTGTTTGCATTGTATAGGCTCCGAAACTAATGGGCCGATTTTCATGGAATTCGGCACAGATAAAGACTAAACCACGAGAAAGGCTACTTTTTTTTGTGGCAAAATATACGGTTCTTGCGGGATTTCCTTTGCGATGGCGCGGGCAACATATTGTAATAAATCAGATAAGACGAAAAAATTTACGTTTTTTGTTACCAAGATCTCTAGGATTATAATAATATTATATCAATCTTATAATTTAAACGAGACGATCTTGTATATATTTAGTCTGGCCATAAATACTGTTACAATTAAAAATAAACAAAATATTACATTTGAAATGTCATTTTTATATGATTGTTCATAGAGTTTTCTCATTTTGGCGCCAATACATTGTACAATATTTTGCGATATTAAAATGGAGTGTGGTGATAAAGAGAACCGAATCGCTGTGATTACATTACACAATGTAGGTATGGAGCCAAATGCAATTTTTAAAACTCTCCATACGCTTGGTATTAGTAAAATGTTTGTGTACCGGGATATTAATTGGTACAATGAGACCTTCTCTGTTTGTGACACAAAATGAACTGGCCGTCCACGTAGTGTTCGTACGATAAAGGTGGTCAAAGCAGTAAGGGAAAGAATTCGAAGAAATCCTGTCCGAAAGCAAAAGATATTATCTTGGGAGATGAAGATAGCACCTAGAACCATGTCGCGTATTTTAAAAGATAACTTAGGACAAGATCTTAGTTTTTTTTTTATATTAATTGAAACCAATTTAGACTTACATCTCAAACAGGGTATTTGGTGGAACGTAGCCAATCCGTGAAATATAGACCCAGGCGTGAAGACAAATCAATTAAGCCCCCTTTGTATGGCCAATATTGGATTGTTTATGTGATATTCGCCAAAGGAGATCGGCAAGGCTCCCCCAACAGCTTGGAAGCAGCGAAAGAGGACCAAAACCAAAAAGAGGGCCAAATCCGGAGCTACATACACTGCCGCCACGGACTCAGAGTTTGAACCCCTCGCTCTCCCCCTTCCCCCTGTTGAAGCCGCCCCGCCGGCTGGCGATGCCGTTCTGTCGGCTCCCCCCCTACCTCAGCGCACCCCGCCCCCGCCCCGTGCAAGGCGCACTGCTCCGCCGGCCACTATAACTACCGAAGTGTCCGAGGTTGCTACCGAACCTGCAAATCCTGCACTAGTTTCCGCCTCCCTATCCCAATTTGCACCACCGTCCTCCCAACGTCGGGCAAAGAGGGAGGCCCCCGAATCCACAGCCCAGCTTATTGAAGCTCTTTTCCCCCTGGCCATGGATATTTACTCCAAAATCCAGGCCGGGGTAGACATTTTTAAAGCATTACTTACGGCCCTCCCAGAAGGGGCCTTCCTGATCACCAAATTAATTTCTAAATGGCTCCCAACGCCCCAAATTTAATAAAAGTTGTCCACTGGAACGTCCGACGGGTCCGCGATAAGGTGGCCTCGATTCGACTCCTCCTCCGGGAGTACGAGGTGGACGTCACCCTCCTGTGCGAGACCCTCCTATCCCCTCCGGATCGGTTCCATATCCTCGGCTATATAGCCTACCGACAAGATTTCTTGGGGGTCGATCGAGTGTGCAGAGGTCTCGCTGTCCTGGTTGGCAGAAGAGTCCTCCACCAGCTCCTCCCTACCCCCTCGTTGTCCTCTCTTTATGCTCTGGGCATCGAACTTACACTCGGCAACCAAGCCCCCGGGGTCCCATTTAGATATCTCCGACATCAACAGGCTCATATCAGATGAGCTGACTGTGATTGCTGGAGATCTAAATTATAAACACCCCGGGTGGGGCTCTTGCACGTCAAACGCGGAAGGCAGACGTCTGCTCGCGGACTCCGAACAGGTCTGGTACACAGTGGTGGGCTCATATACCCCGACCCACTACCCCGAGAGCCCCCTGCATTCGCCAGATGTCCTAGACGTCGCGATCACATACCGTCTCACAGGCGATCTACACCAATAGGCACTAGATTTGGCACACGGCTCAGATCACCTCGCGATCCTAGCCACCATCTGCGCCTCCCCGTAAGCGTCCCCCACTTCCTCCCCACCCAGTCCGTGACTGGGACGCTTTCACATTGCAGCTGCACGAGACCACGCCCAATTTCCCGGTGGATTCTGCGGAGACCGTCGAATCGATGACTCTGCAGATCACCGAGGCGATTACAGCTGCAATGGACGCGGAAACCCAGCCGCCCACCCGCCGCCAGTTTAAGCGGCCCTCTCTACCCCGTCACATCGCCGACTTCATAGGCGAGAAGAAGCACCTGCGCCGAAGATGACAGCTTACCCGCTGCCCCACGCAGAAGACGCAGCTAAACCGCCCTACAGCGCAGGTAAAATCACTCTTCGGGACCTCAACGCTGCAGACTGGACACGTCGCATCCAGGAGGCGGGAGAGGACTGGCCCTCCCTCCACCGCTTTTGCCGCAGTCTTACCGAAGCCACAGCCCCCGTGTGCCCCCTGCTTCATCCAGACGGCAATCTTAGGTACCGTGCAGAAGATAGAGCAGACATTCATGCCAAGCACCTAGAGCACCAATTGTCTCCGCTACCGACGACCGCAACGGAACACGCCCGAGTGGTCTCCGAGGAGGTAAAGGTTTTCCTACTCCCCCCCCCTCCACAATTTCTCCTTCTCACCGAGGGTGGTCCAAAAGACCCTCTGTCGCCTTAAACCCAAAAAAGCCCCCGGTGCAGATGGCATCCCAAATTCCGCCCTCCTCCCCTTCAGGACGGTGGCCGCCCTGACTCGCCTCTACAATGGCATCGTCAGTACCGGCCACTTTCCCTCCTCCTGGAAAATGGGCTTAGTCATAACCATCCCCAAACCCCACAAGAATTTGAGAAGGGCCGAGGGCTCCCCTTCAGGACGGTAGCCGCCCTGACTAGCCTCTACAATTACATCGTCAGTACCGGCCACTTTCCCTCCTCCTGGAAAATGGGCTTAGTCATAACCATCCCCAAACCCCACAAGAATTTGAGAAGGGCCGAGGGCTACCGGCCCATAACTCTCCTCTCAACCCTATCTAAAGTTTTTGAACGTCTCCTCCTAAAACACCTCTCTCCTTACCTCCCTCCTCGTGAGGAACAATTCGGGTTCAGGTCCCAGCTGAGTACCACCCTCAAGCTGGTACGTGTAATCCATCACCTTTCCGTTGCGGCAAACAAGAAGGAATCATCGGTCGCTGTATTCCTTGATATGGAAAAGGCGTTCGACAGTGTCTGGCATGAGGGTCTGCTCTGCAAGCTCATTCGGGCCAACATACCCCCCCCTCTGGTAAGGCTTATGGCTTCCTTCCTCTCCGGCAGGACTTTCAGGGTGCGCGTTGACGGAGTCATCTCCGGCGAGCGTCCCATCACCGCTGGCGTCCCGCAAGGTAGCGTTCTTTCTCCGGGACTCTCCAATTTTTACGCGAGTGACGTGCCCGTAGACCAGGGCACCACCGTGGCGCTGTACGCCGACGACACGGCGTTCATCGCCACCTCGCTGACCACCGACCATGCTGCCATCAAACTCCAGAGGACGCTGGATCTCCTCCCTGACTGGCTGAGCAACTGGAGACTATCTGTCAACGCAGGCAAGTCCCAGGCGCTCGCCGTCAGCAAGAGGTGCTCCCTTACGGCACCTCTGAAAATAGGTGATGCTGTGATCCCGTGGGGAAGAACAGTCAAGTACCTCGGGGTCATCATCGACCGCCGACTATCCATGGCCGCACAGTGCTCATCGGCGGTGGCGAAGGCAAACTCGGCGGTAGCCCAGCTGCGTCCGGCCTACGCATCCCCGCAGATCCCCCTGAGGATGCGCATCCCCCTCTACCAGACGTAAGTACGGTCCCGCCTTACGTACGCGGCACCCGCGTGGCACCACTTGCTCTCTGCACCCCAGAAAGGGTTGTTGCAGAGAGCCCAAAACCGGGTGCTGCGCCGAATTGCGGACGCACCGTGGTACGTCCGCAACACCACTATTGCGAGGGACCTCAGGGTGGAGAGCGTGGAGGCCTTTGTGGCCCAGCTCTCTGCGAAGCTGTTCGCGCGAGTGGATGCCTCGCGCCTGGTTGAGTTGACCGACCTGGCGCCGTGGCATGCCCGTCCGCCCGACCGCCACCGCCTGCCAAGAGATGCCGTCCCACCAGAGGACCCAGCGGAGCCACGCAGCCCGCCCCGCCGCCCCCGAAGAGGAGGAGCCCTAGCGCACTGATGCGCCACACCCAAGCGCAATGATGCGCTCTGGCGCAATTGCGCACCCATTCATCGCGGGATCGTATCCCCCCCACCCTTCCATACACCGGCAAACCAGATGCCGGTGTAATCTCGTCTCGACTCGCCCGGAGTATGACGAGGGGCAGGCCTATTGCCCCATACGTGCCCCTTTTTAGGGGCCCGGCACGAGAAGACGTCTCCGGAGATCGGCAAGTCGCCATACATTTACTGCCTGGTATAAATTGACAATTTACAGCATGATAACCATAGACTATACAGATGTGATGACAACGATTACCACACATTCGGATATTCATAATTTTTTATTCCCAAGTCCTAAAATTTATATTTTTATATAGTAACTTTTTAAGTACTATAAAACCACATATGTTCGAAACTTGGCCGCTTTAGATGAAAAATCGGGCAGGATTTGCCAGTGTCCTTTGTTTTTTTTTCAAATGTTTTCAGCCCTTGTTATTGTAACTGTTTTCCGTATCTAAGTCATTCCTTATGCCTCTACAATGGGGGCGTTCTTTCGGAAAAAAAATTTTTTGCGCATGCGCAGTATACGTCAAAATTTTTGGCGCCTTTATTAAACACGCCTTTTGACTTGCAGCCTATAAGAGACGCACTGGTCATTTCTTAACTGATAATTTAAAAAAGAATAGGGTGGTAAAATCGAAACAACTACTGAAGCGGTGCGCAAAGGGAGGTCACAGAAAAGAAATGTTTACGGATGAGAAATTTTTTACAATTGAGCAACATTTTAACAAATAAAATGACTGTATTTATGCTCAAAGCTCTAAGGAAGCTTCCCAATTAGTCGACAGAGTGCAACGTGGGCACTATCCGACTTCAGTGATGGTTTGGTGGGGTATTAGCTATGAAGGAGTGACTGAGCCATACTTTTGTGAAAAAGGTATCAAAACATCGGCACAAGTGTATCAAGATACCATTCTTGAGAAGGTAGTGAAGCCTTTTAATAACAACATGTTCAATAACCAAGAATGGTCCTTCCAGCAAGACTCCGCGCCGGGTCATAAAGCTCGGTCTACGCAGTCTTGGTTGGAAGCGAACTTTTCTGACTTCATCAGAGCTGAAGACTGGCCGTCGTCTAGTCCCGATCTTAATCCTCTGGATTATGATTTATGGTCAGTTTTAGAGAGTACGGCTAAACGCCATGATAATTTGGAGTCCCTAAAACCATCCGTACGATTGGCAGTGAAGAATTTGCATGGAAAGAGTGCGTGCTTCAATTGATTACTGGCCTCAACGTTTATAGGACTATTTTGAAGCCAATGGAGACTACTTTGAATAAGCTTTTTATGTTTTAAATTGTTTTATATTTATGTATTAAACTAACACACCGTAAAAGTGATAAATGTTATTTGCAATATAATTTTTTTTTCTTTTTTCTTTCAAGACTAGGTATATGATCGGTATCTCGAAAATGGCTACAAGTATTACTATGAAATTTAGTATGCAGGGAGTTTCGGAGGAGAAAAATCGATCTAGCTATGTCTTATCCCTTAGAAACTGCGCATTTTGAAGCAATATATGTTTTTTTTTAATTCGTCGTGCAACAATATATCAATAATTTCGACTCTCTTACGTCAAATTTGATTGGCAGCTTGGTATGCGTACCTACGTACAATTTTTGCATTGTTTGGATGTTTGGAAATTCGGTATGTGGTGGGTTCGAATCCCGGTAAGATAAATATTTTCGTGATTCTGTTTTTTTTTTTGTTTTCGTTCTACTAAAACACCGAGTAAAGCTCGGTCAACAAGGTACATATTAAATTAAAAATTTAAAGAGTGAGTTAGGTATCTATAAGTAATATAATTCTCTTCTAACTTACACTACACGAGAACTAATTGGGATACTAAACTAAGGATGATAATAGTGTAATTTCTATTGAAATGAATTTATACTAGTTATTTAAATATACCTTAAATACACTCATTTCTAGAACTAATAATAAGTACTAATACCGTAACAACGAAATGACGTATGTTTCTAAGATATTAAAACTCAATAAACATTATGATTGACTGTGTCAGTTTTACATTACCGCATCTAATTTCATGAATATAAAACAACATAAATTCATTGGGTCTTCAGTTGTAAAGTAACGAAACAAGAAGAAAGACATATCACATAATGCGCCACTCAATTATTCTGTGCAGCATTTTTGCGGTCGCCTGTAGCCAGAGTCATGATTTTATGCTCGGACAGCCGGTTTATGGTGACGTTGTGGTGTTCAAAACCAACGAGTACAAAATGGGAATACCGCTGGTGGTAAGGACCAGTATAATAGAGTATCCGCAGCAGGGCCAGAGTAACTTCGCGATTATCCGAGCTATACACATCAAGGATAATAATAAGGATGGTAGTGGTGGCTACGCCACTATTTCATCTGGTGGTATCGGACAGCGGTACGTCAAGATCAAGCTGAAGAGCCAGAGAGGCGGTGGCTTCAACTTCACAGTGACGGTTTATGGAAGATACTAGTCGTTTATGGTGCCCTAACACTTCGTTACTGAGAGTGACATGTGGTCAGTGAAAAGCAATTTTCAAGTCAAAGAGATACCGCCACACATTTTTGCTTGCCAAATATTAAATCAATTTATTTATTTATATTGTAATTAATAACTTTAACAATAAATTATGAATCTGAATTATTTTAAACTGTCGTTTTTTAACACAGAATGCTTTTAACTTCTATAAAACCTTCATTTGTAAACGAACATTCGGTATCTACCTTACTTAGTGATGTTCGTCATAATAATATGAGAATTAAATAAATTCTGTATATTATGTACGATTTCAATTGTATAGGCAGTATAAAAATATACAAATAATTGTTATGATAATATTTATAGTTAGTTGTTCAACCTTAAACGTAGAGTTAGATGGTCTCTACCATCTAACTCTACTAAAGAACTGAAACGAAAAATGTTTGATAAAATTCTACTCTTATAGGGTAGAAATAGACATTCTTGAATTGACGTAACATAATAACTTTGTTCAATCATATTATTGGCTTATATTATTGAATAAGCATAATTATTATTATAAAATAAGTAAGTATATTAAATATACTGACGTAAGTACATAACTAAACGTGCTGTTTGAAACAATGTAGAACGTTCTGATAATGCTAACACAATACTTCATTAGCACTGCTGCATTCCTAGTAATGTTGTTTTTATTATTGACAATTTTGGCTTAAAAAATAACAAAAAAATATACAAGTGTTCTCTGTTTTTTGTTGTTTTTTTAGTATTTTGTTATTTTTAATAATAATAATAATAATATGATATTCTTTGCTAACATTAAAAAAAAAATTATATTGTTGGCCCTAAAGCGACCCCGAGACCATCTGATTGACTCAAACCTTACGTGTTTGATGCAACCGTTTGACGTCAGTATCACATTGACAAATGACTCGACACTCATGTGTTCGATTTTCAACTTTTGTTAAATTAGCGCACAGTTCTATTTTCTGTGCTGTGAATTTTCACCGGCGTTCCGGTTTCCGGAGTATAATATAGTCCCAGCCTAAGCAGTGGCAGAAATCAACGTTGAAATTTAAAAAAGCTGAATACTAAAATATTTTATTCGAATCTGACACCCAAGTCTACCACCGCGCGCTCATTTGTCAAATCAAATATCGCGCGCTTCTGTGACTTCCTGTTACACACTTCCATTCCATTTCACGAAATCACTCCCACAAATTGCAAGAAAGCGAGAGGTATGATGTTACACATCAAAAATTGCGATTAAAATTGATTTTAAGATCGGAAATCCTGAAAATATTGTTTTTATATTCTTGATGGATATAACTAATGAAATAACGTAAAATTAATACCGTGAAACAAGTAACGCCTTTATTTACGCAATAGGTACTTCTCATAAATTAAAGTCAAGGCATATTACTGATAACGAGACAGAATTCTCGGTATTTACGTAATCAAATACACGTCTAAAACGTTTTTAGGAAGAATTTATTCAATAAGGAATTAAGAATTAGTATTTTTTACTGTCAAATACACGTTCCTATAGTCCGTTCAAACCTAAAAAATAACCGAACCTAACCAAGACCATGTCGGGACATGACGTCTAAGGAGGGTTACGTAACTATCAACGTGTAATAGTTTTTTTTTTCAAATTACTTCAAAAGTTACTGTTCGTTTTCGTTCAAAATAATTTTCCTGAAGAGTTATTAGCATGATCTATCAGCATGGTTAAATTACAAGTTTCTATCTCCTATAGTTTAGGTATGCCAGGGGGAGGGTCTAACTCATAAGCCACTTTGGAGGCCAATTCTTTAAAAAATGGTCGACTTGAAAAAGTCATTTAAGAAACCTTGCTTTTATTTTAAAATACCTATTCAACGATATGGGGATATAGGAAGTGATACCCCACACAATGGGGTAGAATTAAAAAATATTTTTCATCCCCACTTTTCATGTATGGAGATCCACCCCTAAAATATAAAATTATTATTATTTTATGATATTAGAACCGAGATCTATAGACAGTCTATAACTGTGCCAAATTTCATCCATTTATATTCATAACTACAGAAGCTAGAAGCGCGGACAGATGGATAGATAGACAGACAGACGGAAGGACGGACAGAGACTTATGTATTACGGAACGAGTGTGCTTTAGACCACACGGCTGAAGTAAAACTACTTTTTTCATGCATTGGCTATGAGAGGAAGAGAGAAAGAAAATGTGCCCGCGCACTGCTTTCTCTTACTCCTACAGTGTGATACAGACAATAGGCCTGCACTATGTCTTAGATATACGAAACGTAACTGGCTATGAAAATGTGTGCTCGCACCTCTCTCTCTTGCCCCTACAGTACTATACGAAACGTATCTCTCTCTTTCAGTGGCCAAGGCTCGTTCTCCTTCATAGGGAAGCCCTAGTCTGTATAATAGGTAGGAATTTGACTGTGAGTCTTCAAAAAGTAAGTGGTAAGTAAAGCCGATAGGAATGAAGTTATAGGAACCCCACGCCACTGCTCTCTTTCTATCTTCACAAACTTATATATCCCTCTCAACTACCGTTCGCCTCACCCGATCACACTTTTCATAACGCTCTCATCACGCGTTCACCAGCTTACTCCTCAAGTCAAGCGTGCCTAAAGAAGTGTTACTTTTTTTGTTGCAGCAACATGGGTCTCCTCGAGTTCGAAGAATGGACCAATCAGTCTGTGTTCTCGGAGCGGTCCCGCGTGTGTTCCCAGCTGGCTGGTCTTACCCCGGGCCAACGGCGCGTGTGCCGCCGGCATAAGGACCACATGCCGGCCGTGGGGGATGGGGTGAAACGGGGCATTAAAGAATGTCAATACCAGTTCAAAGACCGCCGCTGGAACTGTTCGGGCACTGGTGATGATACTGTATTCGGACCTTTGACGCTGATCGGTTAGTATTTTTGTAAGTTTCCTCTTTCCCCTGTACATCGGTTATGTTATCTTTAGGGTTCCTGTGTTATATAAATTATCAAGAAAATAAGGAGACTCTAGTTAGTAGGTAGTAGCTTCAAAGTGAGACTCTAGTCACGAGAAATTCGAATCCCAGTTCTGCCCTTACTGACTCATGCTTTCATGAGGCATCGCAGCGCGCCGGTATGAGGCAAGTAATACCTTGGTACTAGGGCAATAGAAAGGTAGGACGATGTTGAATTCCAAAATACCGAGATGTCCAGACGAGTGGAAACTCAAACATAGACGTAATATGATAGAGGTGACATCAGATTTATTTTTCCAACTTCTTAAAATGATAATAATAATAATGTAATATTATACTTTCATTAAAATTGGAATTTGTGTTGCAAACATTTTTAATGTAAGTAAACTTCATCAAGATGAAGTGGTGGGTAGGACGGGGTCATCCGGTCTAGCATCTAAAGATCGACCGTCGTGTTAGTCTTAAACATACAAGTTTAAAAAAATCTGATGTCATTTGTTTGAATGTCCTACTAATTCTCCTAGTCCTCGGATGGATGGATGGATGGAACGATGTTTGTTATTCTTTCACGCAAAAACTACTGAACGCATTTCGATGAATTTAGGTATGGTTGTAGTTTAGGCTCTGGATTAAAACATAGACTACTTTTCTTCCCTAAAAAGTATAGTGTTCCTTTGGGATACTGTATTTACGCGGGCGGAGCCGCGAGCAACAGCTAGTTATTGATAAAAACGTGAGTTTAGTTGAAAAATGTTATAAGTGTATTGAAATTGAAAATCAGAAATTTAAAGTATCCCACTAGTAGATTTTAACGTATGTCGGAATATGCAATTTTTTTTTACGTCATATTCTAATACACTTATTTTTTTTTATTGAATTTTTGAAATGGAATATACTCAGTGTACTATACCGGATACCCGGTTTAAGAAGCACATTATATTGCAAAGTGACAAAGAAGGTGAATGCCAAAAACAAAAGAATGATGTGGATATATGACATAATCCGACAAGAAAAAGAATAATTTGGAAAATTAATATTTTTAAACAAAAAATTAAACCGACTTTCAAAGTAAAAATGCACAAAAAAGTATGAAATAAAACTTATTTTCTAAATAATTCCCTAAATTAACTTCTTTATTACTTAAAATTCTCTTAAATAAATCTGGTTGTTTGATACTCTAATCATTACTGTGAAACTGTGATAATACTCTAAAATATATGTTATTATTTTCTAAAAGATAAATATTTTTTTTATTACCTTAATTATAATTACACAATAATAACAAAAACTTAAAAAAATCGTAGTAAGTAATTTTAGCTGTAGAATATTTATTATGTTTCATGTTTGCCATCTAAAAATAAGTAAACGTATGTCACAATTATTAACAACTAGCTTTTGCCCGCAGCTTCGTCCGCGTGTTCGTGGCAAAAAACTTCTTAGAAACAATCCCATCATACATTGTTTTATTATTCATCTCCAACGGGTTGGGTTCAACAATTATCGTCATAAATCAAACAATTTCCTCAAAACCTTAAGAAATTATTATCGACCTAAATCTTCCTAATGAACCACTCTGTCGGTTAATGTAAACGGCATAAAAATAGTTTCAGTAGTTTTTGAGATTATCGCGAACATACAGACAGACCCGACGAGGCACCTAAGTATCCTATGTCCGTCTCCTGGTTCTAAGATACGTCCCCACCAATTTTCAGCCAAATCGGTTCAGCCGTTCTTGAGTTATAAATAGTGTTACTAACACGACTTTCTTTTATATATTATATAGATTTATTGATACTATTTTTTTACGATGAAATCTAAAAATCTTAGTTTTCGTTTTCCTTGTATTTTAAAAAGTATTTCAGCGATAAATAATCTTTTCCCCAGCGATTTCAAGCCATGGATAGTAGGGAAAAGCTCTAAATCTTCTAAACATACGTCGGGAGCAGTCGACAGCAACTGATTTATAGTTTCTGGCCACTCCGTTTTAAAAAATATTAAACTTTTTAAAGCATTTATACTCCTCCTTATTTATGTGTTCCTAGTACGAGATAAACTATTGCGAGGTTGCAAACAGTTTGCAGGGCTGTTTCAAAATCAGGATTTTCTTTATTTTACTGGGGTTAAAAATGACAATTAAGTTTTCAGAAATCGCATAGTTTTTATTATTTTTACGGGTGTGCTAAACTAGTCCTAACATTTTTATTTTAAGCTGTTTATTTTTTGCCTTTTCTCATTATTTTACTTTGAACACCCGTACGTTTCTGTAATTTTCTTCATCTTCAAAGAATGATAAAGTTACTGTACCTAAAAAAACACGGACCATAATATTTTGACAACATAAAATTCATGCATACGACAAATGTATCAACTTTTTCAGCATCCAGGGAAACCGCGTTTGCCCACGCGATCACTGCTGCTGGAGTTTCCCTGTCTGTCTCCCGGGCCTGCAGAGACGGGAGGCTGGCCAGCTGTGGCTGCAGTCGAGCTTCCAGACCACGGCATCTACATACTGACTGGGTGTGGGGAGGTTGCGGGGACAATCTGGAATACGGATACAAGTGAGTTTGAGAATCTTGATGGTAACATACATAATTTCTCAAGAATTATAAAATCAATTTTTCAAGTACCTAGTAAATAACGTAAAACATAGACGTACACATATGAGAGACGTGGAAAGTTGAGGAAAATCTTTCCCCACTTAAATGGCCCCACTTTTGGGGTTGTTTGGGGCCATTTTGACTTTTGAGGTATGGTGAAATCAAGATGGCGCTACTTTTTCATGTATGATGATTTGTTCTGTCGAATGTGCGTCATAGCCCATCCCTAATTTTGAAATGCGGTAAAATCAATTTAAATACCTACACTAGGTGACAAAATACAGAATAATTAGAGTTTTCTCTTGAACCACTTTGTACCTTGAACTACTACGCCAGAAACTACTAGGAAATCTAACTATATTTTAAATGCCTTATATTTATGCTTTCCTTGTGGCTACAACTATAGTACAACTAGAGGAACCTACTTCTAAGATTATTAAATTTATTCTTGTTGGGGATACTTGGATACTGGATTCTAACTGAACCGAAAAAAATGTCTAATAAAAAACATTTGTAAAAGTACTTAGTACTGAAGTGCTTTTGATAACAATTAATTATTTGAATGATGAACTAGACAATCTACTGGACATTTTGTCTTACGTAATGAAGATTTGTTGTATAATTTTCTAGTTTTTCACAAAAACAAAGAAAATCTGTCATTGAAAGCACTAAATTAAACTTTGTAATTAAACTTCTCTACGGCTATGTTCTCCCGATACATTATTATTATTTTATTTAAATGTTTTCTGCAGCTCGTATGATGTCCCAGTATTTTAATTATCGTAATTAAGATCGCAGCTTGTTGAGCTTTTAAAGTCAATTCAGAGTTGATATTTTAAATGCACTTTGTGAACTTTTGGTTTATTTAATGGGTTATTATTTTTAAATTTTTTACAGTTAATATTGTAGAAAATGTTTAAATAATACCCATGTTCGCGCGCCTACAATTTCTACATAGCAACAGGCGATAAAATATACGGCCACCTACAAATTTAAGTTTCAAGTACCCTACGCATTAGTCATTTTTATGTATTTGCTTAGTCAAATCGCTTTTTACATTTTTCCCTTTGTTCTCACAAGCAAGTTGCAATAAATTTACGTTTTTCAAGTCAGTCTTTAATTTCAACCAACCTACTATACAAAACAACCCATTAAATCCCTGCATTTAATAATGACGAGACGATAGACAACAGCAATAATAATAATTTTCGGTGCTTCAGACAGAATTTACTTAAAAATAAAACATTATTTTCACTAGTTGACACATGACACAATGCTGAAAAAAAAAATAAAGGGACTGATTTGAAACTGATCTTTATATTCAACTGAGTGCCTTTTTGATCCATTTGTGACTCTACCAAGTTAAAAATTTTCTTTTATTCCTGCTCTGTAATTTAATAGACTCAATGTATGTAGGAACAAAATAAAAACAACTACAAATCCATTTTTAAAAGGTATCCAGGAAAAGTAAATGAAACTTTTCACAACAATTTTACGAACAGGTAGGAATCACCTGTCTTACCTTGTACCTGATAACTAGGAACACAGGACTGTTAAGAAGTAATATCTCACCTGTCTGTGCACCCCTACAACCGCCAGGGTTGTAATATATTCTAGTCCCCTTAAGGAAAGGGGCATTTTCAGTTTTCACGACTAGGAAGCTACGACAACGGTGTGTGAATAGAAAGAGACAAAGTATAACTTCTCTTTCCTTTTATCAATGTGAGTGTATACGACAACCTGTAGTCGCATATTTCAGGTGCTACGAATTGTTCCTGAAAACTTTTGTTCAGGTGTCTCGCTTTCATATTACCCTGGTGTTCAGGTAAGAGGTAAGACAGGTGGAATAATTTTTGTTACATTCTGCTGAAACGACGGCTGCAGGTAAGTTGAAATAAAATCGATTCAAAAATGTATTTTTTTATTTAATTGGATTTATTATATCCATAATATATACATAATATTATTTAATGTCAATTTTAATTATGACATTCTAAAGTTAAAAACGTTTTGAAAAGGAATATTTATTTCAAAGTTCTTCAATTCAAAAATGAGCAATCATTGCACCTTCATTAACTACTGTCAAAATTGCTTCACGGATGTCAAGTCATGGTTTGAGACAGGTCGCGTACTAGGAGACCAGAGCGTGCTAGGGGATCGACTCTATTTTATAAAATATTGGTTTTGCAAAATAAACCTTATTTTTCGTAGTTAAGGGTCAAATTCCTTGGCAATAGCTATTATGTTCAGTTATATACGGATACTCCACATTGAAGTTAGAAAAATATAACACTACCACAAATTACTATTTTAACGTGTCCAAGTCAATGCGGTTAAAAATCTAAATTCTAACATTAAAGTTAACTAAAACTTGTACTCTTTTAATGTTTCGGTTTAAGCCTCATTTAATATGTAAATATTTACTTGTCCCTGGCTTTTTAATAATAATAAAAATAATAGATTTTTTAATTGTAGTTGTATTAGTTGTAGTTGTATTTCTTTACTAGTTTGAGATGCCTGATTAAGTAATGAGTTATTAGTATGAAGTAATTGAGTAGAGAACCCCCGTTCAACCCCCTTCGTGAGGCAAGTCGATTGACTGGGAACGTTTAAGAATGAAATTTTTCCCATATAATTTAAGGCTGAAAGTAGTGTGTCATCAGGTCCTAGACCTCTTTTGCAAATATGCTCCCCTAAGACAATCTCACGTACTGAAAGGGTTGACCTCTAGCTGAAATTTTGCTCATCTTTGCTTGTTTTGAAAAATGTGTAAATAATATTATAATGTTCTTCATAGAGTAAGTAAAATATGTACTTAAAAACAAATATTTTCCAAACTAACAAAGACATATTTAGAGGTTATATCAAATATTATAATAATAATAAAAACAGTGATACTCCGGGAGTGCCGACAGAAGTAAAAACAACGCACGGGCAAGCATGTAGCGCAATCGGTAACAACGAGGTCAATGGTTTTTTTCCCGACTCAAAAAATCAATTTTGCAATGAAAATGTTTAATTGCAATAAACCTATTGTTATGTTGGAATTTAGTTCACACCACTGTAACATTATTATATGTAAAGTGTAAACTGTTTATGAATATTCAATATACGTTACATAACTATTTAACTACAATAATATATGTATCTTCATAGCTTAGACAAGTTAGCTCATAGAGGTTTTCTGCAACATTTTAAATAGTGGTTTAAACGTTAATTATTACCACAAATACAAAATCTGCATTTTCTCACTGTGGTTTAAGAAAAACAGGCATATTATGAAAGGTCCTAAGCTATAAAATTAGCAACTAAACAAAGTTTTACTTTCCAAAAATAGCATAACCCATTTAAAGAAAATTTTACGTACTACAATAATAATTAATCAGTAATAAATCAAATTACTACTACATATTATGTAGAAATTTAACTTAATACTATCCCGTTTTGAAGATTACTGTTTTATTTGTGCCTGTGTAATGTTCCCGGGAAGGTGAGCTAGTCGTTTTTCCCCATAGAAACGTCACACTTTTGGCTACGGGTACCAGGAGAATATAGCGTTAAGAAGTCACTAACGTCTGAAGCCTACGTCATCGCTTCCTGAAAGCACAAAAAAGGCTTTTATTTCATAAAAGCATTGTGTTAAAATCAATTTTTTATCATTCAGACAGGGTACGTTTTTTTATACATAACCTCCAGTTTAAAAAAGCTTTTCCAATATTTTCTTCATTTGAATTTTCTTTACTGGGGTAACATGGGTACTAGGGGATGAAAGAATGATTGGAACGCGACCGAAGTATGGTTGGAGGAATGCGAGGTAAAGGAAAAATGTGCTTTTACTTCATAAAGGAGATTTTCCCGCAATCGAGCATTTTTCCTACTGGGCTAGTATAGAACGGTAGAGGTTAAAAGGAATTTCACAGGAACATTCCTTGAAATCCTTCTTCGAGTTTTAGTTCGACAAAGTTCTTTTAATCAATTAATAATTATTGTTATCAAAAGTAGACCTGTGTTTATTGTTTTATTTTTTTCATTTTTCGTCAAATCATAACAATTAAAAGATATGTTACAGAAAATACCACATCAATGCTTTTCCGAATTAAGTTAATATTGAATTTAACTTTTGAAAATTATGATTTACTATTTATTAATTATTGTATTGATTACTTTTCATACTTTTGACTTTTTGGAACGAAGTTCCTTATCGCGCGTTGCGAAAGGGGGCTTTTATATATATAATTACATTATATTTACATTAACTTAAAAAGAAATATAACAATTATATAACTAATTATTCGAAAGGAACTTCGTTCCATCCGGTGTCCCTTGACACCTCTCAAGTTTTTTTAAATATTTTGACACACACTTTATTAATATTATAATTAATAGAACTCATATAACTAAAGTCGTACACAACGAAAATGCTTTGTATTCATGAAGTATGAACCAAAAAACGGAGCGTTGGATTCTGAATTCTAATCCCGGCTCAGCCACGTTAAGCACGCTTAAATCCGTTACATTCCACTAAGAAAACATAAAAGACAAGAGGAGTTAATCCATAACATTCACGAAGTAAGGGAAATCCAAATCTGTTGCTACTGAATCCAAATAAAAGAATTTAGATAAAATACTTTATATAATTATGTATGATTTAATAATTTAAGTTTTTTTACTTACATATTTATAGAAAGACTTATGACAGTTCTTTTGCCATAATTAAAAAAATATTGATTTCAACACATACTTAAATTATAGTATGTTACATTAAAATTATAATTCTACTTTAATAAATTGCGAATTGAAAAATATAATAATTAAAAAACAAAAATTTGAATATATGTATAAAACTAAAACATTAGATGTCAATAAAGCTCAAATTGCCAAGGTTACGGCTACGGCTACGAATCGATTTCTCGTAGAGGGCGCGTAGCGGCATGATTTTCAAAATATATTTGTCTCTGTCTAACTCTAATGTCTCTTTTTGTCCTTCATGTACCAGGGACGCCATGAAAATAGGAAAGCGTAGAGAAAACTTTATGAATGGATCTGTGAACTTTAATACGAGTGAGGTTTTTCATTATTATTAATCAGTTAAGTTGATAAGTATCGTTTAGTTATTACTGAGTACGGAAATTTTTGTCTTGTAACATTAATTAAAGGAAAGCACAGGATATTAGCCAAACTATTATAATAAGGTCCATTAACCCGGAGTCGATTAAAATTATATTGATGTAAGGCGAGACACAACAGAGATTGTACAAGTATTTAATGTCATGTTAATGTGATAACATAATAATTAGTATGTAAAGAAATAATAATGTGAAAGCATTCAGATTTTTTCTTTTGCGTTATTTCAGTAGCAGGTAATATGTACAATCTCCGACAGACCAGGTGTACCACTTTTACAATGCCTATGATAATAATTAATTAATCGCTTTTACCCGATTACGGCGAAATCAAAAGAAAGTGTAATGATTTTGGCTGCAGTGGCATTCGGTTTCTATAGCTCCATTCCTAACACTCACCACTTACCTTTTGAAGACCCTGATCCAAATCCCTACTTATTATACAGGCTTGGGCTTCCCTATGAAGGAGAACCAGACTTCGCCACTGTTTGGCAGTCTATGTATGTATCCACTGTAGCGCATAAACTACTAATCCGATTTTAATTAATGAGGCGTCAATAGATTCGTAATAATCGGTTAACATAGGTTATTTAATTTACGTAGAGGGGTTAAAGATTTTTATAATTATTTTGGAGTATACAAATCATTGTGTGTGTCAGGTTGTTGAAAGGTTCGGTATTATGTGGCAGGTTCACGGAGGGTTTCGTGGACATCAGGGAGCGGGAGCGGAAGGTGAAACGCGGCAGCCGGGAACAGGGAAGACAGCTGATGAACAGACACAACAACGAGGCCGGGAGACGGGTGTGTATTATGAAATCCGGTGAACAAGCAGATGGATTGCTGGGCATGGATGGACAGCCGTGAAACTAGAAGAATGTTACGCTAAAGGTAGCCTTCCGATCTATGCGACTACCGCGACCAGCAAATCAGCCAATCAAGTTCTCTGGCAATCGCGGATCGCGGGGATTGTTTAGTACTCAATATAAATTCATACTGAGCAGTCGCTCCGCGACCCTAAGTCGGTCTCGGGTCGCGGTCTCGCGTCGCGCGTCGCGTGCATCGGAAGGCTACCTTTAAAGTCTCAAGTTGCGACTTTTTGAAGTTAAATGTTTTGTATTATTAATATTAAGTTGTAAGGTATCATGCAGCGTACATTGCAAGCAAGTTTCAATGTCCCTCGGTAATTATTCTTTTTCTATGGATATGACAGACGATGCATGAAAAACGATGGTTACGAAGCACATTAAGAATGTAGTTGCACTGTATACGAATTTTCTTACACAGTTTTCAGTTTCCTAGGAATTTTCTCTTTATATAATGTTTCATCCACCAGGCTGTCATAAAGAAGTCGCGGGTGACTTGTAAGTGTCACGGTGTCTCAGGGTCCTGCAGCCTCATCACTTGCTGGCAACAAGTGGCCACCATCAGAGAAATAGGTGCGTTACAAGTAAATTTCGTATAAAATATTAATAACAATAGAAATATCTGTGGACGCTTTACACCACGTCAATCTGGCCCCGTGATAAGTATCCGAATAATTTACTTAAACTTGAAATAGAACTTGTGTTACAGGCGGGGTTTTGGAATTCCCAACAATTTCAAAGTCCCGGGACACGAGACAGCCCACAATCAAAGTCTCGGGAATTCCCGGGACTTCGAATTAAGTTCGAACTTCAACCGCTTTGTCCGACAATATGTTTCTGATTTTTTAATAATGCCATCAAACTAGGAACACTCTCGTTTTCAACAGATGCCGGTGTAATTGTGTTGAAGGCTTTACAGTAGTTCCAAACTTTCTGTACATTTTCCGGTTGCTGTTGCGGTTATTAGACAACTGAAACTCGACCTTTTTTAAGGTTGCTATTGTTTTTTTAGGGTTCTGTAGTTCACGTTTCGGAACCCTTATGGTTTAGTTAGGTATTTGTTTGCGAGATATTCAACTTGAAAGCGCATCTCGCAAACGGATATTTAAAACAAAAAATCGTTGTAGCAAGCTTCCAATGTTTTTATGATACCTCACACTATGGGATTGACACGATAAAAAATAACATCTTTACATGTCCCACTTTATATATAGGGGAGGTACCTCAAAAAATATTAAAGGTAGAAAATACGGGTTGAAAGTTACTATGGAATGTATTTAAAATCTGCTTCGATTTCCGTCGAAATTAATATACGAGCTAATAAATAACAATTATTGTGTACAGGACTGTATAAATTCACAGGGGTTCAACCGCCGGCTCAGATTAGACTCGAAGATACGAGGGCGGGTCAATAAGTCCGTGACTTTTGGAATAAAACACAGATTTTTTGATAAATAAATCATTTTATTTTTCAACGTAGGCCCCCTTGAGCTCTATACACTTTGTCCAACGATTCTCCAATTTTTTTATCCCTTCCAAAAAATATGATTTGTCGAGGTCCTCAAAATAGGCCTTTGTTTGCGAGATGACTTCAACATTGGAGTCAAATCTTTTTCCACCGAGCCATTTTTTCAGGTTTGGGAACAAGAAGTAGTCACTCGGAGCCAAATCTGGAGAATAGGGTGGATGTGGGAGCAATTCATAGCCCAATTCATGGATTTTTGCCATGGCAACTGCACATGTGTGCACCCTTGCATTGTCTTGGTGAAAAGGAACTTTTTTCTTGGCCAAATGAGGTCGGTTTTTTTTTCAAATCCTCATTGAAGCGGTCCAATAAGTTGGCATAATATTCCCCATTAATTGTTCTTCCCTTTTAAAGATAGTCAATGTGGATTATCCCACGTGCATCCCAAAAAACAGTCGCCATAACTTTATTGGCTGACAAACCCACCTTGGCCTTCTTTGGCGCCGATTCACCCTTAGAAACCCACTGTTTTGACTGTTGTTTGGTCTCTGGTGTGTTGTGATGGATCCATGTTTCGTCCACGGTTACAAAACGGCGCAAAAACTCCTCCATATTGTGATTAAACAACGCCAAACCTTCCTGTGAAGTTGTTACACGATTGCGTTTGTGGTCGACTGTGAGCAAACGCGGCACCCATCTTGCGGAAAGCTTTCTCATGCCCAAGTGATCATTCAAAATTGAAACCACTGAGCCATGCGAGATGCCTATGGCTTCCACAATCTCTTGCACTTTCAATCTTCGGTCGGCCAACACCATATCGTGAATTTTTTCGATTGTTTCGGGTGTAGAGACCTCAACTGGGCGTCCAGGACGTTCGGCATCTTCAGTGCTTGTACGGCCACAACGAAATTCAGTAAACCACTTTTTTACCATTCAAATCGATGGTGCAGAGTCCCCATAGTATTTATCAAGCTTAGCCTTGGTCTCGGTAATGGTTTTTTTTCGCAAAAAATAATGCTTAATAAGCACACGAAATTCACTTTTTTCTATTGTTTCCTTAAGTTACTGGATAGTCTGATAAAGATAGCTGTAAAACACAAACTAACTGATGCAGCAAGTTCAAATTTTGATAGGAGTCAACTGACAGATGCCTGTTGACAGGAGTAGTGTTGCTTTTTCAGTAAGGAGGTTATAAATTCAAAAAGTCACGGACTTATTGACCCGCCCTCGTAGCAAGGTTACACCGATTTGGGCAGAGCCGGGGCGATAATAAAACACTTATTTTGAGGAGAACGTTTTTTCACTTTTTGGATTTGCTTACTGGCTCATGGCAATGCCGTATAGAGAGCCCCGCCCGTACGCCTCTTTCGGGCCGATCTTCCATCTCATTTTTACCTCTCTATACGGCTATTTTCCATAATTTTCCCCATTTTCCATGAGCCAGGTGAAGCAAAACGCGTTGTGTGAAATACTTTATTATCATGACCAGACATATAAACCCTTATACACTAAAAATCTTATTCTATAGAAAAGTTATTTACATTTTAAGGTCCAACTTATATGAAATGTTGTACATTTTTACCACTGTTTTCGTAATAATTTCTTAACCATTTATTATATAACCTTAAGCGTTATACCACACGTTATGTACTACGTTTATTTATGTAAATTAAAAGAAGCTACGTTAAAATTAGCTTTAGTTAAAAATATATAAGCAAAATAACCCGCACTTGATAAAACACCATTTTAACACTATCTTTACACACTGATGCCATATAAATCTATACATATAGTCACTGAGTATTCACTATTATAGTTTTATGTACTGTTTCAATTACACGTTTATTGTTCACATTAAAATTCACTCATGTTTTACGTTACGAGGCCGCTGTCCTTAACATCCTCCCCCCGGCGCAGTAGCCAGGGTCTACGCAGCCTCCTCAGGTGACTGCGGGCTCGCTGATCCCGCCGTGGACTGCTCCGGTGACTGCGGGCTCGCCGATCCCGCCGTGGACTGCTCCGGTGGTGACTGCGGGCCGTCCGCGCCCGCCGCAGACTGATCCGGCGACTGAGAGCTGTGCGGACTCGCTGCGGGCCGCTCCGGCGACTGCGAGCCGTCCGCGCCCGACGCAGACTGCTCCGGCGTCGTCCGCTCCGCTCCCGGCTCCGTCTGATCCGCCAGCGGTCGCAACTGCGACTGCGGCGCCTCCTCCAGCACCGCCAGCTTCGACGTCGGCCTCCGGAACACGCCACTGCGCGTGCGAACGTCCGCACAGCGCACTTGTCCGTCCTGGCCGGGGTAGACCGGTGCACGACCCCCCGCGGCCACGTATTACGCGGCAGCGTCGGGTCGACCACGACAACCAGGTCCCCTGGTACAAGGACTCGGTTGCTCAGCAGGGCCCCGTAGCGTGGTGTGAGCGTGGGAAGGTATTCCTTCACCCAGCGCCTCCAGAACTCGTCGGCAAGGGCTTGCGCGACCCTTCATGTTTTTTTGTCCGCCGGCACACACGGTCCGACGTACGGCAGTCCGGTGGACGACCCGAGGAGGAAATGATTCGGTGTAATCGCCTCCGGGTCGTTGGGGTCCACCGATACGTGCACAAGCGGTTGAGCGTTCACTGAGTACTCCGCCTCGGCCATCAGTGTCTGGAGTACCTCTTCCCTGGGCGACTTCTCGTTCAGTGTGGCTAGCAGGGCGGTTTTCACTGACCTCACCATTCTTTCCCAGGCACCTCCTTGACTCGGCGCCCCGGGCGGTGTAAACTTCCACTGCATCCGATGAGTGAGGCCCAGCTGAGCCATAGCCGGCGCCCACTCGGCGTACGCCTGCCGCAGCTCGACGTCCGCGCCTCTAAAATTCGTCCCATTGTCGCTGTACATGACTGCCGGCCATCCTCGCCGCGCAGCCATTCTTCTCATTGCCATCAGTGCAGAGTCCGTCGACAGCGAAGCCACCAGCTCCAGGTGGACCGCCCGCGTCGTCAGACATGTGAAGAGAGCTCCCCACCTCTTCGGCGATGTGACGTCGGCCGATGGTGACCGTCATCGGGCCGAAACAGTCGAGACCACAGTACGAAAATGGTCTCTGGAACGCCCCCAGGCGCTCGGCTGGCAGGTCTCCAGTTGGCGGGGTCCTCGGGTGTGCCCGTCGTAGCCGACAGAACGCACATCGGCTCATGATAGTACGCACCGTCGGCCGCAGCTTCAATATCCAGAATTTCTGCCTGAGGTCGTTCACGACTCTCTCGCGGCTCCCGTGTCCCGCTCTGGCGTGCTCCCTTGCCACCAGTAACCTTGTGAAGTGATGTCTTCCATGCGCTGCTTTGATCCTTCCGTCTAGTACGAGCAGCCCGTCCTTGTACACCGGGTTAAGCCGGTACAAGGAGCTCCATCTAGGCACCGTCTTGCCACTTGCCATCTTCTCGATTTCTTGTGCGAAGCTGTCTCGTTGTGATTTTTGATACCACAACCTCTCGGCCCTCTCCAGGTGTCGTACGTCGAGGTGGGCCCGACGATCTCGGCACTTCTCGACGAACAGCAAGACCATCGCCGTGCATCTTACGAGGCGCTCGTAGTTTGAAAAGCGCGTCACATCTGGTAGACAGCTCAGCTCGCTCGCCTCCGTTGTGTGGAAGGCGACGTATTCTTCTTGATTTTCAATTCTAGCGGGACTCTCCGCGGGCCACTCGTTCATCGGCCTGCGCAGGAAGTCCGGCCCCCGGAACCAAGGGTCCTCGTCGCTCTTCGGAACGTAGCCCGTTCTGGTGGCTAGGTCAGCGACGTTGCTCTTCGTGCTCAGCCATCTCCACTGGTGAACAGACGTCAGCTCGGCGATCTCCCCTAGCTGATGTGCGACGTACGGTGTGTATTTGCGGCTGCCGTTCTGTATCCAACACAGAACCACTTGTGCGTCGATCCAGTAGAAAACCGTGTCCGTTTTCCACCTGTGTTCTGCTGCGACGGCGTTTCCCAGCCGCGCTCCGACCAGGGCAGCCTGTAGCTCCATCCTTGGTATTGTCTGTGCCTTCAGCGGCGCCACCTTGGCCTTGGCGGCGGCCAACACGACTCGTACTTCCCCATTTTCTTGTTCCAATCTCCAATAGACAGCTGCGGCGTATGCGTCCTTACTCGCGTCGCAGAATACGTGCAGCTGTCGGCCTCTCGTCGGACTCCCCCCGTTGTAACTCCGGGGTAGCTCGAGCTGACTGATGTACTCCATGTCGGTCAGCCAGCGGGCGAAATCTTGGGCTGACTCAGCGGGTAGCGACTCGTCCCAGTCCAGCTTCTGACGCCACAAGCCTTGTTGGATGACTTTGGCGGTGATCGTGTAGCAGCTCAGCAGTCCCAGCGGGTCGTAGATGCTCATCACCGTGCTAAGGGCCTCTCTCTTTGTCGGTGCGCGCTGTAGCTCGCGAACCTCCTTATGGACTCTGGATAGCGACGTGTTGAATTTTAGTTTGTCGCCTCGGGAGTCCCACAGCATGCCCAAGGTCTTCTGCTCGTCTTTGGTGACACGCTGTGTAGTGTTCTCGGCCAGGCGGTCTTCAGGCAGTCCCTCTAGCACCCTCCGGTCGTTGCTCGTCCAGCCTCGTAAGTGGAAGCCACCTTTCCTATGTATTTGGTCCACTTGTTCCACGGTCTGCATGGCCTTCTGGTGGTCTGGATAGCTGTCTACGTAGTCATCCATGTAGTGGGCTTCGGTGATAGCGCGATGAGCTTCGGGATGCGATTCGGCAAACTCTTCCGCGTTCCGATTCCGGGCTGAGTGTGCCAGGAACGGTGAACACGATGCTCCGAAGATCATTACCACCATCTTGTATGTGGACGGCGGTTCGCCTTCGTCTTCTCTCCACAGGAACAGCTGGGCCGGTTGGTCTTCTTTTCTGACCTTGACACGAAGAAACATCTCCTCTATATCGGCCTTCACAGCGACGGCTTCCTCTCTGAACCGGAATAGTATCTTCGGCAGTGAGGTCAGGAGGTCAGGCCCTTCTAACAAGTGATCGTTGAGGCTCACGCCGTTTGTTCTCGCTGCTGCGTCGAAAACCGGTCGCAACTTGCCCGGCTTGTTTGGGTTTTTAACCGGGAAGTGCGGCAGGTACCATGTCATGTCACTTCCGGCCTCTGTCCCGTCGCATTTTTCCGCATATCCCTTGCTTATGAGGTTCTTCATCTGCCCATGATACTGCGCCTCGTCCAGGGGGTTCTTCTTGAGCTTGTGTTCCAAGTTCTTGAGCCTCTTTAGCGCATTATTGTAGCTAAGAGGTAGCTTGACGCCGTTCGTGCGCCACAGAAGTCCCACTTCGAATCGACCGTCTTCCGTTCGTTTGGCCGTTCTGCCAAAGAGGTCGATGGCTCGCTGCTCCTCGTCGCTCAGCTTAGCTTTGGACGCTATTCCCAGTGCGTCTATTTCAAAGTGTTTCTTCACCATTTCCTCCAGTCGTTCGCCTCGGGTCTCGATCGTAGACACGTGCAGGATGTTCTCGTGTTCTTCCTGCTTTATGAGGCGTCTGGGGATGCTTCCATGGATTACCCAGCCAAGCTTCGTCTTCGAGGCTGCAGGCTGGTTTCTCTTGCCGATCCTCAGCTCCCTGGATACAATGAGCTGCCAGTTGTCCGTGCCGATGAGAAGTTGGGGTTTCTTGTCTTCATAGCATATCTCTTCGTTCTTGATATCGTGCAGGTGAGCAAGTCGAAACAGTGATTCCGGGACGGACTGAGTAAGTAGGTTCAATTCGGCCACGGTTCTCGCAGTGACGTCATATCTGGTACCGTCGTGACCCCGTACGCCAAGTTGTACGAGTCGGCTTTTTTCTTCCCTTCTCTCGGCATTGATCCCATGCATTCTCAGCACCTTCGGTGGGCCGTCTGCGCTGATAGCCTTCGCGACGTCTTCATCCAGTAGTGTCACTGTCGAGCCCTCGTCGAACAGCGCGAAGATATCCGCTTCGCCCCGTGGACCGACAACTTGAATTCTTCTCATCTTAAGTTTCACCGCGCGGTCGGAGGTGACCGATGCGGTAATCACGGCGTCCTCTGTCTGTGGGGCGCCGCCGGGCCTGTCTTCGTGCAGCAGCGCATGATGAGGCAAGTTGCAGCCCTTCACGCCGCACGGCTTCGCCCTGCAGTTGTATCTTCTGTGCCTGCTTCGTATGCACCGGAAACACAGCCCTTCCTTTTTGACCGTGTCCCATCTCTTTTGCATGCTCAGTTTCTTGAAAGCAGCGCAGCGAAATAGAGCGTGATCTTCGGCACATATCGGGCACTTCGTTGACTCCTCGCGTATTCTCTTTGGCTGGCTGCGACTCGGCGAATCCCTGCCCTCGTCTGCTATCGCGAAGACTGGCCTTCTCGTTCGGGCTTCGTTCTTGTTAGGAGGTGGACGCGGTGTTTCCTTCTTCGGTGCCGTGCTGAACCCGTAGCGCAGCGCCCTGTCCGCTTCTCTCATTAAGAATTCAGAGAGAAGGACGACATCGGGCTCGTTCCTGAAGCGCGACGTCTCTTCTGCGTAGTCGTACCACTTGCTCTTCTCGTATGGGCTGAGCTTCTCCAGGATGTCTCTCGAGAGCAACGGGTTAAAGAGGTACCCGTGCCTCAGCTTCCTCAGGATGGCTACCATGTTCTGAATCTTCACTGCAAATTGGTTGAGTTCTGCCGCCGAACCTCCGAGCCTCGGTATCTTCTTCAGATCTTCCATCATGCGATCGACCATAACCTCGGGTCGACCGAAGCATTGTTCCAAGGTCTTCATAATTTGTTCAGGCGGCGTCGCGACGCTCAGCAGTGGTGCCACGGCTTCTCTTGCTTCTCCCCGTAGGCAGCTTCTCAGACGAGCTAAGTTCTCGATCGGCTTGAGCTTGTAGAACGCAGTGGTGTCTTCCATGGCTGCTTTGAATGGCAACCATTCAGTGGGAGCGCCCGAGAATATGGGCAACTCCGTAGTGTGGCGCGACTGGCGTTGGTTCAGCAGTTTATCCAATGTTTCGGCAAGTTGTTCCACTCCATTAGCCCTAGACGTGGGCGGTGTTGGTGAGCGTGGGCGGCGTTGCTGCGGCCACTCGAACCTCGTCTTCTGGGCTCCCTTCGGTGGCATGTCTTCTGGCTTCGGCGTCTCTCTTTCTTCCATTGATGTCGGCTCTTGTCTTCGGGTTCGGGACCCTGTTCGCTTAGCCAGGCTCGGACACGTTGCTCCACCTGTTCTGAGGGCTCGTCGTCGTCGGGGCTGCTACCATCTTCTGCAGCGGCGACGTTCTTTATAAGTTCTGCTTCGATCTGCAGTTCCTGCTTACGAAGAGCGGCGAGTTTCTCCTCCGCCTCGTAATGCATACGCGCGACGACACTTGCTGTCGATCGACGCGATCTAATTGAAATAGCCTTCTTTCTGGCTAGGGTTTGTACTTCCGAGGTTGCAGGCTCCTTGCTGGTACCTGGTCTCGGTTTCAAAATAGTTTGAAGCAGATCCGCTCTTCCCTCGGTCGGCGGCGGCTGGCTCGTAGCGGCAGCGGACGGCGATCGCGGCGGATCCGGAAATCGACGTGGTTGCTGCTGGTTCTCCTCGGCCCCACTCTGACTTCTGGTGTTAACCATCTTCAAATGTCAATCTTCAAATGTTAATTTTCAAATGTTAATCTTCAGTGTTAATCTTCAAATGTTAATCTTCAATGTTAATCTTCCATATTAATCTTCCTTTTCAAGAATCTTCGGGAGGTTTTTCCGATGAAAAATCTGCGAATCCTTGCTTCCGTTCGCAGTGGTGTATCCTTGTATCCTCGAGTCCGATCTTCTGAGTCCAATCTAATCCCTGGCGTTGATTCCCGTTGATAAATCTTGATAAAGTTTCCAATGTTCCGACTTGATAGGATTCTTCTATCTTGAATCTTCAAAAATTTCTATGTTCAGAACAGCTGACGAAAATTTTCTAAGTCCAGTCTTCAGTAAAAATTTCTATCTTGATTCTTCGGAAATTTTTCTATGTCCACAACAGCTGACGAAAATTTTCTAAGTCCAGTCTTCAGTAAAAATTTCTATCTTGATTCTTCGGAAATTTTTCTATGTTCAGAACAGCTGACGAAAATTTTCTAAGTCCAGTCTTCAGTAAAAGTTTCTATCTTGATTCTTCGGAAATTTTTCTATGTCCACAACAGCTGTTCAAATTTTTCTATGTGCCGTCTTCGTTATTTTCAACTTGATATGGACTTCGAATTTTTCTTCGATCTTGAAATCCGGCTCGCCAAAGGACCACGCACTACTGTACAGGACTGTATAAATTCACAGGGGTTCAACCGCCGGCTCAGATTAGACTCGAAGATAGCAAGGTTACACCGATTTGGGCAGAGCCGGGGCGATAATAAAACACTTATTTTGAGGAGAACGTTTTTTCACTTTTTGGATTTGCTTACCTGGCTCATGGCAATGCCGTATAGAGAGCCCCGCCCGTACGCCTCTTTCGGGCCGATCTTCCATCTCATTTTTACCTCTCTATACGGCTATTTTCCATAATTTTCCCCATTTTCCATGAGCCAGGTGAAGCAAAACGCGTTGTGTGAAATACTTTATTATCATGACCAGACATATAAACCCTTATACACTAAAAATCTTATTCTATAGAAAAGTTATTTACATTTTAAGGTCCAACTTATATGAAATGTTGTACATTTTTACCACTGTTTTCGTAATAATTTCTTAACCATTTATTATATAACCTTAAGCGTTATACCACACGTTATGTACTACGTTTATTTATGTAAATTAAAAGAAGCTACGTTAAAATTAGCTTTAGTTAAAAATATATAAGCAAAATAACCCGCACTTGATAAAACACCATTTTAACACTATTTTTACACACTGATGCCATATAAATCTATACATATAGTCACTGAGTATTCACTATTATAGTTTTATTTACTGTTTTAATTACACGTTTATTGTTCACATTAAAATTCACTCATGTTTTACGTTACGAGGCCGCTGTCCTTAACATATTGAGTACGTATTTTATAGTTTTTTAAATTCGTCCCTTGGGGTGTAAAATAGGGGTTAAAAGTTTGTATAGTTAAATATCAACAGCTGGTCGGAAATGTAAAAAAACAATTATAACCAATCATATCAGAACTATTTTCGACTTCAAATCAAATCAAATCATTTATTTCATAGAATGTGGTTAACAATGGTGGATACAATAGGTACATCAGTTCTTACACATCCTACCATAATAATGGTGTGTGAATATGTCAACAAGTAATTATTATTATTTAATATTATAGAAAATACAAGTTCAATTAGTTACATAATACTCGTAGTCAATTTTAATGTTAATACAAAGATTCAGTTTGTCAAAATGTTACGTTGTCAAGGTAGTTATAGAAATGTCATTTATCTAAATAATATTAAATTATTATCAACAATTAAATTCATCAAATAGTAAAATGTAAAACCATAATTATAGTAAACAATAAAAATACACAGTCAAAAAAAAATCGTTACAACAATATTTTAATACTTAAGTTTAAAAAAAATAAGAAATACATGTTTAAAATTAAAATTAATTTTAAAAAAATCAAATAATTATTAACATTCAAGTCATTGCTTAATACATATCATAAATTCATTCAATTCATAAAAACAATTTTCTATTAGCCATGATGTCAGAGATCTTTTAAATTTATTGAATGGTAATTCTTTAAATTGATTGGGCAATTGGTAAAATATATGTATAGCCTGTATATACGCCTTATTTTTATATATGTTTAAATTACACCAAGGGCGATAAAGTTTGAATTTATATCTTTCATTTTTCCGTCCCTCCTCCGAATGCAGTTTAAAGTATTCTGGATGCATTTTAACAAACATACAGAGTTCTCGTATATACATACAGGCTAATAGGAACAGTCGTAATTTCTTAAATAATGGTCTGCAGCATTCCAAATACCAGGCACCACAAATAGCTCTCACGCATTTTTTTTGTACACGAAATGCTTTTTCGACCTCCACCGAATTACCCCACAACAACAGACCGTATGAGAGGACTGATGATACGTAGTCATGGTACGCTGTTAGTGCCGCCTCAGCTCCTACCGTCTGACGTAATCTACGTAAAGCGTATACGAACCGGTCGAGCTTATTACACACATGCCCCACATGGAACTTCCAATTACAATTCTTGTCAACCATGAGTCCTAAAAATTTAACTGAGTCAACTTCTGAGATATTTGCATTGCCGTATATGCCGTATTCAAATTTATATTTTTACTTTTATAATTTTGAAATTGTACTAATTGTGTCTTATTGATATTTATTTTAAAGTTATTATTATCTAGCCAAATTATGATTTTTTGTAGAGTAAGATTTAATTTAGATTTAAAGGTGTCCTTGTCTTTACATTTCACGATTAGTGCGGTGTTCGACACGGAAGAAGTCACGGGCAAAAGCTAGTTTTATACAAAATACCTACTAAGTATTTTTTTTACATATTATGAACTGACGACAGAGAAAGAGAAATTAGATGCATGGAAAGCACAGGAACATCATTTTGCTTACAAATCGTAGTATCTATTATCCGTTCCTTAAAATGCATAGTTGAATTTCACTCGCTTTTCAAACTTCGTTAAAATCTAATTAATTCAATAGACACCAGGAAAGCAGTGTTTGTCAGGAGAACGATGTTCATTAGAAACAGCTGAAGACAAAAAGAGCACTTACACCACATTAACTTGGAAGTCTGGTATTTATTACCTACATCAACAGTATACAGCAACGAAGCATTCAGCTGAACCCCATTCTGCTATTGAATGAAGCTAATCTGAAACTTTAAAGTTAAATGCTCACGTATAAAGTGTTTTTGTCTTTTAAATGAGTCTTTTGTTTTTTCTTTGGAATAAATGAACTGGTGAAGGATTTATGCAGTTAGGGGGCGAAGCTTGATAAAATAAAATTACTTAATAACGTTAATCCTTACTAACCCTTACTTATGGCTACTATTTACTCGTGAAAACTTTGAAACCGCCATAAGTGCCTAGCTAGCCATACACGTAAGGCTAAACCTGCACAGGTTTACCTGTCAGGTAAGCTTGACCTGATACTGTATGGTAACCTGCACAGTTGTGCAACATACACGTTCTGGTTTACCTGTACAGGCAAACCGGGTATACCGTTACGTGTATGGCTAGATTGGCTAGCATTAGGCGCATAAAGTAAGATTTCTCCTCATCAATGTTAGGAAATAGGAGAATTAAGTTGTACTCAGTTACAATTGCAGACTCAGACACGCGAGTTTCGCGATATTTTATTTTTGAACTAAATTAACTTCTTAAATTATGTTATATTTATAAGACAAACAAATAAATCTTACGCCTCCATAGCCCGGAGGCAAAGGAAGTAAACCTGCAGCAAAGTATTAATTTTCCCACTTGAAACCAGTCATTAAAACTAAGCGGTGTCTCGGGTGCGCTATTATAACAGATTTATCAGACTTATAATCACCATATTACACTAAATATTACTGGTAATGTATCACTAGAATGAACCTAATAGCAGGCTCGAGGACCTAGATGGCTGTTTTTTTTTTAAATTTAAATTTGGAATAAAGAAATAAAATGAAACTACCAAAAATAAAGATGATTTAGGTTTAAAAAATATTCATTTTAATAATAATAAATGTTCAGGTGATAATTTGTGTTAACTTAGATATTTTTAGTCTTTTATAAATTGCAACAGTTAACGCCATCTGTTGAACGTTATTAAAAACCAGAAAAATTCGGAAAACTTACAAATCACCGCTTTTTTTAACTAACAATCGAAGAAGCGAGGGTTGTTTAATTTCTCGAAATTTACTTCTAGGTGACTATCTAAAGGACAAGTACGAGGACGCCACTGCGGTGAAGGTGTCTCGGCGCGGCAAGCTCCGCCTGTCCAACCCCGAGTACGAGCTGCCGACCGCGCAGGACCTTGTGTATCTGGAGGACTCGCCAAACTACTGCGTACCTAATGCGACCCTGGTACGTGGGGCCCGGGATAAAATGGTGGAGTCTTAAGATAACTTTTTATTGAGATCGTATTAAATGGTAACTGTGATTTATTCCAGACCGGTTAACTTATCACGCTCATGTATATACCTTACACTGGTTGATAATAATATAGTGAAAAAGCTGTAGTCCGCGGCTCCGCCCGCGTAAATAGAGTATCCCACGGAAATACTACTTTCTCGGGATAAAATGTAGCCTATGTTTTAATCCAGAGCTTAAACTACTACCATACCACATTTTATCAAGATCCGTTCAGTAGTTTCTGCGTGAAAGAGTAACAAACATCCATCCATTCATCCATCCGCACAAACTTTCACATTTATAATAATTAATATTAGTAGGATTGTGTGTATAGTACCCAGGTTTGCTAGTGTACCTAACTAGATTGCTCACTGAATCAATGCATCAGCCACCAGCGACCTCAGGATAAATACATAAGTAAGTAGTCCACTGAATTTGACAAGGACCAATTACTACTTAAGTCATAAATAACTCTACTGTTAAATTCTTGAAGAAAGAATCGAGCTTTCACATTTGCCAGATTTCCCACGACGGCTCATATACATTTAATGGCTAACTCGATACCAAATCAGGTAAAAACTCTTTCTTTAACAACTAGGTTTAATTAAGTACCAAAGTCAAGCCGCTTAAATACATCTCTTTTACTCACTTTTGTTTAGTTACTCAGGGCATTTCTTCCAGGGTTCCCCCGGCACGTACGGCAGGGAGTGTAACAGGACATCAGCAGGCGTAGACGGGTGTGCGGTACTCTGCTGCGGCCGCGGTTACCACACTAAGCGAGTCGTGGTAAAGGAGCGCTGCGGATGCAAGTTCCAGTGGTGTTGCCGCGTCGACTGTAACACGTGCATACGATCCATGGAGGAGTACACTTGTAAATAGATGCTGATATCCTAGTAGCAACGGCAATGTGACGATGGATGGCGGTTGGTTACGTAAAACATACAGTTCCCGTACTTATGCGAACGTTTCATTAACGAGCATCTAGATTCTAGTCATTGCTTAAAACAATAATAAGTAGAGGCTTTTTTCTAATAATAAGTTAGTAAGTAACTGTTGTAGTTATTTAAATTTTCAAGATCTGTAAGTCTTAATTTTACTTTTTAGAATTGCGACAGCTCGTAAGTACTTACTGATTGTAGGAAAGGAGGCTAAGTATGTTTTCTAATGTTTTTATTTCAAGGGATCGATGTTCGCATACTAATTTAGGTAGGTATTAGAGAATATTATATTAGGTCATTACATATGAAATCAGCGTTTTGTTTAGATTGAACATAAAGTCGATTTTTTTAAGCATACTTAATATTATATTTATTTAATGAAAGTAGGTATATACCTACCATTGCTATATTCTATGCACTTTTGCCATCTCATAGGTAGTTCATTGATTCCTTTACTAAAAAAACCATTCGGACAGGAATCAATAAAATATTTAAAGGCGCTTTGGACCGCCCCATCGTAGTTGAATTTTTTCCCTTGCAAGAAGTTATCCAAATTTCGAAAAAAAAAAGGTAATCTGTTGCAGCAAGGTCCGGGGAGTACGGTGGATGTCTTAAGACATTCCAATTGAAGCTGCTCTAACTTGGTAGCCTGTTGCTCGTCTGTTGTGCAGTGTGTGGTCTAGCGTTGTCCTGAAGCAGCAGTGGCCTAGAGTGTATGACCAACCTCGGTTGTTTAGCAGCTAGCTTTTTCATTAAGATTTGCAGTTGCTGACAATAGACATCTGCCGTAATCGTCTGGCCAGATTTAAGAAAGCTGTAGTGAAAGAAACCGGCACTATTACCATATACCACCAAACGCTCACAAGTAATTTTTTTGAGTCAATTTTCGCTCGGAGCAGGCTTATGCTGGTTCGCCAGGGTTCAGCCATTACGATGAGCGTTTCCGATTATCGTACAGGATCCACTTTTCATCACAGGTAATATGTATAATATAATTCTTCTAATAATTCATAATTCGATTTAAAATTCATTATTGTGCCGGTTTAGTAATTTAACGAAGCAGTCGAAGCGCGTTTGTCGGTTTGCTGCACTCAATTCATGAGGTACCTTTCGAGCTTTTTCACCGTCCCAATTTACTTCAAGTGGATTAAAACAGTTTTGTCACTAACACCGCAGCCTGCAGCTTACTCGGGGGTGGTTTGCGATGGATCGGCTTCCACAATAGCTTTCAATTCTTCATTATCAACTTTGGTCTCCGGCCGTCCACGGGGCTTGTTCTGCAGGTCGAAATTTTCAGAACGAAAACGTTGGAACCAAAAACGCACTGTGTTTCTTTTGCGACACCGCCATCATTACACATCATTAATCCTTGGAGCCGTTTCTGCAGCACTGGTGCCGCGGTGGAACTCGTACTCGAAAATAATACGATATTTCAAGTTTTCCATTTTGTAAACAGAGTGAGGAAAGAAAAAACCAAAACAGGAAAAAACAAATGAATTACGGTTTTCGAAACAAATGCATGAGTAAATAGCGGTATAAATTTAAAATTGGAATTCCTAACTAAAGAAGATAATATATTTGAGATCAAAGTTGCCAGTACGACAAAACGCCAATTTCATATGTAAGGACCTAATATTAAGATATTTATTGGTTAATTTGATTTCAGATTATTATATTTGGAGTAGAAATGTGATACAAATAAAATAGGATTAAAAAAGTGTTAAGCATAATATTTTATGTCTTATTATTATAATTTATAATACTATAATGTAATAGATAAGTAATTAATTTTACAATTTAATGTGCTATATTAAATGACATAGGTGCTAAAATTTTATTATTTAAGGTATGTATTGAGAACAATATTAATTAATCAATGTGATTGTTACTTAAAATATTGCTTTATTTAGTTTTCTTAAGGTATCATTTTATTAAAATTTTGTAATTTTCAAAGTATTGTAATTTTTAAGCAAGTATATTTTTGAAATCATTGCTTTCTACAAATTCTGAGCAGAAACTATGTGTATTTTAAGTCTGAAAAGGCTTTCCCCAAGTAGAAACAGTAGATTTATAGACATTATATAAGCATTCTATTTATTATTAGCTATTAATTGAATTTAAGACTCATAAATAGTAGAAGATTTTTAATAAAATTTAAAATATTAGTGACTATGTAAATACAGTATTATAATATCAATATTATTTATAGCAAAAAATGTTTCAACTTATTCAATATTAATAAAGATAATCTAGTAAAACCTGGTACTTTTATTTTCCTTATAATTAGTCAATCCCATCTGTAAAAAACCAAACTCCTTAGTCAAAGGGTTTTGAGAGAAAAGTAAACATTGAATACAAAATTATTTATTCCTATATAGCTATGTATCTGGCCAGAATACTAGCTCCAACACTTCTATAAAATAAACCATTCATTCCGTAGCTGGGTGCAAAATATCTTCGCAGGACCTCTCTCACTTCTGCCACTGTTATAGCAGGTACTCCTTCGTACCCAGACTTGATATAAACAGCATTACTCAAACTGGAAGTGTTACAGAAGAATCCACCTTCAAATTTACTGAACGGATCACTACTTTTCTTCTTACAATCCTGTCTTATTAAAAAAACCGCATCAACAATCTCCGCCACAGTCTCATAAGCTAAAAAACATAAAACTTCCAGTGCTAGTGTTGTTATTTTTAGCTCTTTATTCGGATTTATCCATTTCTCAAACTTGACAAATCCTTTAGAATTCACGTGTCCCGTTCTGAAAGAACTACATCTCGCCTTATGGTATGCTTCATACTTTTCAAATGGCATTGTTTCTGTTATTTTTGCGGCTCGCACTTTTCTCAAATAATCAATGGAGTCAAACTTTATTTGGCTGACTTCGTCGAACTCGTCAAATTCTTTTATCACCTCAATGTGAGTGCGTCGGTTTTTGACTTGTTCTTTGTTATCTTCCAATATACCTGCAATACCGTCACAAGAAGCTTGGCGACTTTTGTCGATTCTATCTAGCTTCTGCTGATAATCGTACAAGCGTTTTAGTTTTATAACATTTTTCTTCATTAAATAAATTATGTCATAATTAGAAATGGCTTTAGCGCCTCTCGTTGTAGATATGTTTAAGGCATCCTGCAGCATGTTTCTTAGCTGCTGTAACACAATGCTTTCGATTAGCACGACTGTTGCTGCATTTGGGTTGGGATTGTCACCGAAACCGTGCATCATATTCGATATTTCTTTTTGAAAATTTGCAACTTCTGAACTCGCATCGTTCGTGAAATACGAAACCATTTCGTCACTTTAAAGGTTTATAATACACTATAATATAACAATTATTGCTGGTTATTTATTTTAAAATTATTTTTAATTATTAAAAATAAACCGATAATTTTCGACAATCAAAATCTGAAATCTTCACTTGACAGTTGACGTATATTTGACATACATATTTTTTTGGGCTTTTAAATGCATGGGCACAGAGCGTGCTAGATTGAAGACAGGGTTTCTAATAAAAAAAGGTACCAATTTTAGTTAAAATAAATTTGCCTCATGTTACGTACAAACAGCTTTCATAGAACGATCCAATTCGATCCAAATTTGAAAATTTTGACGTCTCCTTCAACGGTCCACAATTTTTTCACACTATCGTGATTCGTGGACACACCGTATGCATGTAGTAGTACAATCAAATCGAAAGCTAACTATGGAGCTGCTTTGCTGCAGAAAGACGAACAGCTTTCTTTAATCTGTGGTGGCAGGGAGTCAGCGATAACCTCAGATTAATAACTAGCATAACGACTAGATGACGCAGCGAGCGTGCAATTCAGGTGGAGGTCAAAGCGGATGACGAGGACAACCTCGAAGGGTGAATCCACGACGACAACGAGAGTTGGATGTAAATTGTTCGTTACATATAAAATGTTATCCCAACAGAAAGAAGCTAGTGTTAAGACTAAGCGCACCAATAAGGTGGCGCGAACATAAGATTTGACATATTTTTGATACAAGTGATCTCATGCACATACACGTCAAATAGCGCGCGAGCTGGACAGCCTGGAAATCCATAGAAAATTTAACCGATAATGACAAAATATGCCTCCCTGAACAGAGTATATAGACCTGAGTATACCAACATACCGGTATATAGATAGTTAAGCGCCACTCTCCGTCCAACCTCAAATCTAAGGCCGCGGTCTTATTAAAGCGTGAGTAAAGCCCATTACACATTGGTCTAATCTACTGTCATTGGCCTTGGTTGTAAGACTAATGAGTACAGCCAAAGACCGCAAGTCTTCGCAAAACGAGTAAGTGTCGAAGAATTTTGAGGATATATTATACTGGATTGATATAAAGATATACATACTTTTGTTTATCATAATTTATTTTCTTCATTGGACAATGAAGTCAAAACTACATAATATTGTGTAATATCACTGAATATTATTAAAATAAACATGTCTTTATAATAAATAAATAAGGAATGCAAACCTTTTTATAGCACACAAGATTATATTAATACAATATATTATTATTAACACTTGACAAGGAAACCAAAAAATTAAAACGAGAACAATAATTTCGTCTCACTCGTACATTCTTCTCTCCTTTTTTGGATTTGTTGCTAATAGTATGTCTCGTCAGTGTTTTCATCCAAACATACAATCTCATCGAATATATACAAGTACATTACTAAAAATAAATCACATAATGATATACACATACAGCATTGTATGAAAACTATTCTTTCAAAATATTTAAAGGATGTTCATGCATTCAATCAGAATATTTTATACTGTGTCCAAATTAAGAAACTCAATACACGCTAATTATAATAAAATTATATATTATGTGCATATATTTATTTGAAGACTAGGTGATATAAGATAGATCACTTAAAATAAAACATTCATTAAAATTATTTAATAATTATTTTACCTCTATCTAAAGATTCAGCAATCTCTTACGAAAAAAGGAAAAACTTTCTCTTAAGTCATAATAATATGAAATGAAAAAATATTTTTATCCTTAAATATCTAATCTAATTTGTATAATTTATAAGCACAACGCATTTTAGTTTAGAGGTAAAATAACTAAGTAATTTTATAATGTTTTTATTAGTTTCTTCTTGTAAGTATAAAGTATGTTTTGATTTTTAATAAACTTTTAATGACTAATATAACATTAAAATTTACCTCAAATAATTTAGAAAGAAAACAAAAAGTTAAAACCCGACTACGCAAAATTATATAGCCATTACGAATCTATTGACACCATATTCATTAAAATTGGATCAGTATTTTACTTAGCTCAGGCGCGACGATGCAACATACATATATTCATACATAGACTGCCAAAACCATTAGCCTTCCTTTTGGCTTCGCCGTTGGCGGGTAACAAAATATAATTTTACTATGAAAAACTTGTGTATTAAACTTGCATGAATAATATTTAGTGTCTTATTTGCTATTTCTTATCTTAAATAATCGGACAACAGCCTCGACTAGCCTATTTTTGTCATATACGTAGATCAAAAACAGATTTAAACCGAATATAACATTCAACACAAAAGTATTCAATACAATAATAGACAAAAGTAAAATAATCTAAACACTCGACGCGTTTACAGCATCATCCAATGCTAAAATTTGTTAGAATCCAGAACACGACAATGTAAAGTCACAAATGTTTATTTTTTCAATAGTATATGCAGAGAAGGAATAATTCATAATATTTTCGCAAATATTATGATTATTGATGATGAAAACTGAGTGATAAAATATTTTTTCCAAAATATAAATAATGTTTTTATTCCACGCCGTTAAAACTTTGAACGAACATTATTCTACTGAGCACACTTCTTATATTAATTCAATGAATTTATAATCTTAGTGAAACACAGTCAGATCAATTTTAAGCTTACATCTGACCTCTAGAAAAAGATAACTTTTTCATAGCATTTCAATCCGATTACAATTCCTCTAAAATTGTCTATATTACTTTGTGCGGTCAAAGTTAAATATCTACTCTATCGTTTGACTATTTCGAACCTCGAGTCCAGTTTTTGGATGTGGTGAGTGTCAAAATACATTACTATAAAAGTGTTACTTTGTACTTTAGATACTCGTTCCAAAATGATCTATTTTATTATAAATTAAGAAATATATAAAAATCAACTATATACTTTTTAATTGATAATAATAAGACTTTTCTGCTACTCTACAGGGTCTACAGCTAGCTCCATCCAACATAAAATACAAAGGTACATCACAAAATACAACCTCTGGACAGCCCAAACATTTTAACGTGCCATTAGTCAGCTCACTTTTTAGAATGCGGTTTAAAATTGAACTTAATTTGCTACACAAAAAGATACTAGTTTCATTGCTACGCTATCTTAAAAAGTGCGCTCCGCGTCACGTCCCGGTGTGAACTGACCCTAAGTGACGCAAACCTTCACACAGTTACTTGACTAAAATACTCCTGACTTATCCAATGATAGCAAAACTGTTCCTAATACTAAATTTAAGGCAAGACATTAATGTCGTACATATGCTGTTATTTAACACCCGAAAGCCATTAATTATGTACTTACTTAATTATTATCCTTGAATATAGATTCAATCATAAAATTATTCCTAGTTATTTGGCCTTTCAGTTTTATAGTAATAGCAAATTAACCATATTTTCATCAACAGTACTGCATACTTATTAGTAATTAATGCATTTACTATAACTTTACATTTTAAACCAATGTTATATTATTGTAAGACTTGTACTTACGGTGTAACGAATTCATAAAATTGCCTTTTAATTCGTGTATACAAAAATTATCATACAATTGGACAAATCTTACCACCGAATACAATTAATAGCCTAAGCTACATCGAGTACATACCAATTTACCTACATCAGTACTCACAAATTATTATTGCTTTATTTCTGCCTAAGCTTGGGATTTGTAATTTACTTCTATTTTATAATGTCTGCTAGATTAATTGTATAAATTTCCAAATATGTAAAACCTTTACACTGTCATTTTTATTACTTACATACAAAATGTACTCGAACATAGTACAAATTTGTAATAAAGCGCAGTAGAACATTTTAAAAAGCGCCGTTACAGATAGCGCGTGAGTTGAAATGTTGAATGCCAAGAAACGCAATAGTGTGCTATTAGGGAATCCAATTCATAAGCAGGGTAGAGTGTTCACATAATTTATTTGTATTATAATGCCGACATGTAGTTTGATACTTTGATATCTCAAGGTGGGACTCGACTAGGCGTAATTACGCAGCAGCGGAACTACGCGACACGCCAAATATTATTTAAATATGAAATTGTATGAGACATAATGCACTACGCGTTAGCGAAACTACGCGCCGCGGCACTCCATTGCAGTACTACTAGTAGGGGAGCGTCGCGTCGCATCGCTCCGCTGCCGTTAATATTTTATTTTAATACGAACAAATTATGAAAACGGTCAACCTGCTTACAAATATAAGATTCCCTGATAGTACAATTATAGCTATCAAGGACAGCACTACACTACAATCGCTAGAGGCGAGGAGTGCGGACGGCGGGGGATCTCTTCGCCTCAGGCCCGGTCTGCATTTAACTCGCGCGCGGACTATATCAGTTATAGTGCGGTCGTCAAGTTATCATTGACCGCAATTCGCGAATAAATTTTACAAGAAATGATAACCTCCTCTTTTTGGAAGTCGGTGAAAATACAGTCATGGTTGACTGTATTTTCACCGACTTCCGTGACGTGTTTACGTGAGGACTGCACGAATACAATCCGCTATATCAACGTTCAACATAGCCCAATATGTATAAATATAATAGCCTAAGTTATTCGGTAACTGTAGCCGTACCTATTGACGTTATTAGCACACTCAAGTCTCAGTTGTTGGTTTAGTTAGGAGAATGTTTCCGAGTAAATACTTAACTCCCACCACACGCGGCAGACGTTTGTACTACCGACCGAGCGACGCCCTGCTTATCTGCCGCCATGCTGAAAAGAAAAAACTAATATTTAAGTAATTATAAAGTCGTTAACGCGATACCATGGCCTGACGGAAATCGGGGTGAAATAACGCTTGCGTTGTTTTGCCATGTGAGTAAGGCGACCGGAAGCTCAAAGGTAGTTTAATACGTGCAACGCGAAACACGAATAAATTACAAATGTATAATTTATCTGACAATAATTTTGTACCAATCAAATTATGATACATTGGGGGTGGCGACACATTACTTAACCATGCGCGTCGCGTTACGATAATCGGCGAAATCATACGCGGTACACCTCATACTTTTTTTAACATAGTTTGAACAAACACTCAGCAATTTTGTTTACGTTATACTATAAATGTTTAGAATTGTTTATAATCATGTATACAATAATAATATAACGGTTATATTATACATTATATACATAGATTCTAAACAGGAAAAGAAAATCTTTCAACAAAAAAGATTACCAAAGTCGCCATTTGGCGTGTATATTCCCTATTCCTTCTTCTTTCCTTTTTTCTTGCCGATGCGGTTACTGTAGTTCTGCGCTAACGCATGCACTATCGACACCACAAAGTATAGAACCATAGCCAACACAAACTTTTCTAGAAGACTAGAGAGTATAGAGCCTTGATTGTCCATTCCTGCTCCGTCGTTTTTATGCAATCGTGTCTTTTGGTTCTTCAGAAACTCCAGTAAGGGCTCTTCAAGTTTTGGTCCGATGTATGGTATTTTTTCCACCCATGTTAATGCTTGACTGTAATAGAATATAATTTTATTACTATTCGATATGATTAAAATAAAGTGAGCGAAGAGGAACGCAATTGTAATCAGAGACAAAATAGATAAGTATCCATGCAATCAACTCTTTCTTACTCGAATAATTAGTAAGTACTGTAGCGGGTGACGGTGCTTGAAATTTTGAAGATTTAAATGTATGTAGCGGATTTCATACCATTCACAATATTTAGAATATTGTAAATGGTATGACATCCGCTACGTCAACAGAAAAAATAAGAAAGAGTCCCGGCGTCTAGGGGTTCATTTTTTATTTGTAGCAACACTACGAATGGCTGAGATGTGATTGGTTATATCTCAAGTATTTGACATTTCATAGTCCCGTGATTTCCTGCAACCTCGAGAGGTTTTTTGTTTTCCTGGTCGTGCTTTATGTGTGTTTGGTACCGGCGCTCCTATTAGCCACCTGAACAGTAACGGCCCCGAACGCCAGAGTACCAATTTAATACAACTGTCAAATAGTTCAGAGGCACAACATATATCCCGTTTTGATCTGAATTATTTTCTACATACTTAATGAGTATTCTTAGATTTTTAACAAACATTTTGAAACATCTTTAAGTATATTTAATTGATAGAATTATGCGTTACTCTACGATTGTGCTAACAATACTATACTCACCCAACAAGAGATTCATTGAACGCAATAATTACAAACATCTTCTGTATGTGCATTTTAATCACCGCTTTACCCAGCAGTGTGGCTCCGAAGAAAGTCCAGAACGGTACCAGAAAATGTCCACAGGTTAGCCCAGCTAAGTCGAACAGCGGGTTTGGTATAGACGCACAGGCCAGTATACCAGCGAACCCGACGCGTTGCACTAGTTCCTGTACCATCATTTTTGCCCTGAAATATTGATAGTTATGTATGTTATTTAATGATTTATTATAAAATGTATGCACAAAATAAGTTTTATTATTTTCATAGCAACACAATTGGGTTGCAAAGTGCAATGCATCATCTCCTAACTAGCTAAATATACCGTTAAAAACGTGATCAAAGCATAGTAAGATTTTATTTTTACACGACTACGGCGAAGCCTAAAAGAAAGATAATGATTTCGGCAGTCAATATATGTTGGTATGTATGTTTGTTCCACTGTAGCGGCTAAACTAATGATTCAATTTTAATGAATGAGGTGTCAATAAATTCGTGAAAATGGCCCGGGTAACATAGGCCGTATATTTTGCGTAGTCGGGTTATTGTTTTTAACTTTTGATTAAAAACTTCTGACCATTATAAAATACTTTAAATATACAGATTCCTATTTCTCTGACATACTCGGTTAAAAATAATTATGTATAATAAAGTGTATAGCTTATAAGGAAGCCACTTGTGACTACTACTAATGAAAACACCTCGAAGTAACTTCCGGCAAGGATGTGACGACACAAACACACTAAAGACATAATATGTAGTAGTGAAACGGAACGTTTCTGTAAATAAATAGTTCATGACATCTTAAAAAGTTATTTATGTCAAATCGTCAAACGAAACGTAACACCGGCGTTTTACTACTACGGACTATAGCACAGATTACAAATAGTACTAGTATGACGTCACAGCACAGATAATCTATCCAATATGGCGAATAGTGTTTACGGCGGTTTTTTGTTTAAATTTGAAATACTTTTTTGTAGGTTTCAATATAATGTAATTTTTTTTCTGTAATTAAGAAACGGTTAGGACATAAATAAAAACAAGGTCAAGTAGCCTATTATTGGAGCGATGTGGCGCAATTTAAAAAAAAACGACAATATAGCTACTAGTTGCTCCATATACTCCATATTGCTCAATTTCGCTGATACGAATTGCCGATTTTTTTTCAACTGAATTGCTTATGTATACTAATATATTGTCTAGTTTCTTGGAATTGCTTTGTATCGCTCAATATTGTAGTTGCAAAATATTTTCCCAAACTGATGCTTGTTGCCGTTACCGTAAATTGCTCGATATTTTGTCACGTCGCAATCGACCATAATTGCTCAATTATTGTTGCCCGTGTAAGCGCACCTTTATAATATACATTATACACCTGCTATATTTGGAGTCACCTGTTGTTAGTGGTGGGGTTTTGGAGTGCGGTCGCGGCGCCGCCGGACAGTCTCGCGGCGCGCGCCATGAAGTACGGCGGCAGCTCGCCGAGCGCGGTGCCCATGCCCCACATCATGCACTCGATCCGGACTTTGGACATTATACTCCAGATGGTCACGACTGTGTCAGGGTTGACGTTGGTGGGGCAGATTATACTGAAAACACATACGTCAATGATTGGTAAAGTAAGCACAAGTGTTATTTTACAACCAAAGCTACGCCTTAGTCTAGTAATGTTAGAACTAATTAGCTTCAAGGGATTATATTATTTTGACTTATGTTATGTGCTGACTTGTCTTGTGTGTCTGTGCTTATGACTTGTCACTGTCATTTAATTTTCCAACACTGTAACTGTCCTTCGCTCTTGACAATTTTCAGACCATTTTTATAAATTATTATTAACAACTACAAATTAAAAAAGTATAATCAGAGTACGTAAATGATATAGCCTATGTAACCTATTGATGCCTCATTTATTAAAATCGGACCAGTAGTTTGGCGCTACGGTGGAACAACCATACGTACATAGTACATACATACATACGACTGCCAAAATCATTACCCTACATTGTCGGGTAAGAAAAAGAAAAACAAACTCACTCGCTCGGATACGGCGGCGTGGGAAAGTCCAGCGAGCCGCACTCGTACGCAGCTAACGTCACGCGGGCGATGTGCGGCCCGAGGTACAGCAGGAACGTGTGGAGGCCCGTGCCCAGGCCCACCGAGCTCAGCACCCCCAGACCCACCCACCAGCCCCACCACGCAAGTGTGGCTACAGCCTCCTGGAAGAGTCAAGTTAGAAAAAGTTAAATACGTAAAAGGTAAGAAGGTAAAGTTTATAATAACCCGTCCATACGTACAGATAGATGAAACATACATAATATAGACAAAACATTAAGTTTGTAAGAGTTTATTTTCGTACTAGCTTTTGCCCGCGCCTCCGCCCGCGTAATTACGGTATCCTACGGGAACACTGTATTTTTTGGGATAAAAGGTAGCCTATGCGTTAGCCTACAAACATAAAACATACATACAGACAAATCTTTAAGTTTTTAAGGGTTTATTTTTATACTAGCTTTCACACTATCCTAAAAAAGTAGCCTAAGCGTTAATCCAGAGCCTTAACTACTACCCAGGGGCGTGCGCTCCTTGTAGGCAGAAATGCAGTGCTTTACTTGTCATTCACATATATTTTAATAAAACGTTCGTATGTTTTAGATGATCATAATTAATAGTAAATTAATTAATTTAAAAAATATAATAACTTAAAAACGCCTAATATTTTATAAATAGCAACTCATCTCATGCCGTTGCGTTCTGCAGGACATATCATCGCATTTATGTGTAATTTTCATACTTCGCAAACGCACACACCCATGAATATCGACATGATTATATAGCAAAAACTCCCGCGGCAGGCGATGGCTCTCGGCTATCCGATCGCTTCCGAAAACCGCCGAACTGGCTTGTCGGAAATTATTCGTTGCCTATAATCCGAGTAAAAATAATAGTCGGAAATCTAATAAATCACGTATGCACATTATGCATTTTTGTTTAGTAAGATTTTATTTGTTTAAATAGAAGAAACGTTTTATGTTTCGCGGGGGCCATATTGCACATTTCATGTGATAAGCATTGTTTACAATTTAATCGCTCCAGTTTATTTATAGTTTTCTTAAAAGATTTTTCATTTTAACATTTGAAAGTGTGTACATTTAACAGTTTATTACTGAGTTTCTATAATAATTGTAGTGATTTGCTTTTAATAGTGCGTTTGTTGATTTTTTTAACATGTTATTTGATTGTGAGGTTTGTGTTGAAAATGTGTTTATTAAAAATTAAAAATAACAAGTTCTCACAATTGTCATTCAGTGAAAAGATTCAAATTCTGTCTAAAGGTAGGTGTGTATCCGAGTTACAACAATTAAACCAGCAAAAAAATAATGTAACTCGAAAATTTCATGTTAAAAGTTATGAAACGTATAACTGGCTGTGTGGTTGTGTACACACGATTAAATTATATTGTTTTCCTTGCATATTATTTAGTAATTTACATCGGGATATAGTAATCTCAAGTAATTGGAACCTTGAATATGTGAAAATTGAAGCTGACTGACTGGTGAGTAGTTATAATATTTTAAAATATGCTTATTATTTTACTTATTAGAATTTCATCCGCCGCGACGATCGATCGCTGTTTTGTCTGCGTTGCCGTAGAAGATGTACATGAATAGTAGTCTTGCTCTGTTGGCATGGTTTCGACTTAGAGATCCGTCGCTTGGCTGTAGCTATGCTAAAAATCTATAAACGAAAAAGTTTTTGTGACCGAGTACTTCGCCGCATACCCAGTGTCATAATCCTGTGCACGCCACTGCTTTTTTCATCAAAATCTGTTCAGTAGTTTTTGCGTGAAAGAGTAACAAACATCCATCCATTCATCTATCCTCACAAACTTTCACATTGATAATAATAGTAGTAGGATAAGGCCTTCGGTGTTATAAGCGTCTTAGCTCGTATTTAATCGAATATGCATCATTATATGATTTGGGCTTAGCATGGATACTCTGTGGGATTAGTTTATCTTAATAAAGCGTAGTTATTACCTGTACAACGCACTGGTGAGGTCCATTGATGTAGTAAGCGGCGGCAGTACTCGCCAACAGCGACAATATAGTTAGCGCTACTAACTTATATGCTAATAGTCTGGAACAAGAAAACGTTGACTTTAGACAAGGAACATGTCACTTGATCGTATTATATTTTATTCATCTTCTATTTTGTTGAAGTCCAGCATGCTAGTTTGTGTTGGCATATATTTTCATGATAATATGGATTTTGATTTATTTACTAGCTGGTGCCACTTCGTTTGCGTGTGACTATTAATGGACACGAAACCCAATTTTTTAAACGGAACCCTAAGACAAAAGTAGCCAAGTTACTCCTCATGACATCAGCTATGTGCCTGTGAAAGTTAGATCAAACGCCAGCCGTTTCAGAGACTATCCGGAACAAACAGACACGACAGGCAGACAATTTATTATAAAATTGATTTTGTGGTGCACCGCATACACATTTAGTGCAAAGCAGTTAATTTGAAACTACAAACGGACAATTCAATTTTATTTATTTGTATAGATAAATGTTTTGGTAAGAAGAGTAATATTGTGAAAGATACCTTTGTAAGCCCGTGGAGCATAATATGAGTAGTTCTCTCAAGAAGTACTCTAATGTCTGCACCGGTTTCTTCCATAGCACCAAGCTGTCTGTATCCATTGATACAGCTTTGCTTCTGAAAAGCACACGATATTCACGTTTACAATTTTAATATCACTTATTTATTTTGTTATCACCACTATAACTATTATTACTCTATTCTCCATGCTTTTTCTTGTACGAAGATTTTTTCTGACAAATGTACGTCATAGCCAATCATTAGCATTTAAGTCATTAAGTGTCAGATAGCTTATATTCATGTATTGTCTTTGCCTCTATGTCTTCCCAACTTAAAACAACTTAAAACTTCCGATTATGCAATAAGTACGTCACTCATTACACGATTGTGAAACATGGCCCAATGGTACAGTTTACCTTTAAAAATTAAACCGACTTCCAAAGTAAAAATGCACAAAAAAAGTATGCAAGGCAAGGTATAAGGCCCACTGGCGCAGATCTGGGTAAAAGTTAATCCTGGGTTAAAAATTATGCCTTCTCTTGGATAAATATGAAGATCGAGAGAGATAACATGATATTTAATAGGCCTGAATGATTAGACTCGTAGTTCGTGGTTCAATTCTAAGTGTGAACAAAGGTACTTACTTAATACACATAAAATCAACAATATAAATTACGTCAATAGACAAACGGCAATGGAACAAGTCATTGTTTTTTATCGCATACCATATACGTCATCCTAACCTAATACCCCAATACCTACTGATTTTATTGTCCGAATATACGAATTTATTACCGCTTCGAATTTAGATATTATTTTTAATTGAATTTTGGACGTTTATAACTCATGAAATGTATAGTTTTGTGAGGATCTATTTACCAGAAAAATATCGTATCTTTATTTAATATATTCTGCATATAGTACTAGTGTAGTCGAATCTTAACTTACTTGCTTTCCTTCGCGCTGGAGTGGTGTATGCCGTTGCGGGTACGCTGCTCGGAATTCACTGGTACAGCAGATGCCGCCGCCAGCTTGAAATACCCCAGCCGGGCAAGCTTAAAAATAATAGCTGTTATTAGTTCGATCGAGATAGTTCAAGGCATAAGTTAAACGTAGTGTATTACATTCTCTTTGGTATAGGTCGAACGCCGATTGAAATTAAAAATAGAATTCAGTTTTTTTTTTAAAATCTGTAATAGCTAAAGCAAGAAACATTTTATGATGTGCCTATTTGCATGTCGAGTCGAGTGTCATATATGACATTGAGATTTGACTCGAAACTTGTGTGTTCGATTTTCAGCTCTAATGTATTAGCGCAGAGTTCTATTTTCAATGCTCTGAAATTACCGGATTACGGACAATATAGTCCCAGCCTTAGATAGTAGACACTCAGTCTGTTTGTTACAGACAGTAATTTAAATAATCTTCAGGTATCTAATGATCATAATCGTTGATTTTTTCGGTCGGTTACTGTGCTTTGAAATCTGATGCTTAAATTTTTTTGCGTCTACTTACATTGCCAAGAAACAGTCACAATGTCAAGCGTAATTTTCGAATATTCAAACTAAATACAGTCAGGAAAAAAATCGTCTTGAGATCGATGTTGCTAACCATACATCATTATTAGTTTAATGAAGTAATGCCAGTAATTAAATAATGTGTCTGTGATGGTAAAAAAATGGTATAAAGATAAATATTTATTTACAGATAGCAGCACGTCAGTCAGCAAAAAGGCCGAAACAAGAAAATAATTAAAATAGAAATCCAGAAATGAATAGGTAAAAAAATGGTCAAGGTAGAGCCGTGGTCGCACCTACTATATAAGGTTCGGAACAGTCGATGTCAAATCGCAGCCGTCTGTATCTATCTTGGGGTATAATTCTCGAAATTTCTCTAGGCCTTAGGGTCAGCTCATACCTAGACGCGACGCATCTCAGTGTGAACTGACGCTTAGATGCCATTAGAGGGTGCGACCACTGCGACGGTGCTCTAGCTTGACCATTTTTTTACCTATGCATTTCTCGATTTCTATCTGAATCATTTTCTTGTTTCGGCCTTTTTAGACCCCTTTTTTACGTAGTCGGGTTATAGTTTTTTAACTTATTCTATACGCCAATTAGGTTACATTTTTAACTAGCTTCTGCCCGGGGCTCCGCCCGCGTAAATACAGTATCCCCTCGGAATCCTGTATTTATCGGGATAAAAGTAGCCTATGTGTTAATCCAGAGCCTAAACTACTACCATTCCATATTACACCAAAATCCGTTCAGTAGTTTTTGCGTGCAAGAGTCACAAAAGTCCATCGCATAGAGCTGATATTCTACAATACCTCCATGGAATGTCTATCCTCACAAACTTTCTTATTTATAATAGTATTAGGACGTGAACGATGAACGTAAAAAAATAAATAAACGAAAAACAGTGAAAAACTATTCAAAATATTATCTTATCAACAAAAAAATAATTTGTAATAAATACAATAAAGTTAAATCTGTTCTTGAAACAATCATGGCTTTACTGAAAGTTTAAATTATACTACGCTTCAAAGATAAGATAAAAATGAATAAGGTAATCATTACCCGACTACGGCGAAGCCAAAAGGAAGGGTAATGATTTTGGCATTCTATGTATGTATGTATATTGTATGTATGTATTTTCGTTTTACCGTAGCGTCTAAACTACTGGTCCGATTTTAATAAATGAGGTGTCAATAGATTCCTAATGATGCCGCGGGTAACATATACATGATAACATAGGCTATATATTTGTTTTCAAAATATTGTATTTCGAAAATTGAACCTCAAATTCTAACATTTAAAAAATTAAACCGAGATAATCATCATGTGTTTGGTATCAAAAGAAAGGTCTTGGCAAGGACACTGAAATGAAATGAACTTTTTTATTTCCAAATGAAACTTAACAAGCTTTTTTCGGAAAGTCAACAGAAAAAGCTACCAACGGTTCAACCCTACCCGCCGAGAACCGGCGTAAGAAACTCGCACGGGGCCATCTTTTAGCAAAAAGATGGGAAATTGTTCTTTTGAAAGAAATATATTTTACATTGTAAACTTAAATCTGTTAAATATAAACAAAAAAATCACAAGTACATAGAGACAGCCTTGCAGGGGAGCATCTTATTCGCAAGGTGTGCAACGATTTCGTTAACGAAATCATTTACTTTATAATAAGCTTAAACACACAAACGTTATTTGACTACTTTTTTTAATTTCTGGGATCCTATTGTATAAGCGTATACATTGGCCCCTAAAAGATTTACTTGCTTTGCTAAGCATCTAGCTTATGCTTATAATTAAATATTGAATTTATGTCGGCAGCATTTCCCCATAAAAGTATGCCATAAGACATTCTACTATGAAAGTAGCTGAAATAGACCAGGCGTGCCGTTTCTTCATCTGAAACTTCTGTAATTTTTAAACACTGCAAATATGTATATATATATATATATATATTTGTGGCGTGCTTGCACAAATATGTCAAAATATACGTTAAAAATGCGGTCGTACAAACCCAGTTTTCAATTTTCGAACATTTCCTAATATAAGACTATAAATATATAAGTTTTATATTATACATATTATTTTAGCTTTATAAAATATATTTTACTTTATAAATATTATAATCGTTCTTAAAATCAAGAAAAAAAAAATTTGCTTGCTCCGCGCTCGTGAAGAAGATATTATTTTTAATTTCAAGTGTTTGATTAGGTACTTATTAATATTATTCCAAAAACATGTTCGATTGGGAAACGGAAAACTACGTAATAAAAAAATAAGTTAAAAAAACTAAAACCCGACTACGTTATAAAAAGGGGTCTAAAAAGGCCGAAACAAGAAAATAATTCAGATAGAAATCCAGAAATGCATAGGTACAAAAATGGTCAAGGTAGAGCCGTGGGCGACCACGGCTCTACATTGAACTGACGCTTAGATTTCGAGAGATTCGCACCCACTATAGGCACCTAAGCGTCAGTTCACACCGAGACGCTAAGCCGGAATTAAGAATATTTAGCAAGAAAGTAATTTTACCCCAGAAAAATATCTTTATAGGTTGGCCATTCGTTTTTATTCCACCATTCAAGAGGTTATTATGAGGCGCATTAGAGGTTTCGTCAAATACCATAACTCTTCATCAGCAAATTTCAGCTGACGCGGACGATGACATTTTTACGCTGTTTGTGCTGCTTTTATCGACTTTTGTAATTAATTATAGCATAAATTCTTATCGTTTCCCTCATTACAATACTTGGAATGAGTAGCTAAGCAAAATATATATTGCCTAGTCATTCAATTAAAATCCGACAATTTCTAAACTGTCCAAGCCACCCACCCTAGTGGCTGATGCAGGAACACAATACCACGTTTGAACCTTGTTTCCATAGTTATAAGTTCAAGACGTGGTACCATTTTTGTCGGCGACTATACGTAGGACTGTAGTTAAGTACGACTTATTGCTTGCAGTCCCCCAGTTTGACCTAATTTGCATAGCTTGGGATCGATTGTCGAGATGAAAACTGCTTTTAGTTTTTCATCACGTCTGACACTAGACTTAGAAATTGCCCTTATAAAAAGGGGGAGAAAATTGCTTACACTAGCTCTTAAGGAGCCGAATAGAGTGACTAGTTTAAGGCAAATGCAGGGACGATACTACATACTATCAACTACATTTTGCACGCGACTCCACCCGCGTAAATACAGTTTCCCACGGGATCACTGTACATTTTCCGGATTAAGTGTAGTCTATGTTTTAATTCAGAGCCTAAACTACTGTCTACTATCATACCAAATTTCATTGAAATCCGTTCGGAAATGTTTGCGTGAAAGAGTCATAAACGTCCTTCCATTCTTCCTCGCATCTTTTCACATTTATAATAGCCCCCTTTTTATTAACCCCCGACAAAAAAGAAGTGTGTTATAAGTTTGATATGTCTGTCCATGGCATCGTAGCTCATGAACGGAAAGTCCGATTTAGATGCGGTTTTTTTGTATGAAATCTGACATGATCGAGAGTGTACTTAGCTATAATTAATCATATTATAGCTCGCTCACTGCCTGACAAAACGGGGGTTATCTAGTTGATGAAAGATTGTAAGCAATTTCCACTGGTTTGATCGGTTCAATACATTGTATGCTGGCACTTTAACAATATTGCCTACACTTGGTAACGTTAAGCTGATGCTGCAGCATCACCAGGAATACGTAGGATACCTAACTCCTCACCAAACTTACAGCAGTATCGTGTTTTAGTGATCTCAATGGATGGGATATAGATAAATAGTGATCATTTGCACCTGATGATGCAGCATTACTTGGAATCTGCAGAAATCCCAACTCGTCACTAACGTACAGCAGACGTACTCGTATCGTGTTTGAGCACATTAAAAAGGCTTCAATGAATTGGATGTATAGGTATAGATGTGATCGTCTGCGCATGACGACACTAAGCTTTAATATTAAATAAAAAAATTCTTCGGCGACGCACATATTAAAAAGATCCTATATTATAAAAATATTGAAAGGCTAAAATAGAAATTTATTTATTAACTTATTATAGTTTTTTATATCAGAGGTTATTTGGCCAAATAAAATGGTGACGATTTAATTGATTTTTAACTACCTATTTATCTACGACTCGGAAGTTGCAACTCGTAGACTACTTATAAATATTAGGTCATTACATATGAAATTGGCGTTTTGTAAAGGAGGAACATAAAGTCGATATTTTTTAAACATTTTGTTTATACACATATTTATTTAATAAAAGTATATACTATTGCTATCTATGCACTTTTGCCATCTCATAGGTAGTTCATTGATTCCTTTACTAAAAAAAAACATTCGGACAGGAATCAATAAAATCTTTGAAGGTACTTTGGACTGCCCCATCGAAGTTGAATTTTTTTCCTTGCAAGAAGTTATCCAAATTTCTAAAAAAATGGTAATCTGTTGGAGCAAGGTCCGGGGAGTACGGTGGATGTCTTAGACATTCCAATTGAATATTCTCTAATTTGGTAGCCGTCTATTGTGCAGTGTGGTGCCGTAATCGTCTGGACAGATTTAAGAAAGCTGTAGTGAACGACGCCGGTACTAGTCCACCAAACGCTCACAAGTAACTTTTTTGAGTCAATTTTTGCTTGGGGCAGGCTTTAGCTGGTTCGCCAGGGGTCAGCCATTGCGATGAGCGTTTCCGATTATCGTACAACATCCACTTTTCATCACAGGTAATTATTTGATTTAAAATCCCTTGATTATTTTGCCGGTTGAGTAATGTAACGCAGCAGTCGACGCGCGTTTGTCGATTTACTGCACTCAATTCATGAGGTACCCACCTTTCAAGCTTTTTCACCTTCCCAATTTGCTTCAAGTGGATTAAAACAGTTTTATCACTAACACCGCAGCCTGCAGCTAACTCGGACGTGTTTTACGATAGATCCGCTTCCATAATAGCCTTCTATTCTTCATTACCAACTTTGGGTCTCCGGCCGTCCACGGGGCTTGTTCTGCAGGTCCAAATTTCCAGAACGAAAAACGTTGGAAACAAAAACGCACTGTGTTTTCTTTTGCGACACCGCCGCAATACACATCATTAATCCTTCGAGCCGTTTCTGCAGCACTGGTGCCACGGATGAACTCGTACTCGAAAATAATACGATATTTCAAGTTTTCCATTTTGTAAACAGAGTGACGCAAAGAAAAAACCAAAAGAAAGAAAAAAATAATGTGTAAATAGCGGTATAAATTTGAAATTAGAATTCGTAACCAAAGAAGATATATTTGAGATCAAAGAGGCCAGTACGACAAAACGCCAATTTCATATGTAAGGACCTAATTAATATATTCAATCTCAAAACAGTAGTTGGTCATAGCTCATATAGGACGAAGTTTAAAGTGAGACAATATTTTGGTGGTCCAAACAATTACAAAAAGACACACACACACATGTCACATATGTGATATGCACAAACAACTGAGCACAATCCACTAAGGCCTCGGGGATATTAGGCGTGCGCGTTCCTCGGGCGTGTCAGCGATGCGGGCGCTGCGTGCGCGCTGCGTGTCAGCCCTGCGCTGCTCGCGCCACTTACACGCCCGAGGCACGCGCACGCCTAATGTGGGGTCAGCCTAACTACAATTTAAAACTATGACGTACCTACTTACTATGGCGTTCTAGACTGGTGTGAACTATTAAACTGGCTCTACTATCTTATATACCATGCAATTCGAATACTTAGAACTAGGACACCACAATCCAATGAGCATTAGGGTCGAATCAATATGATCTATATTAAAAATAGCCGAGGCATAAGTTCAACCCTTTTTATAACCGACTGAGAGGAGGGTTGTTTTTAAATGCACGAGTACTCGCTGACAAGCCCAGTGTACTCTTTTACTGTGGCAATTAGGTTTAAAATTGGTACAGTACAGTGGTTACAAGCAGTTTGAGTCAGAGACGTGAGTGTGCTATTTGAGAGTCTTGTTATCATGGAAAATAGAATTAAGAGGGAAACAACTCAAAACTTACTTGACTTCCTAACTTCTCTCACTGCTGACTGCACTATAATTCGTTTAAAATTCAAAAGTTAACAAGAAATTGCTCTTTAATCACTATTACTATTATCACGTGTGGTATTTTATAGTCTAATACTACGCTGCACGTACTAGCACCACTGTTAAGTAAATAATAGTAGATTTAAATAAACACGCGTGTAACAGGCAGTCGGCAGCGAACGTGCTACGTCACGAGAGCCTCACTTTCAAAAATATTACGTGAGCGCTCTCTACTTATACTAGAGATGACGGTAGCGATATAATATTTGAAATACTATGAAAATCCATTAGTTCCGCCAAGATAACGTTCGGATCAGCTGTTTTGGAGGTTCGTAGCTAAGGAACGGTGACTGTGAAGTAAGATCTTAAGAAGTTTAGGCTGGGACTATATGATCCGGAATCCGGGGGCCCGGGAAAATGCAGAGCAGTGGAAATTGAACACTGCTCTAATACAATAGAGTTGTAAATCGAAGTGTCGAGCTGTCATACATGACATTGACATTTGATTCGACACTTGTGGTCAAATCGGTCATATGCATATGTTACATTTTCAGAGTTCCATTTTCAATGCTGTGAATTTTCTCCGGGCTTCCGGATTCCGATTCATATAATCCCAGCCTAATGGGGGAGGAACCTTACTAAGCACTAGCACAATTTGTAGCGATACGCGCGAAAGAGAAGGTGTAAAAATGCATCACAAAAGAGTGTATGCAGTATGACACATTATCGCGGGCTGAATACGGAGCATACATGAGCTGCCCTTATCGAAGTGTACAAACAAAAGTTTACTTATAGTACATCTTTAAGGAACATCCCACAATATTTCAAAAACCATGCAACTAGAAATACATTTTTAGTATAATAACAAACACGCGCACACACACACAATTTTAGTTTTATTCTTAACTTATTAAATAGATATGTACCTACCTAGGTAAACCGTAAATAGAACTCGAGATACGTTTATTAATATTGAACTAGTGACCCACACTGTTAAAAGCGATGATGTGAAACTGAATTCAAGCTAGAATCGATTCCTGACATTATCGGCGGTCGGCACTCTAGAACTATCTGTAGCAACTAACAGCAATATAAACAATGTAGTGCGAATATAGGCTATTAAAAGTAATGGCTGCCCTCCAAAACTCTAATTAAAACAATAATATATGTATGCAGAGCACCGCGCTAGCTGTTCGAGTATAAGCCGCACGACCTGCTCGGGCTGCTACACTATACGATTTTCGCAATTGGCACAAAGCGAGATCATCCCAATTTTTCTTTGTTTCGATGTTACTTTCTGGGTACTGGCCAGACACAAGCGATCATTTGACGATGGTAAGTTAAAAAAAACAAAACTAGATTAAGATCGCGTGATCCCCGCCTGTTGTCGCGCCACGTCACGTGTTTATTATACTACTCGTACAACTGTACGACACGAGTCACGACAGTTGACACTACGCGATTTGATATCAGCTGTTCGTGTTCCTGATTCAATAACCTCATCAGGAGAGTTCTCCCTAGCAACTGCTTATAAAACCGATTTTTAAAGTGACAACAACAATATTCTTAAAATGCACAACATAAAATAAATAATTCTTATTATCGAAATAGTTCCCCTTTTCTATTCAACAAAAATTTAACTATTTCTTATAATCTGAGATTTCTCTACTCAATCTTCATAATTTCGAAGTCGGTACCAGCCCAAACAATTGCATGAATCATAAATGAGCATCAATATAATTATAAAAACAAATTTTTGAATTTTTAGAATTTTGAAAGCAAAGATATGTATAAAAGACTATAATAGAAGTACCATCATATTATTACTATGATAATGTATTTAATGTTTAAGTTACACAATGGCATTATTCTTGCAGTTCTTTAAACCATGCCAAAATTCCTAAACATCTTTATAAACTGAGGAGCAAACATCTGCAGGTCTAAAATGACCACATTAAGGGAATCTCGCTATGAAACATTATCTATTCAAATTGAATAGACGATGTCTCATAATACGATTCACAATTTGTGGCCATTTTAGGACCAGCTGTTCTAAACACTCACTCTGTAAATATAAAATCAAATAAAGACTTTACAAGTAAAATTAATGTTCTATTATATTCTTTCTTGCTTTTTGCAGTAAATAATGATATATTGCATCATAATGGAATGATGCAACTTTAAAATTAAAGAATGATATGAAATGAATTATTAATAAGTAAAAGTTAAAAACTATAACAAACAATTCAAATTATATAGCCTATGCTACCCAGTCCATTAACAGCTAATTCATTAAAATCGGTTAAGTACTTTAGGCGCTACAATAGAACAAACACACATATTCATACGTAGGCAGTTAAACTCGGTACCCTTCCTTTTAGCTTTGCTGTAGTCAGGTAGAAATAAGTAAATGCCTTCTCACATCAAAATGAAAATCAAATATTAATAGAGATAAAACTCACTCAACCCAATATTAGATAACACTGTGAAAGTATCTTTTTTTATTTTATTTATAAGGCTTTTGCCATACGAGGCATGCCAGCCTCAATTAAAAATATGGTTGACGCATACTGCAGTCGAAAAATATACAAATCTGTGAATATGACACTGAATGAGATGAAATCTAAAAAAACTACTCTACAACACTAAAACAACTATACATATGCAAGTGCAATAATCAGTAACATTGCATTAAGTTGTTCCGCAAAACAAAAGAAAATCAAGCAAAATATACTCCACAAGCAAATATACCAGCTCATTTTTGTTTCCCGTAGTCCGTTGGCCTCTTTTCCGACACTCCGCTCGTAGTTGTTCCTTGTTCATAGATGCCAATGCATCAGGGCACAGGTTTTGGCGCACTTTCCCATTCTCAGAGACTGAATTTTGCCGTGGTATCGTAAGGGAGGTAGCTTGATTGCGAACACGTCTAGACCCGGCTGATTTGGTCATATCTTAATAGTGTCTAGTATGTCTTATTTTACTTTTGAAGTATCTCCATAAATATATTTTCTTCCTAACTTCTTGTCTTGAATAAGTAGGTACATAGGGATGACATATATTAATAATTTAAATATAAACATATAATACACAAATATAGACTATGCACATAAATGGACAAAATAAGTAGAATATAAATAAATATTGATTTTATAAATGGCAAGTAGGATATACTTTGTATCCTTTTTTTTGCCATACGATCCTTGGCATTCATTAAACAATAAACCACGGTCAGCCTCTAAAAAATAAGCTTTATAGATATTTATTGTTTCTAATCATTCGAGACAGTCAGCAAATTTTAATGCAATTTCTAACCTATAATAATTAAAAGGTGATAATTTGTATACTCACGTGCACAATACGTCACGAACGTTTATATTATATTAAAATAACATAAGTTAAAACTATTATTAAGATTTTGATGTTTTAAAATTAAAAGAACACGACACAGAATAAACCCAACTTTATTTTGAGAAAATGACCATAGATGATAAGTACTAGTACTGAAAATGACTGATTGGTAACTGATGTTACCACTTTAAAAAAGTAAATTACTTGAGTGGCTTGTAGAGTAATACATACACTAGCGCCCTCTAGGTGTAGACAGACAATTTTTTTCTACGTTTTAAATAAAATTTAGCTTTAAATAAAATTCTTACATCCACCCTCATATTTTAATAATTTATAGATCAATCATATTGTGACAAGCAGTGATATTTACAAGAGTCGGTATCCAGTATCCATATTCTGGTATATTATTGTACTTCTATACTGTTACTCGACGGATTCGCTGTATAATCATTTACTCGAAACTTTATTTACATTTATTATTAAATTATTGGTGGAATCATAGTACCTTCATAATTTGGTGAGTTTTTAATGTGGGTTGCCAGTTTCAATTTTTTTTCCAAGATAACTATTTTATTGGGAATTATTGTTTAAGATTGGAGGTATTCGAAACAAAATATCTATAATCTACACTATCTAAAACACAAAATATGATAAAACTTTACTTTACTTCCTTGACCCTTGTACTATTTTATTTTTTTTTATTAAATAAGGGGGCAAGCGAGCAAACGGGTTACCTGATGGTAAGCAACTACCGTCGCCCATGGACACTCGCAACATCAGAAGAACTGCAGGTGCGTTGCCGGCCTTTTAAGAGGGAATACGCTCTCTTCTTGAAGGTTTGCAGGTCGTATAGGTCCGTTTAGTTCGTTCCAGAGTTTTACAGTGCGCGGCAGAAAGTTACGCGAAAAGCGCACGGTGGAAGACTGCCACTCATCAAGGTGATGAGGATGGTATGTTTTTCGCGTGGGACTCCTTTTTATATGTGCTGGTATTTAAATCCCGAGCAGACACTGCATTGGCCCAGGATTGGTAAGCCTCCTGCTTCCGGCGAGAAGCTTTTTTGGGGGATGAACCAAACCAGGGACGAAATCTGCCGCCAGTTGGCACTACAGAGGACGGAATGAAAAGTTCCATTCCTTGCATCACCACATCGGCAACAGAGTTGGCAGTGTTGTCGGGATAATCCGGCGAGAAGCACACGTTCCTCCAAGGATAGGATGCAAAAAACGACCGCATCCCATCCCAGTCTGCTGACTTGTAGTGCCACACACGACGGTATTTAACAGCACGCTGTCGTAACACCGTCGTAAGTGGCACAGAACTCCTAACAAGGCAATGATCCGATGAACCAAGTGGTGCGATTACGGATATTTGGTAGCCGTCAGGATTTGAAGTCAGCAGAAGGTCCAACAAGGAAGGATTCTGACCATCCACATCTGGGATTCGCGTAGGCGTAGTAACCAGTTGTGTCAAGTCGTTCGCAAGGGCAAAGTTGCAGACAGATCTCCGCGCATGATCAGTTTTACTGGAATTGAGCCAGTCGGCGTGGTGGGCATTAAAGTCGCCAAGTATTATGATCTCTGCGGATGGGATCTGCCGCTGCACAAAATCTGAAGCAGCTTGCAGGTGTTCCAAGAGTCGGTCCGTCTCGGGGTCACCACTATGGGACCTATATAGGCACGCATAGACGCGAGGGTGGTCGTCGCAATCTATGCGGAGCCATAACGTTGACAGGTCTCTGTCCTCAAGATTGCTGAGGCGGCGAGAGCTGATATCATCTCTGATATACACACACACTCCAGCTTTGGGCAGAAAGGAGTGCTCGAGAGAATACCCTGGGTGGGAAAGGTATGATGTGTCACTCGGAGATGATATCTGCGTCTCGGTTAAAAAGAGCAAAGCCGGCTTTGCCGTCTCAAGGTGGTAATGGACGGCAGTAAGGTTGGAGTGTAATCCCCTGATATTACAAAAGTCCATGTTTAATATCCAGGGGGGTGCCTTTGTGCGTTTGCTCTTGCCCCGAGCAGATTGGAGCGCAGTTTTGCCCTCCCCAGAATATGAGGGGCAGCCTGGACGGACGTCCACGTTCAGTTCCAGGGGTTCCTGAGCATGGACGTCCAGAGAGGGATTCTCCAACGCAGTTGGTACCCTCCTGGGGTAACAAATTGCTTTTCAACTGCGGCATTTCTAGGGGGGTAGGGGATTGGGCCTCCGGTAAACTCACTCACTCGGCGAAACACAGCGCAAGCGCTGTTTCACGCCGGTTTTCTGTGAGCCCGTGGTATTTCTCCGGTCGAGCCGGCCTATTCGTGCCGAAGCATGGCTCTCCCACGGTAAAACTTTACTTCCTTACCATAAGTTACTATGATAACTAGCATAGTAATAACGGCACCAATAACCCGAAAGAGTAGATTTGTTAGAGCTAAGTAGTTTTCTTTCGATACAACTACAACTAAATCAAAACAACCGGTGACTACCGGGCAGTGCAATCAAGGTGGATTATTATTTATATATATATATATACAGGGTGTTCGGCACATGGATGGACAAACGAAAACCGTGGACCCGTGGAGCCGTCTGCTATACATTGAGGCCTAATTACAAGACTCAGGCCCAATAGTTTTTTTTTTAAATAAATTTGTAAGTTAATTTCGAATAAAGCCAGTTTTCAAACTTCAAACGACTATAAATTTACTTTTAACATTGAAAATCCAAACATGCTTTTGTAATAATTATCTGCATTAGTTGTAGAATCATATTAAATTCAGTTTTGGAGCAAATGTTAGATATAAAATTAGATACGAGTCCTTAAACGACAAACAAAGTGAAAAAATAATTTTCATATTTCACTTTGAAATTCTTTAAAAAAAACTATGATTTTTAGAGCACTTAAAATTCTAGGAAAACATCTGTGGTTCATACCCTTTATATCGGTATACAATTTGCACATATTTGTTTAAAAATAACTAGAGTAAATCGCAATTTAAACTAACGGGGCCTTAATTCATAAGACTCAATTTGCGAAAACTTAAATCAAGTACAAGCCAATTTGTCATAATTGCTTTCGGTATGTTCACTAACACTACACGTGGGAGCTAGTAGTCTGTCTCTCTCTCACCAGTCACGATACTATCTCTTGTCTCTTTTGTTGAATTTGGACAATAGCCGTACATAGCAGGTAGAAAAAGGGGTGTTATTTCACTCTGCAATTGCGCTATTGTTTGATTTTGTCTATTCCTTATCAGTCAAAACGTTAATTTTGGAAAAAATTGTTTTACTTATTTGTCGAGTCTTAACTGCCTCTGCGATCTGTCGTTTGAAGTTTGAAAACTGGCTTTTTTCGAAATTAACTTAAAAAATTATTTAAAAAAAAACTATTGGGCCTGAGTCTTGTAATTAGGCCTCAATGTATAGCAGAAGGCTCCACGGGTCCACGGTTTTCGTTTGTCCATCCATGTGCCGAACACCCTGTATATATATATATATATATATATATATATATAATTTCGACTCTATTATGTCAGTCTGATTGGCAGTTTGGTATGCAAACCTGTATATAATTTTTACTTTGATCGGAACTTTGGAATGTGGTGGGTTCGAATCCCGGTCAGATTAATATTTTTCTGATTATTTTTATGTTTTTAATTAACTAGAACTCCGAGCAAATCTCGGTTACCTAGGTACTTTTAAGCAAGTATTAAAATAATTTTCTTATTGTGTGTGTGTGTGTGTGTGTATGTGTGTGTCTGGTCCGTGGCATCGTAGGTAGCTCCCAAACGGATGAATCGATTTTGATCTAGTTTTTTTTTGTTTGAAAGCTGAACACGATCGAGAGTGTTCTTAGCTATAATTCATCGTCATCAGCTCGCTCACCGCTTGATAGTCTAGGGAAGACTTAAAAATATGCTTATTTAAAAAAAACTACCACTATGAAGTTTTTTAAGTCCTGTAATACCTAGTTTGTATTTATAATATAATTTATATATAGACAGTGGTGGATTTACACTAGGGGCAGTCAGGGCTAGTGCCCAGGGCGGCAAATTTTGTGGGGCGGCAAAATTTGGAAAGTAAAAAAAATATTGTAGAATTTTTACTTTACAATAATTATCAAAATTGCACATTATAATAATTAATTAATTCTATTAATTAATGATTTTTTATTTCTTGTTTGAAACGAGTTAAAAACTACTTACATTTTACAATGACTGCAAATGGTATCAAAAGATTGGCTATTCTATGCATAGAATATGTACGTGTACGTCTACTTTAACGTTTAGATTGTGAAGATTTAATCGACCAATTTACAAAGTCAGGTGTGTTTGCCTGACAAACAAAATATGTAATACAATCATAAGTCATCGTTAGTGCAAAATTCATGATTCTTTCAAAGATATATGATTGGCTTCGCTGGGCGCTCGATCAATGATTTGTCTATGGATTCTTGGAACAAAATCAAATATTTTTTTATATTATTGAAGTATATAATATATAATAAAATTTATGCAATGAGCAAGCAATTACTTATTCTATTAAAAAAAATAAGATATAAAAACTATAATTTTAATTAAAATTTCTGTGATAGGGTGGCATTTTCTTCAGTGTCCAGGGCGGCAATAATTTTAAATCCGGCCCTGTATATGGACATAGATATATTACATTAAAAAGAGGTTAGAGGTGTATAGCTGTATTTGTTGCAAACTTTACTTCTCAATTTTCTGACACACTAGTCACCAGGATTTAAAGTGATTCAAAGTTATACCAAACTGTAAAAGCGGAAAAGAGAGTTATCTGTGTATGGAAGCCTTGAAAAAATGACCAGCTGTCGCTGAAAATAGCAGTAGAAAAAAATTATCCACGAGCGATGCTAGCAGCGGCAAATATGGTACCTACCTAAAGTGTTGAATAAAATTGATATATTAAGACAGGATGTAAAAATTAACATAGGATCGCTTAAAACAAAGTTAGGAAGGCAACTTCTAGACTTTTGATATAATTTTATTTACATTCAATGTTTATGTAGAATATACTGCTGTGTATTCTATATGAATATTGAATGTAGATAAAAGATTCAAAGAAATTGAATTTACCCTGTGTAATAAATGAGTATATAATATTGTATTCAAGTGTAGTGGTTAAGTTTTGCATAGTATGTAAAGATTATAATTTATAAGTCAACATTTAATGTATTGTGTCATCTTTTTAGGGAATGAGCGCATCTCGCCCTAAAACGTCATAGTTTGGCGAGGTTATTTAATATGTAACACTACAGTAAAATGTTTTTTTAATTAGTAATAAAAACAAAAAATAAAAGTTCTCCTTTTCTATAGAGTATAGACTCCATACACCAAACGTATCAACATTAGTGATCTCCAACAGCAGATTGTACATAGACATAATAACGTTAATTGTCATGTAGGTACACAGTCATCCACAGTAGCATCGTGCCATCCTTATCGTTGATGAAATATATCAATTGACACAGCTTAGAATAGGAAAGCGCAGTTTTGCGGATTGTATATTCAGTGGGTTCATTTTCATGTTCAGTAGTTGGAAATGGAAAACAAAATACGACCACAATTTTAAAGTATTTTGGCAATCGCCGTTTTTAGGGTTCCGTAGTACTACAGGGAACCCATAGACTGTCTTCTTCTAACATATAAAAATGGATCGCAGTTTCAATGTCTCTCTAAAACTTGAGAACGACTGGACCAATTTGGCTAATTTTGATCTTAAAATAAATATGGAAGCTTAGGGAAGGTTTACAAGGTGAGAAATATTGGAAAAATTGCGACGAAAATACTAATAAGGGTTCCGAAATGTGAACTACGGAACCCTAAAAAGGACAAATTTATTTGTCCTTTTTAGGGACTCCTAGGAACTTGTCAAGGTAGTAGGTAGGTAAGTAGGAGTAGTTAGGGATTCGCTGGTTCTGCCTCATCGCCTCAGCCTCTGGTAAAATGGGTATTTCGATTCTCTATTGTTCGTTATCTAATGCTCGCCTCGGCGTCCTTTTGTTCCTGATGAGGGTCCCCGAATCACTATCTGCTTATCACTTACGTTACCTCACTTTCTCGCGATATGAGTAAAACAAAACAATTTTTCATTACATTTCTTTTATTTCATTCATTTAAACATGTATTGAACATACTGTATAATATTATATCATTACATAAAGTGTTGCTACTAAATAACTTTTGATACTCTAATAGACTTTTCCCATTGAACTTATAATACAGATACATTAAACTATACTCTCTACAAACTGATGTGAAATCATTTTGTAATCTACACGTGTTAAAACCCTCTTGTAGTTTCGTCCCATAAAAGCCTTGTGATATCGCATAGGACCACGTCCAAAAGAGTCAAAGTATTGTCCGAAGCCATTTTCATTGATGCGTATGGCTATCCAGTGGGTTTACTATCAGGGTCTAAGTTGCTAATAATGTATGTAGGGGTTTGAACATATATAGGTAGACAATTCGCGGCGTATACATTATCTTCTAAACCTTCACAAATTCTTCTCAAATAATTACGGATCTCTATTGTGTTCATACTGTATTATCACAGAACCTGGTCTATGGATCTTGTCTTTATGTCACATATCCGTATTATATATGGTTTATGTATTTACTAAGAGGGGTATTACATATGAAAATAATGAATGAATAAATAAAAGAAACATAAATTTGGTACAATAATTTTATTTCATAATACACACACACACATACACTAATAGGTACACACACGTTACACATTATAACTTAAATAGATCATAAATATGACTTTTATTAGCTATAGTCTACAGTTACATTACGGTTTTTATCTATTTCTATAACATTATCAAACTCTGCATATACAATACAGTTAATCGTTTGAGGGAGACTAGAATCAAATCAAACCTCTAACCTCACACTACCATGTCTTATCAGATTCCAATGACTGTTCGTGTCTGATGATAAATCAGGGGTTAAATCAAATGCTAATAGACAATAACCATTTGCATATTTTTCTCTTGATATCCCATTTCTTTCATTAAGGAAATGTATACCAGTGCCGGAAAATAATGTATGATAGGCTGAAGTGAACATATTATTGAAGGATGGTTGTAGGGTTTTTGAAGGCACTGTTGTCCATCTATGTATAAACAAAATAAATTCATACCATAATTTTTAAAATTGAAAGGATTCTTACTAATGCTACCATTAAATGTTGCGTTATTTACAAATCCTATGATACATCTTTTGGGTACTTGCCCCAGGAATATATTATCAAGCGTTTTACCCTGTACCCCCGATGGTATTGTTAACACTTTAACCTCAGCTCTAGTGATCGGATATTTGGCTGTAGTAGAAGCCAACACTTTTTGATGTGCGAGTAACACTGAAGGATTAATTTTCGCCCTACGAGCAATTAAGGTAGCGTCTTTAAATTTTAAATCCGTTGAACCTATCAAATTAAAAGATTCTCTAGAACGGAATAATTTAACGGACATCTCAACACCATTGATAAGAAATTTTTCTTGATTAAATATAACCAGACATAATAATTTTATCGATTTTAGAATCAGCTTTTCTTTTCAAGTTCGCACTTGCTTCTCTGAGGCGGGTTTTAATGGAGTCTTCCAGCGGGCGTGAACTAACCATGTCCGAGAGAAGGCCGACACCTGCACTCAACGCTTCTTTACCAATGGCTCGAGCACCACTAGAGAGTTATAGCGGTAAGACTGATCTAAATAACCCACCCAAAAAGCTACCGACGCCATGTCCACGTTGATATGGTACTCCTTTATATATAACACCGATTCCTGATCCAGCCTGATGGGAATAATAATGTTCATAAGGACAAATCATTTTATGACTACTACGAGAGCTGATTATAATTTTTGGAAGTGAAGTTATTAGCACACGGTACCAAACTGGAATGGTATTTTTGTCCGGTGCTTGATCTTATATCTATCTCGATAGTATCAAACTCCCTGCGCATTACAGATAAGTAGTGAGGCGGTGAGAATGTGTGCATTTTATTAGCACCATAAATGTATTTAGACGGATCAAGTGGAATAATTCTTAATAATGATGTCATAACATCACCAACTATCTGTGGTTCAACAATATCACAATAAACAAATAACTGAGATGGTAACCCCATGTGTAAGTTTGCAGGACATTTACCAATACCCTTTTCAACTAAATTTCGATTTGGTTCGAAGCCCAGTTGAAGACATAAGCTGGTTGATAATCTCACTGATACAAGTGCTTTGTCCAACACTGTACCGTTACGAACTTTGATATTTCATCATAACGAAACTTTATTTTTTCTCTAATACTGTTCAGTGCTGTTAAGATTTGATTAATGTCATCATAGCTTGTTGCTGGTATATACCAACAACAATGTGTTTTATAATAAACCAAAGAAGGTTTCTCTTCGTTCGGCATTACTATATGTTTTGCAATGTAAACAACATTTTCATGTTCTTGTACTGTGAACATTGTACAGGGATACTGAAATTCAACAACCCCCACACACCATTCTCCTTCCAGTTTGATGGGTTTTAGTAACTTTGTTGAAAATAATATTGTTAAATTATCAGGAAAATATTCCATGGAACTATTACTTAGTAGTGTTAAATAAAAACTTTCTTTAGTCATATTTTTTTCAAATCAGAAAATAAAACCCAACTATTAAATTTGTCTGGATAACCTTTCCACTTTACTAACACTTGCTTTCTGTTACCTGAATATCGAGTACCAATTATTTTATCTATCTTATAACTAGAAGAGGGGTCATAAAACACTTTTTGCAACTCCTTTTCATAGAAAGTACCAGTTATATCTTCATTTTGCAAGTCTTTTAATGTATACACAACCCAAGGTGAACGATCTATAATTGAAGATATAACAAATATTTCATCACTCCAGTTCGATTCATAGCCTTTTTGAAATATGTGTTTGTTCTAACGTAATCACCCACATGAAATTTAGGTGTTTGACAATTTGATAATGATGTGACTATTACACTACCATATAGGTTATTCCAAACAGTCATAATATTGTTGGAATTCACATCACATGGAGCCATCTTGATACTTGAGTATTTACTATGGTTATAAGAGTAAATCAAGTCTTGTAAAATATCTATATATCTGTAGCAATTGTTATGAGTAAAATAACGCCACATTTTCATTTTAAGTGTTCTCTGAAACCTTTGAACAATACTTGCTTTAATATCAGGGTTATTCGTTGTATAATAGTTAATATTTTTACTTTTGAAAAACCGTTGCACATCTTTCGAAATGAACTCGGTCCCTTTGTCAGATTGTATATGTGTTGGGGTAACTTTAGCTTCATTATATACACTTTCAAAACATAGTTTAGTGGTTTCAGAGTTTTTATGTTTCATGGGTCTTGCATATGCACATTTAGAAAAAACATCAATAACACACAATATGTAATTTAAACCATCGTTATATTTACAATAAGTTCTCATATCACTTAAATCTACCTGTCACAACTCATTGAAGTTTGATAAAATATACTTGTTTCTAGAAAACCTTTTTTGAACAGGTCTATGTAATGTATATGTTTCTTGTGACTATAACCACTCCTTTACATCTTTTTTTCTAATTTTACCCTTCACTGCATTTGCAAGTTTATCAATGCCACTATAACCAGCAGGGTGTCATGGGTCATAATAAATGGTATGCATTTCTAATAAGGGGTCCATTTTTCCCAGTCTAACTTTTTTCTAACTTTTCCGCTATACTTTTCTCCACCAGTCGTTGTTGGAAACACTGCTTCAGTTGATGCACACTCTCCGATATCTTTTATATGAAGGTTATTTATGTATTCACTTTATGGGTTTCCAATGTAAGTAAGAGGTATTTTAATTTCTTTTAGTGCCTTAGCAAATGTTTTCCATCCTATAGGATCACTTCTTTTCTTAGAGAATCAAATAAAGGTCTTAGATAATCGTTTATCAAGTCAATAATGTTACTCCCAGGAATTTGTTTATTATATATACACACCGGCATATTTAGCGGAACATAAAATAAAGGTTTGATATCAGTATCATATAAGGTTGCTGGCTGGTTTGTACTTCATTTAATTTAAAAAGAAATATTTTCAAATTAAGAAAACAACTGAACATCACATTTTAGGCAATTGTTTTAATTTTATTCAAATACACCTTACCTGGAGCGAACTTCGAGTATTTGTTCCTTCTGAGTTTGATTTAAAATTTCATTGAAATACTGTTTTTTGTTAGTTTTTTTTAATCGCGTATCTTTTTGGAGTTGAGAACTGAATTATGCCTGACTTAGCCCCAACGGAGATTGCCAGGGCACTCGAAATACGAAGAAATGGTCAAACCTACAGAGTAATATCCGGAGATCTTCGTCGACCAGTTTCAACAATCCATCGCAGTATCCAACGGTTCAGGGAGACCGGTACTTATGTGAGAAGAGCAGGACAAGGCAGAAAAAGACGCACTTCGAGTAGGGACGAGGGAGTTTCATTCGGCTTCGTGTACGTAGGAACCGCCGTTTGACGGCCGTCCAAGCCCGACATGAGTTAGAAAAGTGAAAGCAGTGCGGGGTGTAACCGTAAGTGAGAGTACGGTACGAAGAAGGTTCGAAGAAGCTAGTTTGGGTTCATTTGTGCCCGCCAAGGCTCCAAGGCTCGAGGTAAATCATCGTAGAAACAGGTTAACTTTTGCTCAGGAACATCGACTTTGGAACGCGGACCAATGGAGTAAGGTATTGTTTAGTGATGAGTGCAGAATTCTCTTAAATCAAATTGACGGCAGGCAAAGAATATACAGACGCAAAGGAGAACGATACATTCAGACAAATTTTGAAACTACAGTTGCATACGGTGGTGGATCTAATAAGACTTGGTTCAATTAATAACATTTTTTTAGCATTTTCCATTTTTAACAAGGTACGAGTAATTTATCAATCCACTCAAAATAGAACCAAGAATTATGGGTAAAAATGCACTCCCTTTTTGAATTATAATTTTTTTTCTTATAATTTTACTTTTCCCGTTTCGTACTAATTTTCGAAGAATATCTTTATACTTGTTTAATTTTTTTTTCTCCTTTTCTTCGAGTGGTACTTTACCTTGTAGAACGTTATGAATACACTCACAAATGCAATTTATTTCTTCGTCATCACAAGATTTCAAAAGAGCTTTAATATATTTTGATTTTAATGTATGTAGTGCACGTAGCAAATCCTTGTGCGTCTTTAAGCTTTGATGCATTATTTATAAATGATTGAAATTTGTTTATTCCTAGCATATTTATATTCTTTAGTTGGTACATAAACAATGCAATGACCATCTAGAGGAAATATTTTAGTTTTCAATCGACACATGGCATTAGTTTCTTGTTTTAAATCCACCATTAGATATCCATGGGCTTCATTTGTTGCATCTCTGTAAGCATCTTCAATGAATTTTGGATAACTTTGGTAATTCGAATGGAATCTTAATGAGAGAATAATGTGCCTATAAAGGCATAAAGTTTCATCAAAATAATTTATCTTGTCTTTAAAATACTGTTTAGTATTTTATTTTGTTTAGTATTAGTATTTTAAAGACAAAGATAAATTATTTTGATGAAACTTTATGCCTTTATAGGCACATTATTCTCTCATTAAGATTCTAACAAATATTTACAAAGCTAACGAATAAATATTGTGTGTCTTGTGATAAAACAAAACTTTGCTCAGTGATTTGTGCATTATATATTAGTACCTGGGCAACTGGTAGTTTTGATAAAATAAAAAAAATAACATAAATATTTACCTGACCGGGATTCGAACCCACTACATTCCGAATTATCGAACAAAGCAAAAACTATATAACATGTAACGCATACCATACTTCCAATCGGACTGACATTATAGAGTTGAAATTATTGACAATTAATATTGTTGTACCACAAAAGGAAAAACGTATATAACTTAAAAATGCGCAGTTTCCAGGGATAAGACCTAGCTTGATCGATTTTTTCCACCATAACTCCCTGCATACTAAATTTCGTGGTACTACTTGCAGACGTTTTCGAGCAACCGGTTATTTATATACAAGATTGTCTCGTTTAAAGTATAAGATAATGAAGTACGTTTAGAACCAAATAGGTGACAAATCATAAGCCATTATTATAAACCAACTTTGGGACTACATTAATGTGGTGTGAATTTCACTATGCATTATGCATTTAAATAACTAGTCATCCGCTCATATTGGTAATGAAGTAAATTAAATATTCATATTTATTGAAAGGAACTTGATCAAAGGAATAAAAGATTGCGAGAAAAGGCATGTGTTTATGCAACATGAGTGACGCATTCGAAAGAATTTATTACAAATTTATTGTAAAATTATATAGGTAGGTAGGTTAGTTTTTGAACTACATTATATAAATATTCGTTATTTTATTGTGATGAATTATATATTTATGACCATCAAAACATTAACGATGGCGTACGTTTAAAGCAGTTACTCTCTACATTTTAGCTACAGTTAAAAGAACACATACAACAAAATTATTTATAGATTAGGTATAAGGCCTTTATTGATTTTTGATCTGCTTACGATATAAAAATCAATAACAGACTTTTTACTGCAGTAAACGTAATAATACTATTATGTTAAGGCACAGTTGCGCAGATCTGGGTTAAAGTTAACCTTGGGTTAAAATATCAATCTATTTCATAAATACGAAGAACGAGAGAGATAGCATTATATCAACCCAGGGTTAACTTTAATCCAGATCTGCGCAACAGGGCCTTATTGTAGTAAAAAATCTGCGTGTAACAATGTTGTTTACGTAGACATGCTACGCCGTAGCACCACGCTACGAAATTATTTAAGTTCTTAATTTTATTTCTGCTATATTTTTTGATAAGAGCAACTTCTTATATGCATATTTTTTTTTATTATATATTTAGCATTGTGCATACAAAACGCCCACAATATTCCGTGAACATAAAAATAAATAGCACTTATTACATTAGGATGAAATGAATGCTATTTTTATATTATTATTATATATTATTTAGAACCGACCCGACTACTGTACAGAGCAGACGTGTGTTTGGTTACTCAGAACCTTTGTTCAACGAAAATAAGCATTACACTGTAATAAACTAAGTTGACTTTTCGTTAAATAGTGAAATGTACTTGTGACACTATTGGCAGTGGATTGATTGGCGAAGAACGAAGGATACAGCTGAAGCAGCCCCGCACTCCACCTCGGGTAAAAGAGACCTCCTATGATTTTTTGTCTCGCTCAAAGCTGTCGATACAGCAGAAGCGCACACGCACGTGTTGCATCACACGCACTCACCTACGCTGAGCCTTATTGTTGTGTGGTCCAAAGCATGAGCGTTCAGCGATCACCACCCGCTCGAAGCAGCTCACTACATGACTTACCAACATCGATGGAACAACAAGTTATCATCAGGAAACGTAAGCAACCCCCGGAATGCTGCAATTGTGCCGAACAAATACAAGGTTTTCGCAGAGATATTACCAGCTTATTAGACAAATTTACAAGCACCCAAGAAGCAACTTTGAAATTCATGCGTGAAAATATCGCCGAAATAAAAAGTCAGTTGAATGATATAAAGACTTCAATTGACACTCTCAATAACGAACAGGTGATTATGATAGGCATGAATGGTGATTAAGAATCTGGTGATTAAGAATAGTGTCACTGAAAAGAAAGTCAAAAATCTTGAATCAGGATTTGCCGAATTTAAACAGTACGTACCCAATTATAATAAGCTTAACGTTGATAATGATGAAAACATCATACGTGAATTGCAAGAACGTACAATCAGAAAAAAATATATAATAATAGTAGGAATACCTGAGTGTCGGGGGACCACCTCAGATGAAAACTACTGCTCTGATATGATGAATGTCTCCAAAATCATTAGTAAGCTTATCGATGATTGCCCAGATCCTGTTAAGATATTTAGACTTGGAAAATATAACTTTATGAAACATCGTAAAATAAAGGTGTGTTTCGAATCTCCACAAACAGCAAAAATATTGCTACGCAACAAAGACAAGCTCCCAAGTGACATCAAAATAAATTCGGATCTTACCCCTACACAGCAGAACTATCTAAAAAAACTAAAAGGTGAACTAAAATGTAGAATAAAAAACGGAGAAGACAATATAACGATAAAATACATTAAGGGAATACCAAAAATTGTGACCAAGAAAGATACAAAAACTAACCTATACTCAACCTACACCTATCGATTCTGCCAAAATAACTTATCAAGTACTAAATATTTACCAAAACTTACTCGCTACAAAGTCAAGTCTTAATTTTTTCTACGCCAATATCAGAAGCATCTGTAAACCAGGCAAACTTGATGAGCTTAAATGTATACTACATTCTTTTAATAAATGTATACACATTATCTTGCTATCGGAAACATGGATAAGATCAGATCAACAAGCTCAACAGTTCGAATTGCAAAATTATACACATTACTACAACATCAGGCCTGAGATTATTGGTGGCGGTGTATCCATCTACGTCCATAATAATTTAAAACATGAATTAACATCAACATCATTCATTGATGGAAATAACAATTTATGGATACACCTTAGCAAGTATGCTCTCGAGGTTGGAGTCGTGTATAAGCCTGGTCACTCAAACTTTAACGATTTTCTTGTCAACTATGAGACACAATTGCAACAGAAGAAAAGAGCAATAGTCTTTGGCGATACAAACATTGATTTATTAGCTACCGATAGCAGGACCAAACGTTACAGCGCCATGTTAGTGGAATCGGGATATAAAATAATCAACAAAAAAGACGCAACTTACTGCACACGCGAAACAGCAACAACCAAAACAATTATACATCATGTTGCAACTAACCTAAAAGAAAACAGCTTCTATTTCGCATTAATCGAGTCCTCTATATCGGATCATAAAAATACTTATGTCGAAATGAAACATGTACAACAACCATAAAAACAGAAAATTAAATATGAAGCTATGAATTACAATAATTTATATAAAATGATTGAGAAAACTACATTTGATAACAACAACTACGAATTTACCTACCTAGACCAATTTATCAAAGAAATGATAGAGAAAAACAAGATAATAAAATTTAAATTGATCAACCAACCACAAAAAGAATGGATAAACAGACAAATTATAACAGACATAAATGAAAGAAACAAGTTATGGAAAGAACTAAAACAGCATCCAAATGACAAAGTATTGGAATTAAAATTTTAAACTAAAAGAGACAATCTAATACAAACTATAAGAAAAACAAAGGACAAATATTTCTACTGAGAGTTTACTAAGTGTACAAATAATCCAAAAAAAAATGTGGAAGTTAGTTAATACTCTTTCAAATAACAAAATTGTAAATAGTTGTGCTCCCTCAAAATTAAAAACCTAAAATGGACAATCAATTACAAATCCCACACAAATATGTGAAACTTTTAACAACTTTTTTGCAAATATAGGGACACAATTAGCCAATAGAATCCCAACTGAATTTCATAATAATGACACACACACACTTCCTAAACTTAATCCAAATACCGAACATCATGAGCTTTCTCAACTTCCTCCGTGCACCATTAATGAAGTGTTAAAAATAATTGATAGTCTCGATACCAATACCAGCACATGTTGACGGCATAAGTACCAACGTCCTAAAATGTATCAAAAACTTAATTGCTCCAAACTTAACTGACTGTTTGAATAAACTATTTGCAGAAGGTTCCTTTCCAAAAAGTTTAAAAATAGCTAAAGTCACTCCCATACATAAAAATGGTACAAAGTCAGACCCTGGGAACTATCGTCCAGTTTCAGTGTTGCCAGTGCTATCCAAAATATTGGAAAAAGTTATATTTGTGAGACTAGATAACTACTTAAGTAAAATAAACTTTTTATATGAAAAACAATACGGATTTCGTCAAAGGTCAAACACACTTAGTGCATCTATAGATTTAATAACAACAATTAAAACAAAAATTGATCAGAAACATGTAGCACTTGGTGTGTTTATCGATTTAAAAAAAGCTTTTGACACAGTCAGTCACAAATTACTTTTAAAAAAGCTGCAGAGTATTGGCATCACTGGAACGGCGTATAAAATGCTACAGTCTTACTTATCCGACAGATACCAGGTTGTAAAACTAGAAAACCATCAAAGTTCTCCTCAATCGCTGACATGTGGCGTGCCGCAAGGATCGATCCGTGGGCCACTATTTTTAATATATGTGAACAACATCTCTCAATTAAACTTACACGGTCAACTCACCTTGTACGCAGACGACACTTGCTTGTTTTATTATGGACTCAATTTAGAAGAAATTATACTACTAGCTCAAAAAGATTTAGATACTCTGTACAGATGGTTCCAATATAATCTTCTAACAATTAATACTTCCAAGACTTCGTATATAATATTTACTGCTAAAAACAAAAGGATTCCCAACTACATTAACCTAAACATAAATGGACAAAATCTACAAGGAACCAATCAAGAAAAATATCTTGGATTGACACTAGACAAAAACCTGACATGGAACGCACACATACAATACATAGAAAGCAAACTCTCATCTCTTATAGGATCACTTCACAATATGGCAAGTTGTATTCCACAAAAAGCTCGGCTTCTAATTTATAATTCTTTAGTAAAACCTCACTTGTTATACCTAATAGAAATATGGGGTTGTGCATCTAAAACTATATACAAGGAAACCAATCTAATGAACATACAACAACTTCATACATATAACACATGCATACTCATATATAAAATAATTCACAAACTTAGTCAATCACACATTACCTTTACAATGCAAGACAAAATAACTAGACATACATCTCGCCGCGCGGACCACCTTGTTCTTCCATGTATAAGAACAAATTACGGGAAAAACACAATAACATTTAAGGGAGCACAGCTATACAACGCACTTCCAAAAGTTGTCAAAGAGGCGATCTCGCTCAACATTTTTAAGAAAAAACTCGCAGATCGTAATTTGTAGTTAAAAACGCTTATTACTTGGACCACCGGCTAATATTGATCATATTATGCAGCGAACTCGCACCTTGGACACGTCTCGATATACTTTTTTTTTCATTCTACGTACATAATCGGGTCAACAATAATTAATAGTTTTAACTTTTTAATGTTAATATGTTCTCATGTAAGTGACAATGTCTTTTTGAGAATAAAGATCTTTAAACCGTTTTTTTAGGCTCCAAATCACAGACATCTATTGACTAGATAACGCAAGTCTCATCGTCTGTATAGAAACCAAGCGTGCCATTATTTTTCTTCCAACTGTGACGTCACAAGAGCGATTGTCTGTGGAACTGCCCGTCCCCGAGTAATCAATTCATAGGCCGTCGTCGCACGCCTCTCCGCCGCGTTTTTTATTATTTTAGTTTTCATTTGATGTTTGGCACCGAGAACGTTCGAGAGGAAATAGCGCTGAATGAAGTAATTTTTACTCCTCCTTTACACGCGAAGCACATACACTTGCATGGTCTAGTCAATAGATGTCTGACAAGAAGGACAACGTTAATTTTAGGTAAATGCACCTAAAATCAACGTTGTCCTTGAAACTGCATCTAAAGCAATGCTTAGCGATTAGTGATTGATAGGAAAATCTATTGAAACAAAGGAATTACAATAAATTGCTTTATTTTAGTAATTATGTGTAGATTTATTAAACAAATAAGACTTTGTGCTATGATGGCAATTATTGTTATTGTGCTCAGCAATTAGCTTCTTAGTAGAGTGTACATAGAGTAGCTCGTCTGCAAAACCTGCGAAAAGAAATCCGGAAAATTTACATTCCCACAAACAAAGTCACAGTGTTCTAGGACGGGGTTTCCCAATCTCTTCTTCACGAAGCCACTGTCGGATTATAAATAAACTTTCATGCCGACATGACCCTATGACATTTTATTGAAAAAAAAAGGATTTTTTGTCGATATTTATTTTTCCCCACTTCACTAATTTTATAGTTCAATAATTTAATACCAAAATATAAAATTATTATTTTATATTACATTATACATTACATTACATATTACATTATAAAATTAATGCAAAATCCGAGATCTACACACTAGAATCCATAACTATACCAAATTTAATCCATATATATTCATAGTTACAGAATTAGAAGGGCGGACAGATAGACGGACGGACGGACGGATAGTAGCGTTCCTTGTAGTACTACGGAACCCTAAAAAGTGGCGGCCACAAACCAAAACCCTATTATATTGTGCAATTTTCATTCACCTTTCATTTCCCGTAATTATTTTGTGTACGATAATCATTCTATATGTATAATATATTTAAGAAAGTCGTGTTATTTACATTATTTATAACTCAAGAACAGCTCAACCGATTTGGCTGAAAATTGGTGGGGAGGTAGCTTAGAACCGGGAGATGGATATAGGATTACACAGGACATACTTTTTATCCCGTTCCCGTGGGAAGTGTCAGATATATAATACGTGGTATAACAATACGCAACTGACAGCTAAACGTAATGTTGTCTATGGTTAAGTATGGTTAAAAATTTGACAATTAGAAATTTTGAAGTTGACAGACTGATGTGTTTGTCTCGAGTTTCTATTAACTTATTGTGCCGATATTATCATTAACAATGCCGCGACCAAGACGATCGAATAGACAGACAGACGGACGGACAGAGCGTGACTATAAGGGTTCCTCAAGTATTATGGAACCCTAAAAATTAATTGCAATTCCAATGTCTCGCTACAACTCAGAACGGCTGGACCGATTTGGCTAATTTTGGTCTTGAAATAATTGTGGAAGTTCAGGGAAGGTTTAAATGGTGAGAAATATTGGAAAAAATACGGAGAAAATACTGTAGATGTAGGAGTAGGTTGTAGGTGTAGATGTTGGAGTAGGTTGTAGGTGTATGTATAGTTATTTATTTATTCCATTTTATAGTTGAGACAGAACAACGTATGTCGGGACAGCACGTGTGTGTGTATTTTATACTAGCTGGTGCCTGCAACTTCGTTTGCGTAGAACTAACAGAAACGAAACCCTATTTTTTTAAACGAAACCTAAGATAAAGTAGCCTATGTTATACCTTATATCCTCAGCTATCTGCCAATGAAAGTCCCGTGAAAATCGGTCCAGCCGTTTCAGAGATTAGCCGAAACAAACAGAAAGATAGACAGAAAGATAAGACGGACATACAAAAATTTTAAAAAAGTTTTTTTATTGTAAGTACCGTATATACTTTCATACGTATTCAGGGAAAAGCTGTTAATTTAAAATTACAAACTGACACTACAATTTTGTTTATTTTTTGTGTATATGAATATTCGTTGAAATGAGTTAAAATATCACAGTATTTACCCCACCTCCTGCAGATATGCGATCTATACCGTTGCAATCCACTATCCAGATGCAACTACGGTTACATCTGACCTTATTTTGTCTTTTGTCGCCGTGGCTACTTGTCCCATTGTAAAATTCCCCACATCCGTTTTGGTGACTTTGAACTTACTGATACGAAGAGCTCCATATTGAACTTTATCATGCCTATGGCTGTGAAGTCATGTGGATTCTGAGTCCTGTGTATAATCATCATGATCGTTTGCCTCACACCCTTGTCAGGAACGTCCTCCCAAGTGCAATCGTATGCGTTTTTTGCTAAGTTTTCTTCCTAAAAATTTAAACGCCTTCACTTTACATTATACTAGATGTTGTCCACGACTTACGCGTTAAAGGAGACCCAACCATCCATTTTGCCGCGATAAAAAGTAGCCTATGTCCTTCCCCGTGGTCTGCTCTATATCTGTGCCAAATTTCATCAAAATAGGTCCAGTAGTTTCGGAGACTATTCGATGCAAACAAACAAATCTTTCCTTGTTATAATATTAGTATAGATTATTAATAAATTAATTTTCTTCCCAGTAGAAAAAAAATATTCATCAGGCGAATAATATTATTATAATATCAATTGACACAAAGAAAATTATCATGATACGTACCAATTTTCTCAACTCCGACGCTAGGAAACAAGGCAAAAATATATGTAGAACAGTTGCCATGACATAAAAATAATATGTGAAATTCGATCCTGCTCCACCCTGAGTATAAAAAAATAAAAAAATCTATATAGTAATTATCCATTGATGGTAATTAACTCCTTGTAAGTCAGTTGGATATCTTTATAAATATGAATCTTCTGTGAGTGTGTTTGTTATTGAACTCTTTCTAAACGGCTGGACCGATATTGATGAATTTTTTGTGTGTGCTCAAGTTCAAGGATTCGTGAATTTAGGTTTACAATTTGGTCAACCGCATGATGTTTTATTAATTAACAATCAAAAATGCTCTACGCTTAACGAAGTAGGCCCGGGACAGATAGTCCTTAAAATAAGTTCGAATGCATAAACATTAAACAGTGAAGAAAGTTCTTCTTTACGTTGAGTCATTAGGTTTCGAATGCACGAGATCTCTATACAGCTTATAATATTGAGGTACCTCGTGCTTTTCATGGGATAACACCGGCAAATGAGAAACCGATCACTTGTGGCAAGCGTTACACGACAGTTTTCTGTGACAAGAGGCCGGATCGAGCTGACTCTAGCGTGCCGACGCAAGTATCTCCCACAATTGACAATAGCCGTATAGTTTTGGTGTAAGCAGAGGGCTTAGATAACATGCCATCGTTAATTACAATAACGATCTTCGTAATTGAAAATATATGAGACTGACGTAAGTAATAATATTCGATAAGTGACATATAGCGCGAGATACGTCATAATATGGCAATACGAGTACCATACATTTATAACCCCGACGAAAACAGGGTAGTAATATATGATATTTGACAGAGAGTTTAGTATAATATAAGTTTGACATGTCTGTATGTGCGTTTGTCCGTGGCATCGTAGCTCCCAAACGCATGAACCGATTTTGATCCAGTTTTTTTTATTTGAAAGTTGACATGATCGAAAGTGTTTTAGCTATAATTTATCATCACTAGCTCGCTCACTGCTCGAGGGCAATTTTAAATTTTTACTTTTGTTTATAATTTATTTCTAACTTCGTCATCGTAATTAGCGATGACATCTTGGCTAAAGGTCCAATATAGTGGCACCTGAGAGTCCTGTGACGTGGTCTGCGTGAGCGCCATGCCCAGCTGCAGTATGCCGTGAAAGAAGATGCCGGCAAGCCACACCTCGAAGCTCGTCTGTATGTTCTCTACAAACCTGCAAAATTTTACTAGCAAGACTATAGATGTAGGCTTTTTGACTGAATTTTTATATTGCATAAATGAATAGTGATCTAGTGATGAATCTGAAATATAAGTATGATCTCAGATGAAACAGGATATTAAAAACCGACCAAGTGCGAGTCGGGCTCAGTTCCGACATTTTACATGTTTACTTATTATTTCGTTGTTTTTTATTCTTTTAAAAGTTTAGTTCTTTCAAAAGAAAACTTAAACACGGTATTAATAATAATAAGTATCATAATGGTAGTAGTAAATAAATTCTATGGACTGCATTTCATTCAAAACATGGCCGTTTACCTTTTAGAGGAGGGGGACATTATTTTAACACTCGCACTTGTCCGGTTTTTTCTCTACATTTCCTACATTTTCATCAAGAACAGTAAAAGATGTTATGAATTCCAAATTTGTAATCCATTACGAAAGATAAAAATTCTAATAGATAGTTTTACTATAGACTTATTGATTGTCCTTACACACGGCACTCCAGATGGTCCCGCACGATCTTGGCGATCTTGGCCTTCATCAGCGGCACGTTGTCCATGTCATCCAGCATATGGACCAGGCCACAAGAGATGAGCTTCAATTTGAGCGCCGCGTGGAACATGAATATTATGAACGAGCTGTCGAACCCTGAAAGTGGTATGGAACCAACGATCTATGTATGGAACTTGTGCTCGCCTGGTACTTGGTACAGCTCTACCTTGAGAAAACATGATTAAACCTTTCAAGCATAATGAGACACAATATTTGTTTTGTCCAATATCGTTGATACATGAGCGGAAAGATCGCCTGATAGTAAGCAATAACCGCCGCGTATGGACACCTGCGACGCCAGAGGACTCACAAGTGCGTTGTGGGCTTCTAAAGCCTCGTCTCCTTATGGTAATGGAGGCCTCCATTACCCTCACCCGCTCAACGAACGCATCGTAAACATATTTTCTTCGTCGGTTTTCTGTGGGGCCGGCATAATTAAAACAATAAATCAATTTTCATATTGTCTCGCTACGCATATTTCTACGTCGTAGACTGTATATGTGTCATCGCGACAATTAACAGCATTTCCCATCACTAATTAATACACACAGGCAAAATATGGCAAGGTCTATATTATAATATTTATATTATACTTACCCAAAAACCCGAAAGTCACAATAAAGATAATATACAACTCGTAGATATTCATATATTCGAAATAAGGCGTAGCGTACAGCGTTTCTCTGTCTACCCTCCAATAATTGACCTCATGGAACATAAACCGCTCTGGTGTATCGCTGAAAAGTTGCGAGTATATGGTGGAGACCACAGCCAAAGCTGGGTAGGATACGGCGGTCGCATACAAGATTCCGTGCCAGACTTTGTCCACATTTCTCGTTGTTCCTATGGATTCGTCTATAAGCTTCTGATAATCTTGTGGCATGGTGTTGAATACCTCGTAGTCTTTGTTGACTTGGTCGATTACAGCTCTTAGCTCACGCTTTTTTAATATGCTGCAAACCATCTGGAAATTAAATAATTACTTACCTATTATTGTTGTACGTATTTTTTGCGTTGTTTGAAATTCTATGAAATTCGAAAAAAGCATTCGAACAAAAAAGCGGCTGTAAAAAGAGACAACCACGTTGATAGGATATATTATAACATGCGAGTGAATGAGATAGGCAAGACGTTTTTGAAGGTTTCACTTCTATGTCATGCGAACCCCACAACGTTTTTCATATATATAGTGCGGTAGTTTTATCATCATCATAATCATTATTATATTAATATGTGAAACAAAAACTTTCAGTACAGTTTTACGAGAATGTGTGCAACCGGATGAGTATGAAATGTGGCCGGTAAAATAAAGTTCATGTGGAGGAAGGTGTGCAGAATACTAATATTTTTTAACATGGTTAGAAATACATAAAATTAATAAAAACAACGTTACACACACTATCTCAGATTCACTTATTCCACCATGCGTTTGTACATTGAACATGAGGGTGAGACCGCACTAGGCGTAACTACGCGACGGGACATGGCCAAATATTATAACGCAGTACGCGGCAATGTAGCTACGCGACGTGGCACTCCATTGTGTTATTATTAGTAGGGACATGGCCCAATAAGACTCTAATTCCTCCATAGGACTAGGGACGTGTCACGAGTCACGTCGTGTCGCTCCGCCGGCGCTTAGTGGGGTCTTACCTTTAGACCGTTTTGGTCAATTGTTCATGCTTTGCTTGTGTGTTGGTTTGTCAAGTTTGATTTGACACAATTGTCAATCCTTCTTTCACATTTCAGAGACAAAATTTACATATTTTTATTGCGTATCTAAGAGGCAAGAGACCCTATTAAAGCTCAAATTAAAAAAAAAACAACCACTAGGTGACCTCCAGTAGTTATATAATACCTTGATAGATGTAAAGATGATGGACACGACCGCTATAATTTGCCGCGATATGTTCTCGTAATCCTTCTCGTGGAAGCGGTCTCTGGCGTCCATGCTCATGATCACAACGCCAGGTACCGCCAAAGTTATGAGAACAGCTTTATACATTTTCAAACAAAGAAGTTTATAAATGGTATCAAATCAAATAATTTATTACGCTAAGTGAGGACTGTGATGCGTTGTGGAACACGTTGGGCTGCCCTTTGAGATAGGGTTGCTATTTAGCTATACAGTATTCTCATTCAAAATAGTTTTACTATTTAAAAAAATGTTTATCCAATATTTTATTGCAATTGTAATGATTATGATATATTATATTAGTATAATATAATATATCTATGTAAGCATTCGTATATATATATATGCATTCATTTATTATTATTATATGTAAATTGTAGTAGTACGCACCATATATTGTTACTTTTATAACTAAACTTTCCTGTATCAGGTCTGCTGGAATAAATTCCAATTTGGAATAAGGAGCACCTTTGTACAAAACTGTTTTCTGTTTTTAAGTTGTCAATGTCAATGTTTTACTATGTGTACAAATAAAAAATAAAATAAAATGAACAATAGGTACTGACCTGATGTTTTTATTCTAATGTGGTCATACTTATTATTTGGATACATTCCCATTAAAGCCAAGAAAAACATAGACAACGTGTATACTTTATGCAAGGGTTTATATTTCTCATCATGGTCATCTGTAAATATTATGATAATAATTTTAGGCGTTTTTTGTATGTCGGCTGGGACTTTCACTGTTCTATTTTGTTTATTTAATTCAATGTTATATTACTTACTCGTCGGCACGATTGATTCAGACATTTTTATGAGAAAATATTTTATAGGGTAAGTTAATTTCACAAAGTGTGAAAAGAAATAAAAGTTATAATTAATGTAATTTTTTTAAGCGCCTATATAAGATTTTTAGCAATATTTACAGAAAATCTTCTTCGATCAGTAAAGAACGTTTGTTTCTAGCATCTCACGAACAACTTGTTACTTAAAATTAGTATTTAAATAATTATTATAGGCTTTATTGCAGTCTCATGGCAATAGTGAATAGTCCACGGTTTAACACTTAAGACACTGACACGGCCTTGTTTAATAATGTTTTCTAGACTCTACCTAACCGTACGTAATTAAAGGGAATGTCAATAGATTCCACGTTTATTGGTGAACGAGGGATGGGCATAATAATAATATTAGATATTAGTCGAGCATGGGCCTACTTCTCTAGGAAGAGAAATCTATTGTTCAGCCTTTTACCCTTAGACTTAGAGCATTAAACCAAACCGGAGACGCAAATGTCAGGCATCCCCCGCTGCCAAAGGTACGATACCGCCGGTCATACCAGTTAAATAAAACCAGTTGCCGCACGTTATTGACGTACTAGCTGACCCGTGCCACTTCGTTAGGCGTTAAACATTTTTTGATGATGATGAGGATAAAAATATCCTAAGTTCTTATCCTTATAACATCAACAATCTGTCAGTGAAAGTCCCGTAAGAATCGCTTCAGCTGTTTCAGAGATTAGCCTAAACAAACAGACAGACAGATAAAAATTTTAAATATTGATTTCTTACTGTCGGTACCGTATATACTTTCATATGTATTATGTGTTAAGCTGTTACTTTAAAATTACAAACAGACTAATGACATTGATGTATAGATTCTATACATATTCTATACTATACTATAGAAGACTAGCTGTTTCCCGCGGCTCCGCTCGCGTAAATACAGTATCCCTCGGGAACACTGCACTTTTTCGAGATAAAAAGTAGCCTATGTTTTAATCTAGAGCCTAAACTATTACCATACCAAATTTCATCGAAATCCGTTCAGTAGTTTTTGCGTGAAAGAGTAACAAACATCCATCAATTCTCACAAACTTTCACATTTATAATATTAGTAGGATTCGCCAAATCACAGTGAGGCTAGGCTGGACGAACCGGAGCTAAAAATGCCGAATTGCTGTGTTTTTTACTGTAAAAAGAGATCCGAAACTTCTAATAAGTAAAAAGGAGAACGTTACTTTCCATCTGTTAGTATTATTTTGTCATAATGTTAACAAATATTGAAAGTATTATGCAAAAATCCAACAAAAATTCTCGGTCAATGAGTGCTGCCACTCAATCGTACATGATCCTAACTTATAAGGTAGGTAATATTTAAAAAAAAATGTCACCAAATGGTAGACCCATCTGGTGACAATGGGACCAACTTGGGAGACAACACTTTAAAATAAAAAATTAATTTCGATAACCGGTTCACAAACGGAGGAGTAATAGCGTAACATACCCCCTCAATTAGCGACGTTCTTGTATTTGTAAGACTTTCAAAATTTGTATTACCTATTTCAGTTTTTAATGTGCAATATTGGTAGAATATTAATAGCTCCCCACACCGATTTCAGTGATGGTGGCCGGTTTCACTGAAACCGGGCCAGCTATGCAGGAGTTGTTTTACACACTCTCTTCCTTTACAGGTCGAAGCACAGTGGGACGGACGGACCGACACGACTGGCGAGAGATCAGGCGCAGGACGGACTTTTTACATGCCCATCCGACGCATGGATCATCTTTCTTGTCAGACAATCAGGTGACCAGCCTGCATTGTCCTAACCAAACTTGGAAACAACATTTTATTTTGTTCCAATGCGGGAAGCGAACCCACGACCTCCGAGTCGAGAGCCAAACTCTAAACCACTGGACCACGTAGGCTAGGTAGAATATTAATCATTAGATATTCGTTGATGTGCATAAATGTGGGCAAGTGGCGCAACTACAAAAAGCGTGCTATTTTGTGTACTCTCACAAACTCCCTAGGAACTTTGAGTAAAGCTTCTACCACTTTACTGAATCGACTGACTTGACTCATTGACTGCACTGACTTGAACGAAAATTCTATTTCCCGCCTTTTTAACTTGACACTGGCAAATGGATATAGGCGAAGCCATTTATTCAAAAAGAATATGTCATCAATAACACTAGTCACTAGCATTGAGTTTTGCCGGGGAATTCAATGGACGTTGTGGATTTTGCTTCATAACTTTGTGTTATTTCGGTGCTTAATGAGTAATATTGGTAGAATATTAACCATTAAATATTCGTTAACGTGCACAAGTGTGGGAAAGTGGTACAACTTCTAAAAACGTGCTATTTTGTGTTTCCCTTCAATACTCCCTAGGAACTTTCGATAAAGCTTCTACCACTTTACTGAATCGACTGACATGACTCATTGACTGCACTGACTATTTATCTGGACTTTAACTAGACTTTGGACTTGACGATTTAGGAATACGGTGTTGAATATTGAAACGAAAGTTCTATTTACGCCTTTTTAATTTGATACTGGCAAATAGTTATAAGCCGATGCCATATATATAAAAAAAACTAGCATTTGTCAATTGTCAGTTGTCGCTTGTCATATTGTAAAAGTTATAAAATAAGTCAGTGGATTGGGTGGTGGTGGCAATTATTCAGATCTGAAACTTTTTTTATGAATATGTTTTATTAATGTTATTAAAATTTATGAGTCTCACTATGTGTACAAAATTCGCATTTATTCGCCACCAATAAAGTTACACAGCACCATATCGATTTTGTTTCACCAGGATTCAATCTACAGATTCCAATTATTGTCATGGTAAGTCCTTATTTTATTTATATTTTTGACGTGTGTTTATCTTGTTGATAAAATAATAAATCATTTTATGTAAAATTTTAATCACTACATTTCCTGAATTACCTAGTTAATAAGCTAACGAATCAGGTTCATTGCATCTTCAAAAGTTCACTAAGAATTTAATGTACGCCCCTTAAAAGTTTTAATTTGCGGCTATGTTCATATATAGTTCATAGCCTTTGCAATTTCCTCCAGGGACAATGACATAAATATGATACATACTATTAGTTTTCATACAAGAAACATGCAGCAACTGTTAAAATAATCTATATTATATATAAAAAGTGACTTCCAAACAATAACTTAAAAAGTTCTAATGATAACTATAATTTAAAAATAACTTAATGGGTCTAAATACTTTTGAACTTTGCAAGTAAATAAATTCTATATTATTATAATTATTAAAAAAAAATACTATCAGCACATTCCTCTTCTTTTTTTCTAATATTATCGGTGGTATTATTATTAATTGGTGTTATTTTTATTGGTACTTCTATCTTTCTATTTAAGATATTATGGAGTCACACAATAAGGCTTTTTGGAAAAAAGCTATCGTTCCAAAAGCAATGTCATAATTATACAGTAACAAAAAACCACAGAAGTATTGATTTTCAGAATGAATAATAGAGATGTTGTTTCTAATAGTTTCCCTGGATCTGTAAGCAATACCTCACTTTTATGTATCCATTGTATTCCGTGATATTTAGGTATGGCAGCACTCCGTCCATCCATTATTCATCTACAATGCTATCCGACTACTATTAGAAATGTGAAACTTTGTGAGGATGGATGGGTGTTTGTTACTCTTTCACACAAAAACGACTAAATGGATTTTGATGAAATTTGGTATGGTAGTTGTTTAAGCTGTAGATTAACACATAGGCCACTTTTTATACTGAAAAAGTGTTTCCTTTGGATACTGTATATACGCAGACGGTGCCTTGAGCGAAAGCTAGTTTGAAATAAATTAGCAAGATAAGTAACTAAATTACTCATTAGTCATAGGCTAGACAGTAATTTTATGTTGTTACTATGAAAATATTTAAACACCATAAACTACAGGACTAGCTCAAACAAAATAATATTTTTATGGTTCTAAATTGTAAGATTATAGGGATGTTATTGCTAAGACTCCGCCTTCTGTCTGTCTGTCACCAGGCTATATGTCATGAACCGTGATAGCTAGACTAAATAATTAATAAATGTTAAACTGCTTGCTTATTTTGAGAAGACCTGAGCTCCAGCAGTAAAGACATGAAAAATATGATGAAGTTGCTGTCTAGTGCTACTACTATTAAACTCAACAAAAAAAAACAGAAAAGTTTCTTGTTGATTTTGCTAGGATAGGAAATTAACAAAGTCTTTAAGTTTCAAAAACATGTGAAGCTATAAAGAAAACACTAATTACAAAACTCATTTACCCAGATAATGTTCTAAAATTAATGAATTAGTAACAGTTAAAACAAGCTTCAGAACTATTGCTGGGACATAAAATATTGAGTTTTAAAAAAGTTGTACTTATTACGGTATATATACGGTATTGTAAAACATCATCTATTGAAATTGAATAGATGATGTTTCATAATACGATCCACTTAATGTGTCCATTTTAGACCTGCAGGAACATAATACATACTTATATCATGTGACCAGTTTTCCTTACAAATGAAAAATTGGTCAGTGGTCACTATAATATAAGTGTTAAGTATGCTTATTTTTGTTGGCAAATAAAAAAATTATAGTTTTTTTACATTCATATTCTATTATGCATCATGACAGTGGTATTTTCCCGGTCTTGCTATTAGATTTATTGCCCGTGTGCACTGTGCAAGCAGGTATTTCCCCCTTTAAAGAAGCAGTACTTCCCCTTTCGAACCGGGGGGTTCTTCCCGAGTATGCTAGATAGTAGACGACAGTATTGCTAGTACAAGTATTCGCATTTTTTCATTGAAAACAAAAAAAACGTAAACAAATGTCGCTCAAAGGTTCCTGCGACCTCTGTGCTACATTGGCATTGGAAACTTACCGCTGTTACTCTATACCTGATAGGTAATTAAATATTTTATCACCTCATTACGCGTATTGATATTCATCATAATCCTTGTATTTCAAAAGAGTGCTATCAGCTATTGATGTCAATGGTTGGGGTTCGAAAGAGGTCTAATTCACATGTGCTCAAAAGCGTGTCATTTTGATTGGAACACGATTCGTGTCTGTGATTGAGTACTGGATTTTCGGAATTATTAATATTATATGCAAATACTTAATTAAGTACTTGGAAACAACCTTGCATTTCGATTATTTCACGAAGTACAGCGTTAAATGTTAATGAAATCCGATCCGAATGATCTTTAGATGCATAAGTTATTGGCATGTCTGTATAGTAGAGAATAGCGGATTTGCAATTTATATACTTTCATATTGGTAAGGAATCTCGAATACAGAGCTTAACAGGAATCATTCCGGAAAAAAGACATAACTCCTTCGCTTACCGACAATTTCAGAAGGAGAATTTAAAACAGAGTATAGATTATCCAAAGATTATGAAAATGTTGGAATAATCCACGCGCCAATATAGGGTATACAAGTAACTGCACAAGAATGTCCGGTTTTAGGAGCGTATGACGGTGTGCGTGGCCGTTAGAGGGCCTTGACCTCGCTCACCTGCCAGGAGCTATCCAATATGATGGGTAGATGTAAGAAATGGTGAGTTGTGGCAGTGGATATCAAATACGAGAGAATAGTGGCCAATATGACTGATGGATATTGGATAGATTGTAGAAACAACAAGATCTTGAAATAGAGTAACTCTTATACATGACTATTATGTGACTTTTATACGACTGCTAGTCAAGTGTCAACGACTAGTCCTGTGTCATCAGCTGACTATTTCAACAATTTTATCAACCGTTCAGCAGGTAGAGTTTAAAGATCATCCGATATGAAAGGGAAAGTTATCAAAACCAACATTGATGTTTACCATCCATGGTGCCGATTTTGTGAAGAAGTCTCATTATCCCTATAAAAGGCTAACGCTGTAGGTCACAAATGTCAAATAAAAAGAAAATTGTAATTAAATATTTTAGTTTCATAAATAACGAATTTGCATTTGGCTTTTCAAAGCTTAGCTTTTATTGCACGTCCTCTACATTTGGTGTGTGGGGGCGGAAGTCTGACACCTAATTATAGTATTTACGACGACGGAGCGAGACTCACATGTGTCTAGTTGTCTACCATCTAGTGCACAAATCTAAAGGGGGTTACAGACATGCGTACTTTAAGCACGCGGGTTTTAAGATCGCGATCTTACTCGGATCGACTTCGCTGACACACGTGAAGCTTGCTCACAATGAGGGTTTTTGATATTTTTTCTGGGGTTAGGGGGTCTGCTCCCTAACCCCAGAAACTCACACAAAGCGTCGTCTGGTGGCGTAAGTGGTATCAAAAACGGTCAATAAGAATTTTCGATTTTTTTTGTCTGTCACCAGGCGGCGCTTGGTAGCTTAGTTTGTTCATGCGAATAAGATTCACGAGAAACAAAATAATTGAAAAAACATATGAAAGCCCGCGGCTCGCAGAGGTGAGACACTTTCGGGCTACGAGAGAGATTTCATATCTGTTGGATCGCCGACAAGCTTGCGCGACGGTTTTTAAGTACGCGTACTTACTCGCATGTCTGTCACCCCTTTAATATTAGCATGGTGTGAACATAGATGCATTTCCATAAGCCATGATTGGCCGCATAAAAAATATCGTGGGAGAGCCATTCATCAAGACACGCTCTCATAGTAAACCGGAGTTAAATAACGCTTGCGTTGTGTTTCACCGTTTGTTTGAGGGTACCGGAGGACGAAGCAGAGGGTAGGGGTTTTAAAAAGATTAGGAATAGGAACACACTGGTAACTCTGGTGTTCCTGGTGTTCATGGACGGCGGTAAACGCTTATCAAGTATACGTCTGCTCTTATTCATATCTACTATAATAAAACATTAAGATATATTTAAAAACTACGTTATGTTCTCTACTCACATGTATATTCTTTGATCTATGTATTTTTGCGTTGCCAACGTCGTCTCAAAATACCGATTTATGAAATTTTTATCTTTTTTTTAAATACCGTTTCGTATTTCTTGGAAGGTAAAAAGTAACGTAATTGTTGATCTGGGGGCAATTCTCATAATTATTATTGGATAAGTCTCGTTTGGATTTTCAGGCTCTCGCGTGCGTGCATTCACATAGCGCAGATATTATATTTATGGTTATTGTTGCAAGCCAGACACATGGCGAAGTAACACGTCTCCACGCCAAATCGATTATTTACATGACAAACGTCCCGCGTCTTATTGTTTTTTGGACGTGCACAAGAGTTTCTTGCACTTTGAAAAAAAAAAAGCTTGCGCAACCTCCATTCCAGCAGGCCTTTAATTCTGTACTTAAAAAATAACAAGCAGTTAAAGTTGTAAAACCACTTACGTCATTATGTTTGTCGACTCATGGATCCCTCGTTTTTATGCTTCGGGATTCGCCCATGGCTTGTTCCAAAGATGATGTGATTGTTCAAAAATGAGCTGATGAGGAAAAAAATCTTAGTGTAAAATAGTCCTTATCAGGCTTCTGTTTAGCACGTTAGATATTTAATATAAAAAGACATAAACACTCAAAAATTGTATAAGACAAAAAGAAATTGCGTTAAAAAACAAATATTCGATTTCCGACAAATTGTGCACCTCCTCGTTTTGGATGTCGGTTAAAATATGTTCTATCAAATTCCACGTGGTTCCAATGTATGTGAAAGTTTTATGCTTTTGCATCATAGACTAAAAAGTCTTCAAAAAACCTGACTAGGTTTGCATATAATGCAATATTGAATAGTTTTTTTTGTCAATTTGGAATGTCGTTGATCTTACACAGGTGTTTATAAACTTTACCGACTGCACGAAAAGTTAAAGCTAATAATGTTATGCTCATCGTAATGTCTGATAGTGCCAAACGAGACTTAGCAGTACGCGCACTGCGTCTTGATGTAAATCATGACTGGTTCTCGCAGCATAAAATTGTTATATCATCGTAGCCACTAACTGTAACATAAAAAGTGGTTTTATTGCGGTAAAAAACTGAATAAACATTACAAGTTATTGTTGTAAAAACACGTTGAAATGATATGGGAAATTAAATTTCATTAAATAACACGGAAGATTTTCTGTTAGATGTTCATATCTGGGCATTTCTCTACTAAATGGAAAATCGTTGTCCTAAGCAAATTTTATGTAATAAATTTAAATATTTCCCAGTTTTTTTGTATGAATAACGACATAGAATTAGGTATTCTTGTCACGGCACAGCTTATTCAGTAATTTAATAATGTAATATTTGAGAAAATCAAACTCAAACACCTCAAAACACAGTCCCCTGGTATGTCCCTTTTCCCAAATTACAAGTCTTGTGACCAATATTGTTTTTTTTTTGGCGTTGATAACTGAATAAAAACCTGTAAGCATCTTTATGAATCACAATTATATATTTAATATAAAAATTTAATAAATAAATCTATATGAGAACGCTGTCCTCAACATTTTTAAACAGTCCCCTGATAAAATTTGAAAACCGCGTTTAAGTATTTTTTTTATTGGCACGAAACGTTAGCATCGTGAAACGGAATGCAATCAGTGTGAAGTTCGTTTGGGTGCAAAGTTAAGCGGGCAGTCTTAATTTTTTTAGTGTTACTTCCTAGTCTGCTAGTGAACCGAGTGTATTTTTTTACCATTTTAAGAGTTTTAATTACAAATATTTGTTTAAAATAATTGATTATTAAGTATGTAGCCACATTTGTTTCGTTAATGTGATAAGTTCAGATGATTTTTTTTGTTAAATTTATTTGTAAAAATTACAGTTCCCTGTCATTTCATGGATGAAGATGACATTTTTGATGTCAGTATTGTCTAAATACTGGAAAGGTTACCGCAGCTAGATCAGAGTGTACTCTAGAGCGTAGAAAATGACTTTATTATTTTCAAATCCGTTTTTGAGATATAAGTTAAATGTATTTATTTTTTCTAAACTGCAATGTTTAGCCTCATTTTCTGTAAGACATTGTGACATGAATGCCAATTACTCTAACTACTTTAAAGTTAAAAGGTTTCAAAATATTTTTTGACTACCTACTTAGAATGTTGATTGTGATAATTTTTTATCAGAGGATCTAAATATGAATGTTCTTGATCTATTTAAAAAAATATTATTTATATAAGTAATATGTAAGAATTACAAATAAAACTTTATTATTATATACTTAAATACTTGTTTTTGTTCATAAAAACATTCCCCGTGCGTTTACAACAGTCCCCTGTCACGATTTTAGATAAAATCGTCTATAACTCAAAAACCAGGACGAAAATCAGGCTTTTTAACGAGATATATTTAATTTAATATTGTCCATCACTTTATTAACAAACATTCTCAACATTTCATAAAGGCCTCCACAGACGAGAGGCCGATCGTTTCAGTTAGAACTGACGTCAGTTCGGCCTGAACGGATTCGAGCACATACACGAAAAAAATCGCATCCGATCCAACTGACGTCAATTCGGCCTGGACGGATTCGAGCACACACACGGCAAAATCGCATCAGTTCGTTCTGGTTTGCCGCGAGCTACGGTCGTGTTTAACGCTCGCAAGGCCGCGGCTCTGGCGAGAACTGAAGCGATTTGTCCACACATGGTCCGTTCAGTCCATCCGTACAGACCATAATTAATGTTGCCAACTTAGTTATTTTACAAAGTTTTACTACTAAATTAAGTATTTTATTCCCTCCTTAGTAGGAATTTAGTTGTTAGTAGTGTTTTAGTAGGAAAGAGCCAGACAGTAATCATATGCAAAATGATCTAGGTTAGGCACAAAAAAAATACACCTTATAATAATACATTCGTCCGTGATTTGCTTAAAACTACCCGTTTAATTACTATAAGTACGTAATATTTCCTAGTATATTTTGATCTAACGGTAAAATAATAAACTTCAATATAATATTTTTTTAATATAACAAAACCTAAATGCCGTGGTTTTTTGGGGGCTTTACGGATTCCTAAGTTTAGTAGCTTTTTTATAGTTTTCAGTATTATTTTAGTAGTTTTTAGTAGAAATCGACGCGAGTTTAGTAGTTTCGCAAAAATAGAGCTGGCAACACTGGAACGAATAGCTTCAGTCCATACGGCCGACTGATGCGATCTGGAAATTGCACACAGACGATACGATTTTGCATCCGTTCAGGCCGTTTGCTTAGGACAGTCTTGTATGGGCGAATTTCCAAATAGCAGAGAAACATCCATCTAGAACGAGATTAACTAGTTATCGATTCACGAATGCTAATATATTCCAAGCTCGCTTTAATCCAGATGTATCCATTTGCATATTCCGGTTTATAAATATCAAATCGCTCGGTCGATCTATTTAACATTCAATGTTAAGTTGACATTTTTCATACTTATATTATCTTAAACGAACTAATTAGGAATTATTGAATTAATTATTTTGTACATATTGTCTTATTTTCCTAAATATTCTTTGTTATTTTCTTAAATATATTATGCGGATTTTATTCGTTGTAATTTATGATTAATGAAACTGTCAAACACGAAAACTGCCATTAAATTATTTTTAAACCGAAAATAAGACCGACTTCCAAAGTGAAAATGCACAAAAAAGTATAAAAAAAACTTATTTTCTAAATAATTCCCATTGTAATTCGGCTATAATTTTAATTATTTCTCTACTCAATCTTCTTAATTTTGAAGTCGGTACCAGCACAAACAATATCCTACAATATTTTATAGAATTCACGTTAAAATTTGCTGGTTCCTACTTCCGACTAGACTTTAAAGGGGTAATTATTTAGAAAATAAGTGTTATTCATACTTTTTGTGCATTTTCACTTTGGAAGTCGGTTTTAATTTTTTGTTGAAAAATAATAATTTTTCTCTTTTTGGAACGAAGTTCCTTATGGGGCGACGCGAAGGGGTACCCTAGCCGGTAAAAAACGTCCGTAGCGTAAGTTTTTTATGTATAGTCTTTATTATTTTCTTTATACCTCGAATAGAACTTAAAATTAATGTTTTTATAATAAGGAACTACGTTCCTATCCGATGTCCCACGACACCACACGACTTTTTTAGTAAAATTTATTATTATCTATTATATTATTATGAACACATTTTAAGAAAGTTATAAATACAAAAAAGCCTCCGCTATTCTCACTCTCTCAGCAAAACAAACTCAAGCGTTATTTCATGGCAGTTTTTGCGAGGCCGTGGCATTTCCCCAAATAAGCATTACTGATCAGCGAACCTACTAAACAATCACCAACGATGATAATGATTAGATACTATATTATTAAATAATTATTATTATCTATTGTTATAGTCGGCGGCAAAAATGTAGCAGTAAGCATTAAATATACTATAGTGGTGATGCTGATCACGAATATAATTTTAGCAATAACAAAATTTCAAAGAACATGTCTTTGAAATTTTGTTATTGGTGCACAAAACTCAGATGAGTAGGTAGTACCTATCTCATAATAATATGTTGGTGTTTCGTGTGAAGATGGTGGTGATGATGATGATGATAACTGTAATTAACATATTGGTATATGCTTACAGTTCTTTAAACAACACAAATCCCCAAACGGGTATCTATAAGGAGTCAGGAGTTCTGTTCAGTACTCCTGACTACTAGGGTATACCTTGGTGCAAAATTTTACTTTTTGGTAGCATATGCTTAAACTACTTCAGAAAAAGTTTAAATCACCATATTATATTGTGTCCATATAAATTTCGAGGGGTTCCCTCGATTCCGATTCGACTCTAGATTAGATTAAAAATATATATATATATATATATATATATATATATATATATATATATATATATATATATATATATATATATAATATGCAGCCGAACGTAACCGCCTCCTTTTTTTATAAATCGGTTAAAAAATCATCGTCTTCTAAAATAAGTACGAGACAATCTGACATGCATTTTTATTCGAACGATTTTCATATTTATTCTTTTTTGCCGAAGTATTAAGTATTTATTTAGTATTAGGTAGTAAATTTATACCTTTACCTATTTATATTTTCTAAAATATTTTAAGTGGCAACGAAATTTTACAAATCCGTTCGTCAAAATCACGTTAGTCACCTTTGTCAAACTTTTGCAACTCATCATCTTACTTAATTTTTGATGAATGAAAGATGATGACGTCTCTGTAAGGACGAAATAACGTGGAAAATATTTGTTAAACTAATGGTCTGCTTCGCAATCTACGGATAAGTGTCAGACGGCTTATAAGCGGATAAATACTATGACCTCACACAAAACCGGCGTAATTAACTTTTGCGTTCTACTTCGCCGAGTGAGTGAGGTTATCGGAGGCCCAGGGGAGGGAGAGGTTTTGGGAATTTTTCATTTTAAGGACCAGAAACGCAAGTGTGGAACACCAGAGGAGTTACAAGTGTATCTCCATTAACAAGTGTAACACCAGAGGAGTTACAAGTGTAACTCCTCTGGTGATGCGAGTATCCATGGGCGGTGGCAATCGCTTACCATCAGGCGATCCGTCTGCTCGTATCCTGGTCCATTTTATAAAAAATAAAGGATGCAATTTAAAAAAAAAACATTTTTTAGGGATATTTACATATTTTTATTAATGAAAATTAATACATTTCTAAAAAATAAGTGATTAATACGGCAATGGAAATACATATTTTAAAATGTATTTTACATGACTTAAGGTATTCGTAGAACCTTGTATCCTCTTGATTTATGCATTACGTCTACGTAATTTATGAAAATTACTAACGTACATAACACTAAGTACCTGACACTAAAAATATCTTTGAAAGTAGTTACAATTGCTATGTACGTTTTATCTAATGTATTTTAATCAACATTATGCCTTTATGTTATATGCGAAGGGAAAAAGACTATAAAGTTGTTGTATTTGATAAAATTATCCTAAAAGATCTATTTTTACATAATATTCTGACATCATTGTGTTTTTTTGGACTCAGTTTTACCTGGACTTACCCGACTACGGCGAAGCCAAAAGAGGGAAAGGAAGTAATGATTTTGGCAGTCTATGTATGTTGGATGTTTGTTCCACAAGCGCTAACTCCTGGTCCGATTTTAATAAATTAGGTGTCAATAGATTCGTGATAATAGCTCGGGTAACACAGGCTATATAATTTACGTAGTCGGGTTATAGTTTTTATAAAAATTATAGTTTTTACTATGTTTATAAAGTGTAAGTAGAGCTAATAGAAAATTTGTTTAAGGGGTTAGTTGCGGCAGGCCTGTCCCACTCCCCGTATAGGTATCGAAAATGTAAGTACGTGCGGCGGCCGACTCGAGCGGGCCAATCAGCAGGGACTCACGCGCGAGCAGGGAGTGACGTATACGGTATGCGCGAGATTTGTTCGTTGCATTGTTTTATGGATTGGATTGAATTTGATTCGATTTGAAAAGTCATTTGTTGACAAAAGTCTCTAGAGTAATAGTAAGGTGGCGTGATTTAACATCTTTATATATCATGTACGACCGAGGCCTGTATATTCTCAACTAAATTAATCGAATTTAAAAAAATAATAAGAGCGCAATAAAATTAAAAATTACTGTCGAACAACTTTGTTTAGTTTCAACCATTTAAATTCTTAGTTTATTACTTAACTGATTGATTTATTTATGTTTAATTTGTAAATTATATTAATTCATAGTAACTTAATCTCCCTGAAATTATGCTTATAATAATAATAATAATAATAATAATTATAATGCTTAGTACTTATAAAAGATGCAAGTTGTATTACACCTATAATTAAGGCAGCATTTAGATGTGTAAACAACATGAATGTGCAATTTTACCTTTTAATAATGTTTGTTCCTTGTTGGTGTATCTATTGAATAAATAAATAAATAAATCTTTGAGTAATATCAGGCCTGTCTCACTTCCCGTGAAGGCATCGAAAACGTAAAACGAAAGTGGGAATGCGCGAATTTATTTGAATTAAAGTACTATTAACATCTACCTTAGGTTTATTTGGAAAGTAATTTGTTCACTAAAGTAGGTACACTAGGTAGGTACTAGGTACTAGAAAAAAATTAAATCTTCGATTTCGTCAGAAAAGATAAGAGTAGACAAGATAGAAAGAATCGCTGCGCGATCTAAATTGAACTAAATCGTATCGTAGCAAGAGTCCCTATTTCTTTAAATGAATATTCGGAGTGAGTCTTCTGTACTTGTACTATTATGTATTCTGTGGCTGGGGACAGAAAATAATGTACGCCTTATGTTTCTTTCTGGGTAAAGAGAAGCATACTTGTTGTATGACACTGGCCATATATAGGCCCATAGACCATCTTGCCCCATCTGCCAATATTTTGTATAACTAGCTGACACCGACAGACGTTGTTCTGTTTTACTTTGAGCTAATAAATAACATCAACCTAACCTAACTATAACCTACACCTACTACCTACACACCCTACAGGCGATGTGTGAAACAATACAAACATTAAATAAGAGTTATCGACCAGTGAGGGGTTAAAGATTATTACTACAGTACCTACTAAAATGAAAATTAAGGCTTATATGTATTTTAATGCCAAATCATAAAAAAATAAAAATATGTTAAAAAAATTAAATTCGGGGTGGACAACCCTTATCACTCAGGGGTATAAAAAATAGCTTACAACCTATTCTCATACCGACTACACCTCCAAAATGTCATAAAAATCGGTCAAGACGTTTTAGTCTAATATCCGAACTAAGATCGTCCTTCACTGTTGTGTCAACCAAATGAAAGAGATATTTTATCGAATGAAATAAGTTTCTCGACATAATTTAATTAGGCAACCCCATAAAAAATAGGCATGATTATATTATTTTTTTCTATATAATTTCGCCGGCGGGCCTACCAAACAAAATAAACTCCAGTGAATAGTTTATAATGTACACAACATGCAACACCTCAGTTGATTAGCTTTTTCTGGTCCCTATTACCTGGCAGCCGCGTTCAAACAGGTAAATTGATATTAGTAATTGCACTCTTCTGTCAACTAATCGAGACCAGTTTTAAAATTTTAACAATTTAATTACAAATAACGTAGTTTAAGGTTGCTGGAGAAAGACTTTTTTAAGACGTTAGTAGTTGTAAAGACTTTTAAATTGAAAAACCTGAGCGAGAAAAATTGTATAATTGTGTTTGTGTTTGTGTTTTGTTTGGTTTGCCCGCCGGCGATATTATAATATCTCATTCATCTGGCTGACACAACAGTGAAGGACGATATTAGTTCGGATCCTCTACTATTTCGGAGTTCTCTAACAAACACTGTGACACGAGAATTTCATATATTTTACAAATAAATAAAATTGATGTGTCCGTTTGTAATTTGAAAGTTGTTAAGCTTTTCACATAATACATATGAAATTATATACTGTACTCGAAATTAAAAAAAAACTTTTTAAAATTTTTGTCTGCCCGTCTGTCTGTCTGTCTTTTTGTTCCGGCTAATCTCTGAAACGGCCGGACCGATTTTCACTGGCAGATAGCTGATGTTATAAGGTGTAACATAGGATAGGTTTTATCCTCATCGTCATAATAAAAAAATGATTGACGCCCAACGAAATGGGCACGGGACAGCTAGTATATTTTATAATGTAATGAACAGCGCTTTGGGTCGTATACATTTTCATTCGAAGGTGCTGAAGGTGCTTAACTTCGTGACAGAGCCTACGAATACGGATGTAAGTTGCCTTCGAGTAAGTCATTTTTCATCGTTTTCGACAATCAACAAGCTGCAAGGCTATGTCATCATGGAGTACTTCACTCCGATCCCATCGGCTAACCTCGAGCGCTCGTGACTCGTCTCTTATTATAATAATTACCACTGCAATGTCAACCTTCAATGTTGGAAAAACGCAGAAAGTTTACTACCGCACACTACGGCCGCAGTATCGGCAATGCTGACGCGGAATTTGGTTGTGGTTAATTTGGAGATGAGAATATAACCAGGCTAACAGGGGTCGCATATTATATTGTGTAACATCTGACACATCATACAAGAAAATCGCTCTCAGGGATTGCAAAAAGATGGAAAGATGTAATACAATTTAATACTCACACCACAGATTAAATAATTGTACACATCAAGTAACGCCGGTGAAGCCACGATTTATTGGTGATCTATACAAATAAATAAAATTGAAGTGTCTGTTTGTAATTTAAAATTAACAGCTTTTCACTTAATGCATACGAAAGTATATACGGTGTTTTTAAAATTTTTGCCTGTCTGTCTGTTTGTTCCGGCTAATCTCAGAAACGGCTGGACCTATTTTCACGGGAGTTTCACTGGCAGATAGCTGTAACATAGGCTGCTTTATCTTAGGGTGTCGTTTCCGTTAGTTCTATGCAAAAGAAGTTGCGGACACCAGCTACTTAGTACTCATATAAAACTAACTGTCCCGACACACGTTGTTTTGTCTTAGCTATGAACTGGAATAAATAAATAACGAAACATGAAAACTGACCGCGCCTATAAATATTTGACAGTCAAGTGACAAATTGATCACAGTGAACCATGGAGGTTAGAGGAAAGGAGACCGATCGCTACGTGCTAAAGCATTGCCCGCCTGCCTGTACCTGAAAATTTGTAGAATTTACAATTCATCTTTCAGCCACCAGCCGCGTTGCCGTCGGTAAGTGAAATAATTTTCTTCGCGGCATTGGTGGCCCGCTTTTATTGAGACAACGATCGCAGCGTCTCACTTATTTTGTCCATATTTCTGGGACACTATTTTCTACAGCGATCGGTCTCCTTTCCTCTAACCTCCATGCAGTGAACAGTCGTCGCCTACTCGACTTAGGCGGGATTCGAACTCGCGACCTCCGGCTTGAGCACTGGCGCGCTCAACCACTGAGCCACAGAGGTCGTCGTCGTAATCGTCACGTAATCAAACACATAAAGTACTCAAATATGTTCGCATTCTCTAGGTATAATTAAAAACTCTACTTGTTTACTTGTATAATCTTTGTTAACATTGTCATTAAATTATCCTACTTATTACATATCATTTATCAATGTTTGTTTTAACTTTTTATATAATAGACTAAAAAAATTTTGCTCAATTATTATACGGAATCCTAAGCAGCGGGTTTTGTCAGTTTTCTCTCAAATGGCGAAATACAGACCTTGTATGCAAATATAATCGTGATTCCGTGTATACATAATTAGATAATGATTAAATATTTTTTTTAATAAAGTTCGTGATTGAATCAGTGAAGGATGTGCTGTGTTTTGATAAGGGTATCGTGGTCATACGAATAGTGGCGATTGTTCTTTTCGAGCGTTAAAAACTGTCGTTTGGGACTTGAAAATGATTAAAACAATAATTGTAGAGCCCAAAAAAGATTTGATCTTGTTCAATTTTACGTTTTGGTGTCTCCAATTCCACGTGGCCAAGTGTGAGTGTATTATCGAATAGTATTTTATACTCAATTACTCACACCTGTAATTGTACACTGTTTTCGAGCAATTAGTTACTAATTTACTACCGTCGTCTGTCTGTAAACAGTTATGTTAAATGTTTTTAAAGGGTATTTTTGTGTTTTAATGTGCAGTGTTTCTAACTTAGCTCTTAAGTCTTCATATTATTAGATTATTTAAATTCTAGCAATAGTTATTTTTTTCTTTAATTCTTTCTAGGGTCACAATTTAATTCGATAACTATGTTCCTGGTTATATTCATTCTCTACATAGAGTATTTAGTCAATAAAACTATCAGTTCGCACTTGTCTTCTATGATCTATATTCTATCGCCTGCTTCCAGCCGTTACCATAATATTTCTACGTAATGACTACTACGTAATGGCTGACTAAAGCAGCACGGCGAAAATCGTGCGTGTAAAAGGCAATTCGACTATCAAAATTGCCATTAAGGCCAGCCATACTCAACCTTTTTTTTTATAGGGGCCACGAACACTTCAGTCGCCGCAAGCAAAAACTGTGTAGGTTTTAATTAAACGTAATTCCAAGTTAACGATGTAATCACTTAATTAATGAAAAAATAAGTTTTAACAAAGATGTTTAAATATGTTTTATACTTACTTCCTGCGGCACAGCGACCCAAATTGAGTATTTGCCTCCGACACAAGAGTATGTACGCCATTTCGTCCGGTCCTGTGCGACATCTTATCCTCAAATAGGTTTTATGCTATTTTTTAAATTGTGAAATTCGTGATTTGAAAAGTGTTAATAATTTAAAATGGTTTAATTAATTTTTTTACTTCCGATAACAAGGGTCCGGCGACCGCGGGTAGCATGTTGAGTATAGCTGATTAACGGGCGAATACTGAAACGCTAATCAAAATTAAGAGCCCTCCCATTCACAGGCTGTCGCTGTCTTTGCTAGCCGAACATAGCACGACAAAGACAGCATGTGACTTGAGCGTCACTTAATTTAACTATCGTTCCAGTATTTGGCCGTTAGACGGTCCATTTTGCGGGATTTACACGGGTGACTAAAGCTGCACGAGCTTTAGTCACCCGTGTAAATCCCGCATAATGTACCTACTTGACCTGCCACTACGAGGGATATGTGTCGTGTGTCGTGTCACCCATATACATTAAACGCCAGTGCTCCATTTTTGCTGTCGCTACGTCGGAGTATGAATATGCATCACACATGATTTTGTTTCAAGTTTTCTCCATCCATTCCCTTAGTTAATCAACCTATGCGCTTCACGTACCACTTACTTTTTGAAGACCCTCATCCAAATCCCTACCTATTATACAGGCTAGGGCTGCCCTATGAAGGAGAACCAGCCTTCGCCACTGTCACTAACCACTAACGTTTCAACGGTCTCTTAACATCCCCAATGTCGAGGCATCCGCTGAAGGTCTCTCTTCAATGTGAGAAGACGGTAGTTTTGGTAGGTACCAAAACTACCGTCTTCTCACTCTTAAGTACTAAGTAGGTACTTAGTACTTAATTTAAATTAGCCTCTAATTGCAGCACGAGCACGACTTCTATGTCTTTCGGCAATCGTCGTTTTAAGGTTCCGCACCCAAAGCACGTTAAAAACGGGACCCTATTACTAGTCTGTCTGTCTGTCGCTAGGCTAGTTGAAATTTTCACAGATGATGTATTTCTGTTTCCGCAAATACTAAAACAGAATAAAATAAATATTTAAGTGGGGCTTCCATACAACAAACGTGATTTTTAACGCCGTTTTGTACTGAACCCTACGTGCGTGAGTCCGACTCGCACTTGGCCGGTTGATGCTTTCATGTCCATAGAAAAACGAAAACTGCCTAGGGCATTAATTAGCAACATGAATTGCCTATAGCTCACTTGTTTTATCTTAATACATATTCAGAATTTGTATTGATACTATGTATCTATATATATATATATATATATATATATATATATATATATAATATAAAAAAGGCAAAGCTGATTGACTGATGTATCAACGCACAGGCCAAACCCTTAAGGCTAGAAATTTGAAATAATGCACACGTATTTCTCATATAACGTAGGCATCCACTAAGGAAGGATTTTTCAAAATTCAACCCCCCCCCCCCATATTACATAGGGGTAAAATAGGTGTTAAAAGTTTGTATGAAACTTTTTATTCCTTGGACTTATTTGCATGATATTTCGTATGAATTGGGTACGGAAAAAATAATGAATTACGTATTTCAGCGTTTTGTTAAATTCAACCTAATTTCACGCGGGCGTAACCGCGGGGAAAATATGCTAGTCATTTATCATGCACCAGGAAAAGGCAATTTAAAATATACCCTAATCAAGAATTGTCAAGGCAACTCTGTATCATTGATATTTATAATGTTTTCCTTTTCATGCTTTTACTATGGATTGGTTGTAAAAAAATATATTTATTATAGAAAGTATTTTCTCTTTAAATATTCATGCTTTATAATATATGCATATTTTTATAAGTTATGGGTATGTGGTTAGGTTTGATGCATCGAAAATTCGATTGAACCTAAAACTCACTATCTAATCGGTGGATCCGTTTTTTGTGTGCTATTATCGTATCTACTACGTCACTACCCGTATTCACTGTACCTAATATTTTTTCATTTAGCACAGTTGTACGTAATAACGCGTGCGATTGCAAGACGGCAATTCGTTTGGGTCTTCTAATTCAGTTCTTTTGCAACAGACATATTGCAATGTTTTGTAATTCAGTAGAGACTGTGCATGTAATGTAGGTACCTACCCGAAACACCAAATGCGCTTCACAGGATTTAATCCGTGTAACATTTGAAAATATACTTAACCTGTTGAATTTGATGCTATAACCCTGGTCGTAAGCACTTTAGGCTGGGACTATATGATTCGGAATCCGCCAGGCCGGGGAAAATTCCGAGCATAGAACTCTGCGCTAAAACAATAGAGCTGAAAATCGAACACACAAGTGTCCAGTCAAATGAAAATATCATATATGACAGCTCGACACTCACATTTCGATTTTCAACTCTATTAGCGAAGAGTTCTATTTTCTGTGCTCTAAAATTTCCCGACCCGCCAGATTCCGGTTCATATAGTCCCAGTCTTAGGTGGCCTACCTTCAATTCATGACGGTCGATAATGACATAACGGTGTACATGTAATTTCAGGTGAGAGCACTATCGGCTAGCGCGGGCGGCTGAGCCATGGTGGTGGGAGTGGGCGGCGCGCTGCGGCGCTCGCACCTGGCCGCGCTGGCGGCGTTGGCCACGCTGCTGCTGCTGCTGCTGGCCACGCGGGCGCCTGCTCCGCCGCCGCTGCTGCGCCCGCGACCCGCGCCGCGCGTTGCGCCCGCCCCCGTCACCGTCGCGGCCGCACCGAACACCACCGCGCCGCACCCACCCTCGCGCCCCGCCGACTCCGCCGCGCCGCGCTCTTCGCCCCACTCCTCGGCCCGCACCTCGCCACGCACCTCCCCGCGCACGCCCGCGCGCCCGCGCCCCGTGCTCACTGGGGACGTGTACGAGGCCGGCCACTCGCGTCCACACCCGGAGTTGTGCCCGGCGCTGGGCGCGCACGTGCGCCTGCTCGTGCTCGTCAGCTCCGCGCCCTCCCACACCACCGCGCGCGACGCCGTGCGCCTCACCTGGGGCCACTACGCGGCGCGCAAGGACATCGCGTTCGCTTTCGTGCTCGGCACGCCACCGGCCTCCATGCGCACCGCGGTCGACAAAGAGGACGCGCTGTACGGCGACATCATCGTGGGCCGGTCGATCGACTCCTACTCGAACCTCACGCTGAAGACGCTGTCGATGCTGGAGTGGGCCGACACGTACTGCCCGCGAGCGCCGCGCCTGCTCAAGACGGACGACGACATGTTCATCAACATCCCGCGGCTGCTGAAGTTCGCGGACGCGCGCGCGAACGAGACGCGCACGGTGTGGGGTAAGGTGGTGCACAAGTCGCTGCCGAAGCGCACGACCAAGTCGAAGTACTACGTGTCGCCGCTGCAGTTCCCGGCGCGCGTGTTCCCAGACTTCGCGACGGGCCCGGCGTACCTGATGACGGCGGACGCGGTGCGGCCGCTGCTGGAGGCGGCGGGGCGCGAGCCGTACGTGCGGCTGGAGGACGTGTTCGTGACGGGCGTGCTTGCCGCCAAGCTCGGCATCAAGCGCCGCCACGCCGCGGAGTTCTATAACAAGAAGGTAGCGGCGCACCCGTGCGCGGTGCAGCGCGGCATCGCCATCCACATGGTGCAGTACCACGAGCAGTTCGACCTGTGGCGCAAGCTGCTGGACGGCAAGACCAAATGCGCGAGCTAGCCGCGCCGGCACTAGACGAGTGTGAAGGACTGTACTTGATCACGAATAGTCTCCTAGTTGGCCGCACCGGCCTCGGACAGCCCCCGTCGTATGTGGAGCCTCGCGCTGGACCGAGCTCTCTATGCGTTTGTGACGCCAAAATACTCTCATTTCTCGAACACAATATTATTTTTGTATTATAATTACGAGATGTATTTTTTATAAAAAAAATTTACAAAGTTAATAATGTAAGCGATAAGTTTTTCTGCAGTTGGCGCGATATTGTCGATATTCATATGGAATTATTGTAAATGCGATGGTGAATACTGAAACTATGGTTTAGTTGAAATTATGGTTTGTTAAAAGCTATCAAAGAATTCTGTGCGTGCGGCTCTGATTTGTCTTAGGACTTGAACACACTTGCTGCCTTTTCTGCGAAGCTTTTAAATCAACAATGAAGCAGAAAACAATGAAGAATAAAATAAGATTATGCTAATTAAATATATCGCCAGTTGTATTTAATCAAATGAACTTATCAGAAATAGGATAACGCTTTTAATACATACGTAACATATTACTACGAGAGCAGTTCACAAGCTTCTATATTTAACTTGTATAAAAATAAACTGTATTTAGCCGCAGATGTTCAGATCTATCTTCTGAAGATATTCTAGGCAATCTAGTATAAATACGCATCTAGATATGCAATGTACGACAATCATTATTGTTTATACTTTACATTTTTATTTTATTTATTCTTTTGACTGTAGACTGTAGATATATTATTTCTGTGATAGGTTTATTTTATTATTGATTGAAATTTCATTCTGTAGACTGTATAACGCGAATCTATTTTACTTTTTTAAATTACTCGAGTCGTGATGAAAGGCACAAAATTATATAATTACCTAGATTTTTTAATATATTGAATTAATAAAAAAAAGTTGTAAAGGGATCGTGATTTTCAATGACTTTTTCTTGGACGAAAGGGTTAATTTACGTTAGTTTGAAGGTTTTATATTATAAAACTACCTACTGGTGAGTGATGTCATACGATATACATCCATAAAAATTAGAATTTACCTTTACCGACCTTCATTGTGAATTTTTAGATTTTTTTTGTAATTTAATTAGACCTGTACATTTTTCATTGCATTGCATTTCTTACAGCAAATTTTTAAATTTTTATTTTTTATGTGACGCGTACCGCTGTGCAGCGTACAAAAATAGCCGTTTCCATATGCACTAATTTATTTTTAATTGTCACAATAATTATCAAATCAAATGTCCTACAGACATTATGATATGCGTTATCATTGTATCAAATTCGATAGTACTTAATGCATTTCAAGCTTGTTTACTATTCACAACTTTTTATTTTATGTAGGTATCTATATATTAATGAACAAATAGTGTATCATAAGAATATATTAATGAACAAATAGTGTACCTCAGATTTTTTGAAATTTAAAAAAAAAAAAGTAATAACTACTCTATTATAACTCAATTTTGACACCAAAATTTAAAAAAATACCAAGACTATCAGTGATTTCGTGTAAAGTTCTTAAAAACTTTACATGAAATTACTAATAAATCATAATATTATGATGTTGTTGTTTTAACGAAAGGATTAGATAGTAAATTTCTATTCAATATTGTACTATAGTTTAAATATAATCAAATACTCAATTATCTTTGTTTAAAGTAGTAACTCAAAAATCTCAGTTTGAATATTTTTCATTTTCGAATTAAGTACCTACACGTGCGCACGTTAAGTACTCGGATTTATTTTTAACGAATTTCTCCTATCGATTTTTTTACGTTCTTATGTGGAGCGAAGATTTATTGTGAGTAATAAACCTGTTAAATATATTCGTTTATGAATATATTCGTACATGAATTCAAATCTCGGCTTAAACTAAAATCGCACATTTAAGTCTGTGCGCTATACCCTAAATATGTTAGGGTTGTACCAACTACCAACTCAAGTCACAAGTTACAAAAGAGTACCTAATACATTTAAACTAAATATATATAATTAGTATTAAATAATTAATACTGATTGACAGCAATGTGTAGGTACAACATATTGCTTACATAAAGTCACTAGAATGTAACTATTTAATACTGTACCTACCAAGATATTATGTTGGTAAATCTAGTGGATGTTGAAAAATCTTATGGTCCATTCTGAATGGTTATTGGTTGCACTACGTACAAAGTTAACGCTCTTTCACCTCAGAGGCCCAATTCACGTAATTAATAAAAATGTTCAATTCGGAGTACAGCTTCTGTCCCAACTCCCAGTAAAGCGGACGCGTTAGACGCGCGCGCGCGCGTCAAGTCGTGCGCGTGCGAGTGAGACAAATATACTGACACTGAAACCATACTGCTAATGGAACATTTTAATTACGAGAATTGACAACATTTGTGCCTACAGATGAAAAATGGCTCCCATTACAAAATTGTTTCGTGAAATTACTGCAAAAGTGTTAGGACGCCGTGAAGTTGGCACCGAAATGTATCTTTCGGTGTGACGTCCAATATGTTGCAACTTCGGATGGGACAATTTGATTTTTCAATGTAGTATTTTTAAGGTTGGACATACTTGAAATTGTGTACATATTATAATATTGCGAACGAAATACAAAAATATACGTATTACAATTTTGCTTCTTATTTATTTTAAAGCTGTGGTGCAGTGTTACAAATATAGGTATAACGTATGTAAAGAATATAACATAACATTTGTGGATTATTGACCACGTTCAGAAAAAAAGCGCTGTTATAATTTTTTTTTAGTTATGTGATGTAACATGACGTCACAATCACAACAGGTGCGTGGGAGCACACGTTGTGACAAACGATGCTACACACACCGGCATATTTAGCGGAACATAAAATAAAAGTTTGATATCAGTATCATATAAGGTTGCTGGCTTTTTTATACGTCATTTAATTTAAAAAGAAATATTTTCAAATTAAGAAAACAATTGAACATCACATTTTATGCAATTGTTTTAATTTTATTCAAATACACCTTATCTGGAGCGAACTTCGAATATTTCTTCCTTCTGAGTTTGATTTAAAATTTCATTGAAATACTGTTTTTTGTTAGTTTTTTTTTTAATCGCGTATCTTTTTGGAGTTGAGGACTGAATTATGCCTGACTTAGCCCCAACGGAGATTGCCAGGGCACTCGAAATGCGAAGAAATGGTCAAACCTACAGAGTGATATCCAGAGATCTTCGTCGACCAGTTTCAACGATCCATCGCAGTATCCAACGGTTCAGGGAGACCGGTACTTATGTGAGAAGAGCAGGACAAGGCAGAAAAAGACGCACTTCGAGTAGGGATGATCGTTTCATTCGGCTTCGTGTACGTAGGAACCCCCGTTTGACGGCCGTCCAAGCCCGACATGAGTTAGAAGCAGTGCGGGGTGTAACCGTAAGTTAGCGTACGGTACGAAGAAGGTTCGAAGAAGCTGGTTTGGGTTCATTTGTGCCCGCCAATGCTCCAAGGCTCGAGGTAAATCATCGTAGAAACTGGTTAACTTTTGCTCAGGAACATCGACTTTGAAACGCGGACCAATGGAGTAAGGTATTGTTTAGTGATGAGTGCAGAATTCTCTTAAATCAAATTGACGGCAGGCAAAGAATATACAGACGCAAAGGAGAACGATACATTCAGACAAATTTTGAAGCTACAGTTGCATACGGTGGTGGATCAATAATGGTTTGGGCGGGCATTTGTTTGGGAGCTCACACAGACTTGGTAGTGATTGACAGAGGGAGTCTGACTGCAGACCGCTATATCAGAGAAGTTTTAGAAGAAAATGTCGTACCGTTTGCCCTATATATCGGTGACGATTTTGTTTTTATGCAGGATAATGCTCGGCCGCATACCGCTCGGGTAACTCAAGCTTATCTTAATGCTATGAATATCACTGTTATGGAGTGGCCGGCGAGATCACCGGATATGAACCCAATAGAGCACGTTTGGGGCTTGCTGAAAAGAAAAGTTAAGTCCAGAATTCCAGCTCCTGCCAACGTAGGTGAACTGCGAATCGCCGTAGTTGAGGAATGGCGGAGACTATCCCAGGAAACCATGGATAACATCATTCTCAGTATGCCTAGACGGGTAGAAACTTTAATAAGAGCACGTGGAGGAAATACGCAATATTAATCACCATTTTTCTAAATTAATTAATTGTTATTTTAATATTAATTTTCACTTTTCCCGGTTACATGAAAAGATCAAAAATGTACCATTTTTCACAAATAGCCTTTACTCCCAAAATCTGTTCTTAATGTGATCTCATTTTAAGTAAAACAAATGAAACTTTAAATAACAAAAGAAGTGTAGTAAGTAGATTTTAAAATAAAACCATATTTTTTTAATTATGGACCTTTTTTTGTGTTCCGCTAAATATGCCGGTGTGTTTAGATGTGAAACGCTTGATTACTAATTTTTGCTGAAGGTCTAAAATTTATTTCGTATCCCGGCAAAATGTACGGTTTCAGTAAGATTATGATTTTCATTCTACGTGAACATGGTCACGGGGAAAATTTATTTAATCATTAGAATATGTATGTCTCAAAGCGGTTGTCAAGTGTTTTATGCTGAGTAATTATTTAAAATTGTATATCAGTGTCTCAAAGCGTTTAACAAGTGTAGGTATGGCGTGAAATTATAAGCCGGCTAAATGTACGGTTTCGGAGGTATATGTATTCAATGCGAACGTGGTCGCTTGTAAAAGCTATAGTAGCACATTTAATCATTCCTTCGCCACCCTGTTTAAAAATTGGATCTGTCTCAAAGCGATAAGTGTATGGCGTGAAATGATATTATGGTGGGCGCACACGCGCGGCCGCGCACTGATTGAAAAGTACTGAGGCGGGATATCGCCGGCGCACACTACGCCAGTCGACAAACCATGGAGCAGATAGACGGTAGTTCTGCTAGCATCGCCTTCGCTGTTGTCTACTTCACGTTCTTCCTGGACAATGTGCTGCTTACGGTTCTAGGTTTGTATAAATAGTTTGTGCAACGTGTTATTAATTTTTTAAAGTTACATTTGTGTTTATGGCTCGACAGATTTGGATAATTAATAACCGACCACTAACGTCCCCACTGCCGGGGCTCGGGTCTCGAAATACGAGGACGATTAGGATGTTATTTGGGTAAATAATTACATATTTCATTCAATAAAATGTCAGTTACAGACCCTCTCAAGCCCAGCTAAACGCAGATATGAGATTTGTAATTTTTATTTAAAGCCTATTGATGTAGAAAGAGCCCAAAGAGCCCTGCTTTAAAGTGGCATATTTCAAAAGGCGGAGATTTTCAACACAGACCTTACACAACATTATTGACACTCTCTATTAGAAGACTGTATACTACACATCATCATGAAGAAATCACACAAAACTAAAATACGAACCGAAAAATAGGGAAAAGCGAAGGAACTACAATGTTGCCAGAGTTGTACAATTGCGTACACACTCATTTCCCACTGCTGATCTTCCATTTGCTGATTAATTTTTTTATTAGTTGTAAGCTTTGCATGAGTTGTGTAATAAAATATATTTTCCTAATGTATGTGTTTAGGAAGAGCGGCCTGTTCTGGCACAGGTGCTCCTTGCATTTAATAGGAAAGATCAACCCTTGTATTGTAATAGTTTTGATGAAAAAAATTATTTTTTTTATTCAATTTGACAACGAATGTGTACCAATTTAAAATTAAATTACTTCATTCTGTACAGTGCCAATAATACCGGACTGGGTACGCGGCGAGGCGCTGTCGCTGTGGGTGCAGCACGAAGCACCTCTGGCCGGCATGCTCAACGCCACCGTGCAGCACGTCGCTGAGGACGCAGGTTCTATTTCATTCTACTGTCTCTCTCTCTCTCTCTCTTAGACCTCCTTCCCATTGGGGAAAAATTCACAGCGCGTGACGCGTTTTTAAATGCATGGCGGACGTGCGACGTAAGTCGGGGCTTAGTTAGAGTAGGGTAAGACGTAATTTAATTGCTGATATCTGTCTGCCGAGTGCGAGTTTTCACTACAATTTGTATGACATCGAAACAGCGCCCCTAGTGGCAACAGTATTTCGATGTCATACAAATTGTAGCGAACTTCTTCACGGCGAGTAGTGACAAAAACTAACAGTTAGCCTGAACACTGATGACTGAGCAGTACGTGACTCTTCCATGATCTTTGCTCATACGGCATTCGTCATGTACATTTGGTTCAGTAAAGTGTTGATACATAATTTTCCCGTTTTCTAATATAATGTTCACCAGGAGACGGTATCGGCACCTCGCAAGCCGTAGTAGGTGCGGTGCTGAGTGCGAAGGCGGCTCTGCAGCTAGCGGCGGCGCCCACCGCGGCGGCGTACACAGCGCGCGCGGGCCCCGCCGCCGGTCTGCGGGTAGCTACGACCCTGCTGGCTGCGGCGGCCGCGGGTATGTTAGATTTATCAAGTATGTTTTAAAATAATTAAAAGCGACTACCACCTAAATTTATGGGAAGGTACCAATATAATAAGGAATTCTATTACGAGCTATTTGCGCCAGTGAAAGGTTTTGGGACCTCTGAGCAGAGATTTAAAAATGAAAGATAGACTATGACGTATATTTGATAGAACGAATCATCATACAAGAAAAAGTTACGCCATCTTGATTTCACCATACCTCAAATGTCTTAATGGCCCCAAACAACCCCAAAAGTTGTGCCATCTAAGTGGGGACAGTTTTTGCCTCGACATGCCTCGTCTAAAATATCATGCCTCGTCTATGCCTCTGAGTAGGTTTAGAGAGAAGAGTATAGACACTAGACAAAAATGCTATTTTTATTTTTCTTTATTTGTAACAAGAACGATTAAGTAGGTACATAATAGTATCTTAACTAATATAATTACAATAAGATATTAGAACTAATAAATACATAACTCACACCATTGTTCGCAAGTAAAATAAATACTAAAACATTAATTATTATTAATTATTATTTACATAGCAATATGCACGAAAGTATGTTCTAGCATTCTCGTGGTGCGGTCGCGGGTCGGGCGGCGCAGCGTGCGCGGGTGCGGCGCGGGCGACGCAGGGTGCGGGCGCGGCGCTGGCGGGCGTCGCGGGAGTCGCGTTAGTCGCGCGCGCGTTGCCTCCTGCGGCCCGCCACCGCGCGCTAGCTGCGCTGCTGGGCGCTGTGGCATTAGGTGAGTATGAGCTATAATCACAGAGCAAATACATAGACAGTAGCGGCGTTAGGGGGGGGGGGGGGCGCGGTCGGGCGACCGCCGGGGGCGCCGGATAAAAAGGGGCGCCGCAGGCGTACTTGCAGGCAGGGTGTAATCGCGCGCAGGGCGCTGCAGGTAATACTAAAATCGGCACTGTTGCGTGCATGTACATTGTAGGTTAGGGGATGTCAGACTTCGCCCACTTCTGTGTCTTTCATGGTAGATTCTTTTGTGGTAGACCGTCAATAGCAAAACTACGCTCTTAGTTCTTTATCGATCTTACTAAGTTGGTATCTTTCGCTAGATGCCACTAAACGCAAGATGTACTAACATTGTAAACACAAAAAATATTACTTTAACAACTAATCCTACTATATTATAAATGTGAAAGTTTATGAGGATGGATGGATGGAAGTTTGTTACTCTTTCGCTTAAACGAAACGTTACGCAAAAACTACTGAACGGATCCCGAAAAAGTATAGTGTTCCCGTGGGATACTGTATATACGCGGGCGGAGCCGCAGGCAACAGCTAGTAAGAAATATTGCAGATTAAACTTCACTACCCATGATTATTAAAATAATAAATTAATTTAGAGCTCTAAGCCTATAATATATTTTTAATTCATCCATCTATTGGCAAGTAGAATATTTTCTTATTTTTTTTGTTTCGTATTAAAAATTACTTACACATAAGATGTAATGCCCTCCATAACATCAAAACGCCTATCCTTGTAATCTTTACATGGTAACACACAACACTTCATCCTTTTCCTCTTAAAAACACGAAAAATACAAAAAGTTAAGAAAATAACGAAGAGGTGTATACTTTACGACTATGGGCTATGAGCCTCGAGTCACCCTTACTCACTTGGCTTAGTCACGAGTCACAACGCAAGCTTTATCCGTATTCCTGGTTCTTTTTTCAGTTTCTACTCTTTTCCCCCTTTACTAGGTATACCTATAATTAACTTGGTTCTCAATTATTATACTTATTACAGGTGTTTTGGTGGGATACCCGTTTGGTGGCACTGCTTATAAGCTGTGGAGTCCGGTCGCGCCGTTTCAACTGATTCTAGTAGCTCTACTGTTTAGCCTCCGTAAGTAGCTGTCTATTCGGGTTATGAAGTCAGTGAAATGTCATAATTTACCAATGACGCTTATGTTGTTAGGCTGGGTCTATATTGGCCGGAATCCGCAAGGCCAGGGAAAATTTAGAGCACTGAAAATATAACTTTATATATATAAAATCTGCCAGTATCAAGTTAAAAAGAAGGGAAATAGAATTTTCGTTTCAATTTTCAACACCGTATTCCTAAATCGTCAAGTCTCAAGTCTAGTCAAAGTCTAAATAAATAGTCAGTGCAGTCAAGTCTATTGTATTCCAGAGTTCTAATTTTACTGCTCTGAACTTTTCAGCGGCGTTCCGGATTACGGAGCATATAAGTGGTACCTAGCCTTAGGAAGTTTGTATTCGCGTCAAGAAGTCAGTCAGTAAATCATTGTTTACTGACATTGACTTCTTATTGCGAATAGACTATAAAGTATGTTTTTAAACAGCTCAAAGAGACTTTCCGACTACGATTTTCAAATGGTTAGGTAATTTGGCTATTGTCTTGCATGTTTCCTGAATTCCCAATGTTTTATGTTTTCAGTCGTCCAGTATCTCTTTCTGGATAAAGAACAATACAATCGGGTAAGTAGGATTGTTCTAAGCACTATTTTAATGTTAACTCGGTGGCGCCATCTAGTTAGTGTCTTATTGCACTTAATCCTTAGGACCTTATTCTTAATCGCGGCGAATTCTTCCATTTCGCATAAGATCGGAAATGATCTAATATCTATGCCCTAGGGCACCGAAATGGCAGGGGGTAGCGCGCTGTCTGCAGTGTGCTCGGCGGGGCGCGGTGCGGCGGGGGCGTGCGCGGGCGCCGTGCTGCTCACCACCAGCGTCATGGCCGCTCTCGAGCCCTGCCTGCCGCTGTGGATCATAAGGAGGTTTCACCCCGAGGTCAGTCACAGTAGCTGTTATAAATACCGAAAAAATAATTATCAAAATCGGACTACTCTGTAAAATGTTATGCGTAGTCAAACATGAAAAAAAATATACACGTTGACCTCGAGAACCTTCTCCGGTTTTCGTCGGTTAAAAAAGGCAATTGAGAGAAAAGTTTTGAATATAGGCAAAAGTATACTAACTTATTATACGAGCTATGAGTTACGACTATTGTCGAAAGCGTAGCTCTTTCGCTCGACTTTGATTCTTTATCTCTTAGGCTGGGACTATATACTCCAGAATCAGGAACGCCACTGAAAATTAAGAGCACTGAAAGTAGAACTTTGCGCTAATACAATAGAGTTAAAAATGGAAGTTTCGAGTGTCGAGATGATATATGACATTTATCTCGACACTCATGTGTTCGATTTTCAAACTCTATTGTATTAGCGCAAAGTTCTATTTTAAATGCTCAGAATTTTCTACGGCCTTCCGGATTCCTAATTACATATAGATACTTACGATTTAATTATCCCCGACTCTGCCTACCTACCTTACTAACTCTGCCTTAACAGCTAACTGCACGCTGGTTATAGCCCTTGTAAGTGTGATTGTACCGTTCCAGCGCTGGACTCTGGGCGTAGTGTTCGTGCCGGACAGCGCGGGCTACCTGCTGGCCACCAGCACGCTGGGCGGCGTGGCGCGGCGGCTCGGTGCAGAGCGAGTCGCGCTGGCGGGACAACTGGCGGTCGGAGTAGCGGCGTTGGCGCTGCCGCATGCTACTTCTGTACGTTTAGTTCCCACGTCCCTAGTTCTTATATTTATAATCTTTGTCTGTTTTCACTACTATTGCACGTCTTCTCAATATGAAGAGGATTAAACGGAAACGAAAAACGAAAAACGAAAACTCGCAGAATAATATTCTGTGGGTTGGTTAACGGTATAACGATTTCGTTAGCGCGCGCTTCGTTCCGGAGTCTCCCTGAACCTCCGGTAAACCACACCCGTCGGCCAGAAATCCTCCACCTCGAAGGTCGACAGTAGATGCGTCGGTACTCTTACCACAAAGGAACTGAAGTTGTTCTTGTGGCGAGATTCAAGACGCTAGACCCTTAAGGTGAGGGACGTCTTCTTACGGATGTAGTCCACGACGTCCTCGACCTCCATGGAGCAGTGCAGGCGGGAGACGTACGGCGGTGTCGCGGGTACTTCACACCGCAGTCGCAGCTCGGGTACGTAGGGTGCGGTGCTGCGATGGTTGCGGTCGGCGGGCTTCCTCTGTTTTTTTTTTTTAAGCTTTACAAGTCATACATAAATTCAACTAAGCGATTTGCCACTATGCAACGGGGCACTGGCGCTCTAATTATGTTGTTCATGCTGTCTCTGCTCAGGTGCCGCTGGTGGGCGTGGCGCAAGGCGTGCTGGGCGCGGGGCTGGGAGCCACCGACGCTGCGCTACTGCCGGCGCTGCTGGCGCGTACGGGCGGGCAGCTGCCGCGCGCCGCACTGCTGCAGGCCGCCGCGAGCGCCGCCTATGCCGTAGGTACTGTATTGTGTCGAACTGAAGTGAGCTACAGATTTGCTCTGTAGTCTCTGCCATAACGCGGGATAGTGCTAAAATAGGTTGGTAACGACCACCGAGCCCCATAGAGGTAGGCAGCGACCACAAAGCAAATATGTAGCCCACTTATTACTTGTGATAACATAGTATACTCTGTTGACTGTTCAGCACAATTTAATTTAAAAAGATAAATGCGACGAAATTAATATTTTTCATTGCCCGATAATTGCGTAGTGTCTCTTCGTATACGTTTAAATTAAATTACATCTAACGGAGTAATACAATTAACGGAGTATATACTTACGGTTTCGCAAAATCAATTACATAAATTTTGGGCACACGATTTAGGTACTGCTTAACTATATAATATTATAAAAATATCCGTAATAGATTTTACCAATCCATTTATATAACTACGTACGTAACGTTTAGGTAAAAGAATAATTGTGAAATTCGAAAAAAAATATTCTACACATTCTAGCTTTGCTCGGAGTTCTGATAAATTTAAAAAATAAGAAGAACCACAAAAATATTAATCTAACCGGGTTTCGAACCCACTATATTTCGAATTTTTGAACAACAACAATTATATATACACATACCAAACTGCCAATCGGACTGACATATTAAAGTTGAAATTATTGATTTATTATTGCACGATGAAAGAAAAAACATATCTAACTTAAAAATGCGCAGTTTCTCAGGGATAAGACCTGGCTAGATCGATTTTTCTTCCCCAAAACTCCCCGCATACTAAATTTCATGGAAATACTTGCAGCCGTATGAGCCGTTTCCGAGATTACGATTATATAAGTATATCACTACATAGTATAAAACAAAGTCTCTGTCCATATGTATGCTTAGATCTTTAAAACTACGCAACAGATTTTGATGTGGGTTTTTGGAATAGATAGAGTGATTCAAAAGGAAGGTTTATATGCATATAACTTGCATAATATAATAGAGTAACACGGATAATTTAAGAGGTTTCTAATGTTGTAAATAAACACATTTGTTTGCGCTTACATTGCAAACGCTGGCTAAACCCTACGAGATAGATCAAAATAATGTACTTCATCTTAAAAAGATCTACAAAATGTCCGCGATGGTATATGTCTATCTCTTAGGGATAAACCACAATAACCATTTTTTATCCTTTGCTATTTACGAGAAATAATGGCTTATTTACGAAGCGATTTTAAGCAATACAGCATTAATGCTTATCTAATTAAGTACCTTAAATACATTGTGCATTTAATATAGATCAATATGGCCCTTTACAGGATGTAATTCAAATGAATATTTTCGAAGATTATAGAGAGATTTAAAATGCAGGGACATAGCGGTTTGACCGGCCGGAGTCGAGGTGATAGGGTCCCGTTATTACCCATTGGGTACGAAACCCTAGAAACATTTTCAATGTTGTATACAGAAGTACCTATATTGCAGTCAGTCGAGTTATTTGCTGAAGAAGTTTTTCTCTAAGAACACTATTCCACGCAGACGAAGCCGCGGGCAAAAGCTAGTATAATATATATACAAGATTGTCTCGTCTTAAGTATAAGATTGACCTCACATGCCTAAACTTCTCTTATAAGAAGTAAATCTTACAGTGCTCAAAATTTCTGTAATGAATTTTACGAATCCTTATAGGTATAGTGTTAAGCGATTATGATCATTACGTTCAGGTCCGGTGGTGGGTGGACTGATATCGTGGTTGTGCGGCTTCGAGTCCGCGCTGCGCACGTTCGGCGTGGCCAACCTGCTGTACGCCGCTCACCTCTACCGTGCGCTACGGGCCAACCCGTTGTCTGAACAAGTAAATAAACTGACGATATTCGGCTATTGCCGGCTTTGTAAAACACCTCGTAGAACTTGTTAAGAAAAAGTGAATTCGCCGCGAAACGTTTTACGATCGAAGAAGAACATACATGGAAAGAGTACTAAAATCAAAGTTATAAGCAGCTATCTCTCTCACATAACACCAATGGCGAAAATCCATAAGAGTGAAAGAGAAAATCCGCCGTGGATTTTCTCTTTCGTGGATTTTTTCGCTTTTTTTTCGATGGTTGTCCTGACTTGTGATCTTTTGGGTCTCCTTTTTTACCACGCGGACGTTGGAATGACTTATGTCATAATAAGTGTTAGAATGTGGGCTATGGAACGATATAATATTATGTTTCTTCTCTTACTAATAGGTATGTTGCCTAAAGATTTTTTTTTCGTCTATTCGATATTAGGCGACATAATATTAAGAAACAATCTAAACACACCGGCATATTTAGCGGAACACAAAAAAAAGGTCCATAATTAAAAAAATATGGTTTTATTTTAAAATCTACTTACTACACTTCTTTTGTTATTTAAAGTTTCATTTGTTTTACTTAAAATGAGATCACATTAAGAACAGATTTTGCGAGTAAAGGCTATTTGTGAAAAATTGTACATTTTTGAACTTTTCATGTAACCGGGAAAAGTGAAAATTAATATTAAAATAACAATTAATTAAATTAGAAAAATGGTGATTAATATCGCGTATTTCCTCCACGTGCTCTTATTAAAGTTTCTACCCGTCTAGGCATACTGAGAATGATGTTATCGATGGTTTCCTGGGATAGTCTCCGCCATTCCTCAACTACGGCGATTCGCAGTTCACCCACGTTAGCAGGAGCTGGAATTCTGGACTTAACTTTTCTTTTCAGCAAGTCCCAAACGTGCTCTATCGGGTTCATATCCGGTGATCTCGCCGGCCACTCCATAACAGTGATATTCATATCATTAAGATAAGCTTGAGTTACCCGAGCGGTATGCGCCCGAGCATTATCCTGCATAAAAACAAAATCGTCACCGATATATGGGGCAAACGGTACGACATTTTCTTCTAAAACTTCTCTGATATAGCGGTCTGCAGTCAGACTCCCTCTGTCAATCACTACCAAGTCTGTGCGAGCTCCCAAACAAATGCCCGCCCAAACCATTATTGATCCACCACCGTATGCAACTGTAGTTTCAAAATTTGTCTGAATGTGTCGTTCTCCTTTGCGTCTGTATATTCTTTGCCTGCCGTCAATTTGATTTAAGAGAATTCTGCACTCATCACTAAACAATACCTTACTCCATTGGTCCGCGTTCCAAAGTCGATGTTCCTGAGCAAAAGTTAACCTGTTTCTACGATGATTTACCTCGAGCCTTGGAGCCTCGGCGGGCACAAATGAACCCAAACCAGCTTCTTCGAACCTTCTTCGTACCGTACGCTCACTTACGGTTACACCCCGCACTGCTTCTAACTCATGTCGGGCTTGGACGGCCGTCAAACGGGGGTTCCTACGTACATGAATAAAACGATCATCCCTACTCGAAGTGCGTCTTTTTCTGCCTTGTCCTGCTCTTCTCACATAAGTACCGGTCTCCCTGAACCGTTGGATACGGCGATGGATCGTTGAAACTGGTCGACGAAGATCTCTGGATATCACTCTGTAGGTTTGACCATTTCTTCGCATTTCGAGTGCCCTGGCAATCTCCGTTGGGGCTAAGTCAGGCATAATTCAGTCCTCAACTCCAAAAAGATACGCGATTAAAAAAAAAACTAACAAAAAACAGTATTTCAATGAAATTTTAAATCAAACTCAGAAGGAAGAAATACTCGAAGTTCGCTCCAGATAAGGTGTATTTGAATAAAATTAAAACAATTGCATAAAATGTGATGTTCAGTTGTTTTCTTAAATTTGAAAATATTTCTTTTTAAATTAAACGACGTATAAACCAGCCAGCAACCTTATATGATACTGACATCAAACCTTTATTTTATGTTCCACTAAATATGCCGGTGTGTGTAGAATCCATTTTTGAAAATGTTAAGAAACAACGAAGATACAAACAATTTAAATTTACAATAAGAAAGAGAGCGATATATTGGCCTATGACGTCACGAGTTAGATACATTTGTCATTAAAAAATGTATGGTCCATAGATATTTATTTAAATTGTGATGTAACAATTCATTTTGCGAGAAATAGATGGGCAATATTTTTGTTAATCTAATACACTCATGCGGCACATTGCAGCGACAGTTCGCCTTATTTCTACTGGCAGTGTACGATCCATCCAGCCTGCAAATCGAGCACCGGTACTAATGGCGCCTTCCTCACTGTCCAGCTTCCAAATCCAATAACGCGCGCGGACTTGAAGCACACTGTGATACTAATGACGGCTATTTTCTTAGTACCGGTGCTGGATTTGCAGGCTGGACGGTGAGTAAGGTACTTAAGGCGCTTTTTAATCAGTGTTTTATTTCAGTGGGGCGCTAGTGTGTCTGAGGACGAGAGTGATACTGGCGAAGAGCTCACTCCGCTTGGACAAACGTTGCAGCGCTAGAAGATTCTTGAACTGCTTGTTGATATAACAAATAAATACAAATAAACATTGGCTTTCATTATTTGAGCTCTACCAAATACTTTATTTAATACATATTAGTTTTAGTTTAGGTACGTTAGTAATATTATATTATAGTACCTGTGTAGCCGAGCTTTGCTCGGAGTAGATAAAAAAAAAAAAAAAAGAATTACAAAATTATTTTACCGGGGTTCGAACCCACCACATTCCAAATTTCCGAACAGCGCAAAAATTAACCAAACTGCCTAACAGACTCACAATCGAAATTATTGATATATTGTTGCACGAAGAAAGAAAAAACAATATATAACCTAAAAATGCATAGTTTCTAGGGATAAAAGCTAGCTAGACCGACCCCAAAACTCTCTGTATACTAAATTGCATGTAAATACATGCAGCCATTGCCGTGATTACGATTATATAATTACAAGATTGTCTCGTGTAAAGTATAATATTGTTTGGTTTAGGTGTGAAGCGTTGCACTTTGGTTATTTGTTTTAAACTTTGTACTTAGTATCGCCTTTTTTATTAAACAATTATAAGAAAAAAAACAATTGACATTTTCTGCCAAGTTTTTAGAACGTCAAACGTTTAGGTTTATATTTCTATTTCATTTTTTCTTTTGGAACCAAAATTCAAGTAACAAAAATGGGCAGAAAAATAGGTAAGGGCTTGATTTTTACTAAGTATAATTTTTAAAACAGTTTTCTTAATGTTATAAGATAGGTAAGTAAATTTTATTAACCCGCAATAGGCTAGCGTGGTGGCCTATTTCTTTTCACATTGAGGACACCCGAGCCCCAGCAGTTGGGACGTACTTAAGTGGCCGATGTTAGGTTTGCTAATGTAATATTATTTTCCATAGGCCCCGGTCCAGGGGCGTACCAACTCCCTGCAACGGTGGGCTACAAGCAACATGACCCCTCCCGCTACCGCATGCCCATGTACTCGTTCGGGGTAAAGCCGCCCCTGAACTACGGTTCGAGGGGCCCCGGGCCTGTCTACTGGATCGAGAAGGTGACCCGCGACGGCAATATATCCGCCCCTGCTTGGAGCTTGGGGGCTAGGTGATTTTTTTCGTTTCATGTTTACATAAAAACTAGTTTTTTAGGTAGGTAGGTCGTTTAAATAAAGAGATGGACTGAGACAGAAAATGACCATTTGACTTGTCCACCACATTATGTTACTCGTCGAACCAGCAACTGTTTTCCAGGTTTCCAACACGGATGATGACCATAGCCCCGGGGCCGGGGGCCCACGCGCCCGAGCGGTGTCCCATATTCAAAGAGTTTAGGCCCCCTATGTACTCAATGGGGGCCCGCCTGGGCAGCGACTTCAAGCGCATAGGCCCCGCGCCCAACGCCTACAGCTTGATCGCCGATAGGCCGTATCCAGCGTACAGCATGGGTGCCCGATTGGGCGCCGCTGTGAAGGTCCGCAGTCCGGGCCCCGCCGTGTATTACCAGCAGAGCATAACCACGTACAAGTACAAGTGAGTATAAGGTGCATCTCACACAGCTCTAACATTGTATGCCTAAACCACTAACATACTAATTCATAATTGTCATTCAAACCAGTTCAACCATTTGGGCGCGAAAAATAGTCTAATATACCCACATACTTATTACATACAGTATTCCACGGGATACTGTATTTTCCGGGATATTAGCCTTTGTGTTAATCCAGGACCTAAACTACTACTTACCATACCAAATTTCATCAAATTCTGTTCATTAGTTTTTGCGGGCTAGAGTCACAAACATTCATCCAAACTTTCACATTTTATTAGTAGTAGGATTTTGACGTACCTACGGTCGCAAACAGAGCATGTGTTCCACTTTTTGATCTTATTACTACAGCAAGGTCCAAAAATGGTATACCGGATCGTTAAAAACGGCAACGGTAGGTACAATATATAAGGTTCGGTAAAATCAACTACGGTTTTTTTTTTTTTTTTTTTTAAATTCCTCCCCCTAACATGATCAGGGCTTTTTGTTCATCTTTTTTATTCTTTTTCTTTTTTAGTTGTTTTTTCTATTTTTATAATGGTCTTATTTCTACTTTACAATTTCCTCAATAACTTTATATTTACATTGATTTGTTCATTATTACAATAGTAATATTGTCGTATGGTACATTGTACTTGTCAAATTATTTTTCTAAAACAGTCAAATTTATATATAGAACAATTTTTTAAGCCAATAATTACGGTAAATATCCGTAGTTAATACAATAATTTAAAATCCTAAATAATACAATAACCTACAGTTAAAATTTTCAATTTAAAGTTAAAATGTCAATAAAATATAAATCAATAAATATAAAACATAGTGAAAATAATATAGATAAAGTAATAAAGTCAATAATAATAATTTCAATATAGTAAAATACAATTCAATTTATAAATGTCAAAGTAAATAACAGCACACACATTCAACTTAAGCCTATTATCACAGTATCTTTAATCTAGAGCCTATACTAAATCACACCAAAATATCACAGTTCTTTTTCATCACACAGTCTACAATCTTTTTACAAAAAGAGAGAAAAAATTCTCTCTTCTTTCCCCCCAGGATGGAAGCAGGCTCTCACCCGTAATCGATATGCCCAATTTTTGCTCAGTATCATATCTACTGCTAGCAAAAATCGGGCACTCGAGTAACAGGTGAGGAACCGTCTCCTCAACTCCTGGCCGACATGAGCACGACGGGTCCTCCTTCAACTTGAATCTGTTCAAGTAGAAGGCGAACCCACCGTGTCCAGTCAGTATCTGTGTGGTGTAGTGTGTGATGTCTATCTTGTTGACTACCTTGTATGCAGCAGCAGCGCTTGGGAAAAAGAGCTTCGTGGTTCCAGCCGTCCCTCCCACTTCGTATCTCCTGTCCCATTCCTCAACCGTATCCTCTCTTAAGATACGCTTGACGAATGAAACAGGACACAGATCGTAGTCAGGCTTCCTTTTCAATCGCAGCGCGGCCTCCTTGGCTAATTCGTCAACCCTCTCATTCCCTCTCAACCCTGCGTGTGCCTTAATCACTACGGATATTTTGGGTTTATATATATGATCTACTGCTTATGTATAGACTATAGACGATTAGTATACTCGAAAAAAAAACTTCTTTTATATGGGCGAGTTTGCGTTGAGCGGAGATTCACCCATTATTAATATTTTTTTTTACTTTATAATAATAATAATATCTATGGACGCTTCACACTACGTCAATCTGGCCCCGTGCTAAGTATCCGAAGAACTTGTGTTACAAGTACCAGAAAACGGGAAGTATATTTAATACTTTTATACTATACATATATTTAAGATTTTTATTATTTTATAAACATATTTAATACACATCCATGACCCAGGAACACAGAAAAACTTTTTCACGTTCCTTCGGCGGGATTCGAACCCGCGACCCCCGGTTTGAGCACCAACGCGCTGAACTACTGTGCCACAGAGGTCGTCACACCAAATCACACACACTTTAAGTATGACAATATTTTTTTGCCTAAACGTCTTTATATGGGCAATAGATCATGGTCTAGTGGTTTAGAGCTTCGCTCTCGACTCGGAGGTCGTGGGTTCGATTCCCGCATTGGAATAACAAAAAATCTTGTTTCCAAGTTTGGTTAGGACAATGCAGGCTGATCACCTGATCACCTGATTGTCTGACAAGAAAGATGATCCATGCGTCGGATGGGCATGTAAAAAGTCGGACCTGCGCCTGATATCTCACCAGTCGTGTCGGTTATTCGTCCCACTGGGTTACGATAGTAAAGGAAGAGAGAGTGCTCTTGTGTACTGCGCACACACTTGGGCACTATAAAATAACTCCTGCGTAGCTGGCCTGGTTTCAATTAAACCGGCCACCGTCACTGAAATCAGTGTGGGGAGCTATAGATCATATCCCCAAAATATCCGTTGTTGATTTTACCAAACCTTATATAACAATTATACATAGCAGTTCAGATGTGAAGGATGCCTAACTACAAAAGTCTCTTTCCGCTTAGACCACCTAGCTACTCGCTGGGCGGGCGCCGGGAGACGGGCAAGTACTCGCGGTCACCGGGCCCCGCCGCTTACCCGCCGGATCTATACAATACGAATAAGGTAATACTTTGGCTTTTTTAATAAAAAAAAAGGTTTCGCAAAATCAATTACGGACAATTACCCTGAGCGCGCACTGGCGGACAGGCCGCCGCGACCTGGCCGCCAGTGCGCGCTTGGGGGCTCAGGCTTAGGCAAAAAAAACAACTTTGTGATCCAGAATCCGGAAGGCCGGAGAAAATTCAGAGCGCTGAAAATAAAACTCTTCACTAGTACAATAGAGCTGAAAATCGAACACACAAGTGTTTTGAGTCAAATGCTCGACACTCGACACTTCGATTTTTAACTCTATTGTATTAGCGCAGTATTCTGTTTTCAGTGCTCTGAATTTTCCCGGGCCCACCGGTTTCCGGATCATAAGGTCCAGCCTCATACTCTATCAAAATGATGGTTTTAATTAGGACCTGAATACTAACTGCTTTTCTCAAACGCATTGGTAAGCTCCCATTGATAGCAACTCGTTATTATTCATATTTTTTTTGCAGACAGCATTCTCATACTCATTCGGTACGAAGCACGGTGAGGACTGCCCACCGATGATCACGGATGCCGACAGCATGGAATGTTTGTGAATTGTTCTTTCGTCCCCAAAAAAATTTAAAATAAACAAATTATAACATTAAATTCGTCTAAAATACTAGATGCATGGTTGGCATTTTAGTTTTCCAAATAAATCGGCATTTACATGAATATTATTGTTTTTTTATCACTTAATTCTAGTAAATTATTGTGTTAATGAGTTCATTTCTAAGTAAACGAAACAATTTGCCATTGTATACATAATGCATACAATGTAATGGCACCATAGATTAAGATACATCTATATATATAAAAGAAAGTCGTGTTAGTTACACTATTTATAACTCTAGAACGGCTGAACCGATTTGGCTGAAAATTGGTGGACAGGTAGCTTAGAACAAGGAGATGGACATAGGATACTTTTTATCCCGATCCCGTGGGGCGTGTCACGTGATATAAAACTTGGTATAACAAAACGCAACTGCCAGCTAAAAGTAATGTTGTGTATGGTTAGGTATGTTGAAAATTTGTCAATTAGAAATTTTGAAGTTGACCGGTTGATGTGTTTATTTCTAGTTTGTATTAACTTACTGTGCCGACTGCCGATTTTATCATTAACAATGCCGCGACCAAGACGATCGAATAGACAGACATACAGACAGACGGACGGACAGAGCGAAATTAGAAGGGTTCCTTAAGTATTACGGAACCCTAAAAATGGACTGCAATTCCAATGTCTCGCTACAACTCGAGAAGGGCTGGACCGATTTGGCTAATTTTGGTCTTGAAATAATTGTGAAAGTTCAGGGAAGGTTTAAACAGTGAGAAATATTGGAAAAATTACGGAGAAAATACTGTAGATGTAGGTGTACATGTCGGTGTAGATGTTGGAGTAGGTTATAGGTGTATGAAGTTATTTATTTATTCTAGTTCATAGGTCAGAGACAGAACAACGTGTGTCGGGACAGCTAGTTACAAATAATTATACACATAATAATGTACAATAAAACCACTTTTCTAATGTATTTTGGGTGGGAATCATGGTTATTCACACGTATTTCATACATTATCTGTCATTTCATTGTCAGAAGAACGACGATTCCCGAGGGCTATTAGTCGAGTGGCCATACTGTAGATACATTATTAATTTTACAAATAATAATGTGAGCTAAACTCATACTTTTAATGAAAAAATCAAGCATGGGTCATCTGATTTAGTTAGTAAATATATGAAATAACAAGTCATTCATTTTCTGTACTATATACTAATATTAATTGCTAAAAATCTATCGACTAACATATTAATATACAAATTTACAATATGGACATGTAACAGGTAGATTTCTTTTCTTATAAGTAATTTTGTTATCTGTACTAGGAGCACAGTATCATTTCCTGCTTGCTTTTAAGCCCACTGCCCAGGTTATACTTTACACTCCATAAACAGCACATACCAGATTATTTTTGTTTAAAACTATATAAACCTGAATACTATTACTAGAACTTCCGAAGAGATCTCAAGCGATTGTTTCGGCGCATACCCATAGCTCTCACACGAATCCAATATTGTTTTGTGTTCGGGTCTAGGTCTTCAATTCTGGGCGCTTTACCAGTGTTGAGAGTCCATAGCCACTCTGGATACTCACTATCAGGTTTTAACTGTAATTAAATAAACATTCATTCTTAAAAAACATTCATAATAATTATCATATTTTTTTCGCATGTGGCAACATTATAAGCTCGTTGACATTTTGTAATAACCCGATGCTAAAATTGATTAATACTAATATAAATGCATACAATTGATTGTCAACTAATAGAAACTGAATAATTATACTGTTAAATTATTGTAAAACTTAGCAGTGTTCGGCAAAACTATATGTGATTTACAAGCAAGTGAAGAAGTGAAGATCTGTACTGCAAACTGACAAGTTACGACTGGACGAATTTAAATTGGAGCTGAACTTATTCTTGACTGACTGCTAAATCCCGGGGAGTATTGTGTTTATTTATCGTTATTATAGTAGTCACCAATCACTATCGGCTAAATAACACCAACAACATCTACACAACACATTGCTCGCCCTGTGAGCCACATCCAATATTCACAATTTGGCAATGTCAATTTCTCTCTTTGCTTGACATACAGTGGAAGTGAAGTTGAGGATATAACAACAAGCCCAGACACACACTTACCGTGTCACACTATACATTCATCACACTTGTACAAAAGCATCCTGAAATTTTAGTTATTAAAATATTATTAGTGTCACTATATAGTTATATGCAGGCATAAGTGTTTAATACTTCAATCTGTATATACTGTCTTATTTCCCTACTCTGTACTTCTAATAACTGTTTATTTATGTACCAGTGATAAGGCTTAGCAAAGTAAGTAAATCTTTTAAGGGCCAATGTATACGCTATGTAATGTTCAAAACCTTTCTATTAATAAATTTAAAAAAGTAGTCAAAGAACATTTGTGTGCTAAAGCTTATTATAAAGTAAATGGTTTTGTTAACGATTGCACACCTTGGGAATAAGATGCACCCCTGCAAGGCTGTCTCTAAGTACTTGTGTACTTTGTTATATTTATGTAAAATATATATTTCTTTTAAAATAACAATTTTCCATCTTAAAAGAGCCCCGTGCTAGTTTCTTAAACCGGTTCTTCTCGGCGGGTTAGGGTTGAACCGGTGGTAGCTATTTCTGTTGACTTTCCGTAAAAAGCTTGTTAAGTTTCATTTGGAAATAAAAAAAAAATCATTTCAATTCATATTCATACTGGGACAAAGATCTCTCCCCAATGTAAGAAGACATCAATAGACAATAACCTAGGTCAGGGATGGCGAACCTATAATAACATAGGCGTGCTATCATTGGCACGCGACACAATATTTTGGGCACGTCGCTGTAACAAAATTTTATAACGATGTACTACGAAAAAAATGTGAAGTAGGTAGGTATGGCAAACCTAACATAATGAACGACGTGTCATCTATTTTGCAACATCAGAAATTACAAAATGATCCTATTTTCACAGTCTTTTAGGGTTTAAAGTTTGAACAGATTGAACCTATTAAATTATAGGAAAAAATTTGCTCGCTCGCTTCGCTCACTTGCGTTTAACATAAAGAACATATTATATTATTTAGTACCAACGTTCTGTCGTAGCCGGCTGATTTTATGGTATTTTCCGAAATTTTCCACCAGTTTTCAGTATTTTAGTTTGAACAGATTTTAACCTATAAATGGGAAAAAAAAATCTTTGCTCACTCCTCTCCCTCGTATTTGGCTTAAAGAACATATTATAATATTTAGTACTAGCATTCAGTTTTAGGATATTGCTATAATTGTATAAGTACACAGTCTTTCTGGGTTTAAAGTTTAAACATGTAAAAGAGAAAAAAATTTGCTTGCTCGCTATAACATATTAAATTAATTAAGGTAAAAGCACTAATGCCCGACATTGAACTAAAAGATGACATTTTCAAGAAAAAAAAAATTCTAGTAAGGAAACTAATCATTTAAATAGCATTGTTACTGATGTTAGACACCTAAAATCGTATTTTTAATTAGACGAAGTCAACTGACGTTTACTGTGTTGTCAGTTTTTGATGAAATAAAAATAGTGTTGTGACAAAGTGAATGATTGAAAAAACTCCTGAATGAATGAAATTGCCTCGATTGTCTAGTGAATAGTTAGTGTGCCGAACTGCCGATATCGGGTACGGGGTTCGAATTTTAGTCGTGCTTTGTACATACCAACGAGTTTTCGACGACTATGTTCCTATAGCATCTACCTACACTGAATACCGAGTGTTTTAAACATTAAGGAAAACATTGCGAGGAAACTTGTAAGACTGTCCTATTTTCAATACATCATGTAGTTGAAACTATAGATGTATAAAATATAACAATTATAGGTAGGTAATGAAAATAAAAAACGTTCCTTATTACATAATTTGTTTTATTCATCATCAGATAAAAAATCATCACTATCGCTTTCGGTGACATTAATTATATATCTGTCTGAAACATTGTCGATCATGTGGTCGAGACCACACATTTTGTCTTCATCTTTAATTATATGAGACACGCAGCTACTCCATTTTTCAGGTGTGATATGTTGAGGTCCTTCTTGAAAAAGTTTTTTTACTTCTGACATTTTGAAGGTTTTGTTATTTCTTGCAACATATCCTTTAGCCTGCGCCTATACCAACTCAATGGGATTGAGCTCATAGTGGTATGGGGGCAGACGTAAAACAATTATCCCATGGTGCGCTGCCATCTCGTCCCCAACATACTTATCGCAATGTTCTTGTTTGTGCTGCCGTACAATGTCTATAAGAGTAGCTTTAACCATTGTTGCTTCGAATGGAATATTTTTGCTCGTTAGCAACTCTTGTATTCTAGGTTTAGTCCAAGAGATTTTAGGCAACGATTCTAGTTTCCTGGAGTGGTAGGGGGCATTATCCATCACTACTACGCAATTTGGTTTTAGTTTTGGCAAGACCCCCCTAAACCACTTCTCAAAGGAATCTGCATTCATCTCTTGATGATAATCTTCTTTTTTTTTTTTGGCTTCAAATATTAATAAGCTGTCTTCTACGAATCCTTCTTACCCGCCTATATGGCCGATAATTAATCATTTGCCCTTTCCTAAAGGCTGTTTTAAACCAGTGGTCAAGCCATCTAGGAAGGCCTGGCGGGACGATAACACTGTCTGGTCACAACACTTCGGTGCATGACCTTCTCTTCGTGTGAAAAATATCAATTAATTATTGAAAGTACAATTCAATGTAAAGAAAACAAAAAATTGTAATTACCTTCGTTGATCCAGGTTTCATCTTGGTAATAAATATACCTTCCTTCCCTTCGATACTCTTTAATTTTTCGAAGGTATCGCTGGCGCCATAAAATAATGTCCTGTCTGTCAATTAAAATGCTTTGTCATGATTTTGTGACATATTTGAAATTTAAATGTTTCATAACATTTCTTAATGTACTCCAAGAAAAATTGGGTAAGTCTGGGTCTTCATTGACAACCTTAAGAATCTGTAAAGTAATAAAAAAAAGTTTTTGAGTAAGGAAGTCTACGCAATCTAATACTTTGGTTTTATAAAGAACATTATGGTGGACACAGAATATAATGCAGTAGAAGGAATAAAGTTTAAGTTACCTTTATAATGGTGGCTGAGTCACCATTTGCATAAAAAATATGATGTACTTTTCGCCTTATAGCGGCAAAAGTAAAATCGTCTAATTTATCTTTAAAACTGTGTAGCGGTCCACGTTTCTCGGGAGACTTAAATTGTTCATTTTCTTTGTATTCTTTTAACACACTGTAAACTGAGGTCACACCAATTCCCAAAATGTCAGCTGTTTTCAAAACACATTCTTTTTTTTCGGGAGCCTCAATAGGTAATAGTGAAGCAGCTTTCTCCTCAAATACGTGTTTGTAGACGTTTTGTAACATAAGTTTTTCGGTAACGCTTATAGCAATCCGTGGTGTCTTCTTTCTTGGAGACAAGCTTTGGCTTGACGTGCTTGGTTGAGGATCCATATAGTTTGTACGAAACAATATAGCAACAAATAAACACAACAATTACCACAAACACAACGTAAAGAAAAACTTAACAAAAACAATAACTAAACAGCGTGAGCGCAGAAAACATTCAGAGCACTTTTATACAATTTTATTGTAAAATAGAAATAATATTCTTTTATAGTTTGAAGTGATTAACTTTTCACACTCATTGTTCATTCATCTGATTGAACGAGAACTGAACGCATTACTATTACTTTAAATATGGTAACATTCTTTTACAAAGTGACATTAGCTACTGTCAGTTGGCTTCGTCAATTAAAAATACGACTTTAGTGCCATATATGATACGTGCTCAAAAGCTTGTATAAAAAAAAATGTACGTAAGTACATTGTCAAGCAAATTTTAAATTGGCGTCAGTTGACAACAAGCAATGTGAGCAGGTTGACATTATGCGCGTAATTCTTAGCGTTTTTCTTAAGGTAACTGACTTTGAAAAGGTATTGTATTTTGTCTTATATATATGATTATTGGCTACTGTTGGTTTCGATGTTATAAATGTATGAAATTATTGATTTATTAGGACATTTCCTTATTGTTTTGGTTTGTGTTTGCATACATTTTTAATTGGTGTTTACTATTAGTACCAGAAATGAATCAAAACCTAAAAGATGACACGTGTGTCTTCTACTAGAGTTACATCGAACTGAATTTGTTAGCTTATTTTTATGCAAATTTAACCTTTATGTTGTAAAAATAAAGTTCATGTTTGGATTTCGTTTGTTTTACACTAGCGTCACTAAAAGAAGACAGTGTCAACTATTAGGGTATACTAGATGTCAACTATTAGTATACATTTAATTTTCCATTAAATGTTAACGCGTAACTTGATGTGATATTAAGTTTAAGTTAGTTTTAACTAATTACTTTTACCAAGTAATATGGCTAAATATTGATTTTCTAACAATTATATTTTTATGTTATTTAATTTGATTATATTTTGTTACTAATTTAATAATTTTAAAGCACAAGCTGTGCTCGATTTTCATTTTAAAGTATTTTTTGTTGATTCAAAGTCAAAGTCAAAATTTTTTATTCAAAATAGGTTTTTTTATACACTTTCTGAACGTCGATCTACATGATGCCTACCAACGGTTCGGGAACTAGCCCAGCGAGAAGAACCAGCGTAAGAAACTCGCGCGGGGCCATCTTTTATAAAAAAGATGGAAAATTGTTATTTTAAAAATATAAAAAAGGCATATATAACAATGTTATGACTAAAATTACATAACAAGAGTACAACAATATATGTAATTTAGAAGTAGCCTTGCAAGGGGCCACCTCATTCCCAAGGTGTTCTACCATTCATAAAATCATTTCTTCACATCAAAACTTTTTATTAGGCTTTAGCACACAAACGTTCTTTAACTACTTTTTAAATTTATTGATTGAAAAATTTTGAACGCTTTCTGGGATCTTATTGTATAGGCGTATACACTGGCGTTTAAACAAATTCTTTACTTTACTAAGTCTAGTCACTGGTACATCAAGCTTATGCTTATTTCGGGTATGGTTGTCACTTTTCTTTTTGAATAGGTTTAATTTTTTTTAACATATAATACATTTGATAGAACATACTGAGAAGCTACAGTTAAGATTCCAGTTTCTTTAAACTTCTCTCTTAATGACGTGTTGGGGGTCAGCTTATCGATTGCCCGAACAGCTCGCTTCTGCAGCACAAATATAGTATTTGTATCGGCAGCATTTCCCCACAGAAGAATGCCATAGGACATTATACTGTGGAAGTAACTAAAATATACAAGCCTTGCTGTGTTTTCGTCTGAAAATTGTCTTATCTTACTTAATGCTGCTGAACTGAGTCTTTCGGCGAACCCAACAATATGAGGGCCCCACTGTAGTTTTGCGTTTAAAGTTATACCTAAAAAGACAGCTGTATCTACTAGTTCCATACCTTTTCCATTCAATAGAACATTGGTTTCAGTTTGCCTTACATTTGGCAACGTGAACTTTATACATTTAGTTTTTTTTGCTATTTAACAAAAGATTATTAACACTAAACCAGTGTACTATTTTTGAGAGAGCATTATTTACTTCGTCATAGCCTGAGTTTTGGCGATAAATATTAAAAGTAAGTGACGTGTCATCGGCAAATAAGACTATACCGTTTTTTCCATTAATAAGGTATGGTAGGTCATTTATATAGACCAGAAAAAGAAAGGGTCCTAAAATGAATCCTTGTGGGACCCCCATCTCAATTTTGGTACTAATGGATCTTTTTCCATTTATCTTAACCCTCTGAGTCCTATTTCATAAATAAGATTTTAAGAGGACGAATGCTGGTCCCCTTACTCCATAGTGGCATTTTTTCCTGATCAACATTGTGTGCTGCACGCAATCAAATGCCTTAGAGAGATCGCAAAAAACTCCTAGAGAATTCTGCGACCCCTCTCAAGCATCAAAAATATAACTAATATATAATCAAATCAACGTTAGTATCTGTTGTAGAGCGACCCTTCGTAAAACCAAATTGTTTATTATGTAAAATGTTATTTATGAAAATGTTTATGAAAAAATAATACTAACTCAGCTACTAATGTAGCTGAGTTAGTATTATTTTTTCATATATTTTACTTAGTGTTGGTAAAATATATATAGGTCGGAAGTTAGATGGATCTGACATACTACCAGACTTAAACAGAGGTAAAACAACTACCTTTATACCTCTCCATTTTCATCTAATTATTACTGCATATTAACCTGGCGACGCCAGATACCTCCTGAAATACAGTACACTAAAATATCGAAGAGAAATTGTTCGCTTACGCCAGACAGAGGTGGCCCGCGTGGCCATTGTTTGGCCCATTCGAGCCGGACCACATTTGGTCCGGATCTTAATCCATTTCCATCACGGATTTATATTCAGATTTTTTTAATTTCCCGCATATATAGCTTCTGAAAGTGCCTAACTAGGCAGTGGTAATACATATTTACGCTTCTCTAAACCCATTACATGGGAACCGCACCGCCGTAGGTAATACACGATATAACGTGGCTACCTACAGAGATTCCTTGTTGGAATTATTATTCGAACTATCATAGTTCTATTATAAATCTCATATTATTATATTTTTAACCGCTTTAAAGTCGTTGCCTATAGGAATAAATAATTAAACCGAATATATTCTTAGGTATTCTATTTGTAAATTAGTAAATAGATACTTGGGTGTAACATAAATATCGCATAACCTACGTACATTATAAATACTTAGGTATATAATTCGCATAGTATTTTGATTAATATAATAAATCTAATTCAAAATGGCGGAGGATCCAGAGTTAGCCATTCTAGTCGCTGAACTTAATATTTTGTTCGAACGTGTTCAAAATATATATAAACGTTCGCAAACTGCCGAGTCATCATCAGCGGTAGCGGGAGCGCGCCCGGTAGCGGTAGCGGGAGCGAGAGAATTAATATTATTTTCTTGAAGCACAGAGCAACATGACATAGTATAATGAGACGTATGCGACGTAGGTACGGAACCCATAATCACAAATCCAAACACCGTCACAATAGCGGGGGGTAAATCATATTGATAACTACGTACTATATTAGGTAATAGCAAATGCGGGAATACTGAAGCCCCAATCAGAATATCCACACCACCCGGGCGCGAAAAGTCGATATCTGCTAGCGGGAGAGCTTTCAAGTGCGTTAACAAAGACATGTCTACGTTAGCGTTCGGTAACTTATCGGTAATACGTTCCACGATAAGCGGAGAAATATTAAAACTAATATTTTTATTTAAGCGCGAGTATAAGACAATATCCACGGAACCCTTACATGATTTTTCCGAACCCCCAATTCCTTAAACTATCAAATTAGTATTTTTAAGTTTATTCAAAAGCCCTAGACGATTATAACATTCCGACGTAATGAAACTACTTTGTGAAGCGCTGTCTAGTAAACATCGCACGACTATGGGTTTGTCATTTACATCGTAAACAATAACCTGGGCGGTAGCTAATAAAATCATTTGTTTGGCCGAGTCGCGCGTTGTATAACGCGCGCGCGGGGTGAGGCTTCTGCCTACAATTTCTGATTGTTTGTTTACGTGCGAGCGACGCCGAGCACAGCGACACTTCGCTATTATGTTCGACTCGAACACCTGTACGCGTAGGTATACGATCGGCTTGTGGCGTCGGTATCGGACGGCAAGAACTTTTATTATCAAGTTCAAGGTCACGCGTGCCAGCTGACTGCCGGATCTTATCGAAGAGCATTAGCGTATGGTGGCGTCTGTCAAAACGCGGCATTTAGACTTACTAAGACAAGAGTTCGATTTATGTTTTATGCTTAAGCAATTAACGCAAGCTTTATTTCCTTTAATATAATTAAAACGAGCCTAAGGGGGCAAATCATTGAACGCGGGACATTTGTAAAGATGATCATGCGCAATGTTAATGTTATTGCACATACATCTGAGCGGGTTATAATTATTATTACTAGAATCCGAACATGCTACATAAGACTGCGGATTAGGCGCGGTGTTATTATTTCGGTGTTTAATCAATCTTTGTTTATTATTAATATTACTGGACGAGCTAGATGAACTAGGCTGCGTATTTCTAAATATTCTACACTGATCTCTAATGAGTGAGATAAAACTGTCCAGTGTAGGAATTTTCTTATTACGTACCGTCATTTCAAAGGCGCGAATAGTTTCTGTATCGAATTTTTTCAATGCGAGTTGTAATAGGATAAAATCGGAAAGATTTTCTAAATTTAAGTTTTTAAGCGAATTAACTGCCGTTACGTAATTATTTATAAATGACTGAAAATTCGAAACAGATGCGGAACCATTCAATTTTAAATTTAAGGCTTGGTCAAAATATGTGGACGCGAGGATACGAGTATCTTGATACCTGTCCACCAGCGACTGAAATATTAACTGATAATTCTCAGCGCTGGGGGTGACGCCAGCGAATACTGATTGAGCCCTTGGCGCCAACTTACCTATTAAATAATATAATTTGTCGGCATCGGTCAACGAACTATTATCATGTACCGATGATTTAAAACTGGCATAGAATAGTGGTCAATTTCGTATGTCACCACCAAAATACATTATCTCAATCGCAGGCAACCTCGGCGTTCGAACAGTTGTATGAACCTCAGTTTTAATCTCGGGTTCAACAGTTTCAAGACGAGATTGAATGCGTTTAATAACGCATTATAGGTCCCCGAATGAAGTATACGGTTGAAAAATAGTCGGGAGTTTTCGGATTAATAGATAGCAACTTCGCGTTGTAAGCATCTAACAAGTTATGAAAATCTATGAATATCACCTATTGTCATACATTGACTGAGAAATAATTCCTTATCTGCTTCGGATGACTCGGCAGTTTGCGAACGTTTATATATATTTTGAACACGTTTGAACAAAATATTACGTTCAGCGACTAGAGCCATTCTAGTCGCTGAACGTAATATTTTGTTGTGAACGTAACTCTGGATCCTCCGCCATTTTGAATTAGATTTATTATATTAATCAAAATACTATGCGAATTATATACCTAAGTATTTATAATATACGTAGGTTATGCGATATTTATGTTACACCCAAGTATCTATTTACTAATTTACAAATAGAATACCTAAGAATATATTCGGTTTAATTATTTATTCCTATAGGCAACGACTTTAAAGCGGTTAAAAATATAATAATATGAGATTTATAATAGAACTATGATAGTTCGAATAATAATTCCAACAAGGAATCTCTGTAGGTAGCCACGTTATATCGTGTATTACCTACGGCGGTGCGGTTCCCATGTAATGGGTTTAGAGAAGCGTAAATATGTATTACCACTGCCTAGTTAGGCACTTTTAGAAGCTATATATGCGGAAATTAAATAAAATCTGGATATAAATCCGTGATGGAAATGGATTAAGATCCGGACCAAATGTGGTCCGGCTCGAATGGACTAAACAATGGCCACGCGGGCCACCTCTGTCTGGCGTAAGCGAACAATTTCTCTTCGATATTTTTGTGGACTGTATTTCAGGAGGTATCTGGCGTCGCCAGGTTAATATGCAGTAATAATTAGATGAAAATGGAGAGGTATAAAGGCAGATTCGCTTACCGAACCAGCTTCGCAGCGGGACGTCTGCAGCTGGAATCCTCGTCTTCCTTCTGTTCACAACACTTGTCTTTCCAGTATTCTTGTCGCGTACGCTCCTATAGGAATATCTCACTTTCGTGGGCGGGAATTAGTAGCGGAAAAATCTAAATAACACATGAAGTGTCGGCCCTCGCGCACGCACTCTCCGCGACGACTTGCAATGTACTCTGTCTGTATCTTCGCATTTCTTCGGTATGCGTCGGAGAGGGAAGGGGGGGGGGGGGGGAATACTGCTTATCGATATTATATGAGATGCCATTCATAGTGGCGTTCGACGCTCCTAGATTGTGCTACTAAGGACATAAAGACATAGTAAGCCTCTCTACAGAACGAACAACTGAAATAGCCTGTATAGAGGTGGGACACTTTATTATTGTTAGCGTATACAGGCCTCCTTTAGGGTTACATGATTCATTTGAAAAATAATGGAAACATTATTAACTATGATAAGTGTACCTAACAAACATATATTATTGTGTGGTGATTTTAATATAAATATTTTAGAATGTAATTCCACCATTGTTAGATTTACTTCATTGTTAAAACTTAACTCATTTATTCTTTGAACCAACAAGGATCAGTGACAGCTCTGCTACATGCATTAATAACATTTTTACCAACATAGATCCATTAAATAAAGAAGTCATTAACGTACTAAGCTCTGATTACTGTGGACAGCGGGCCATTTTCCCTATAGATAATAATTGCAAACAATTGCACAAGGACAGAAACACATGTATACTAATAAATGTCAAATATATTGAGAAGTTTAGAGGTGAAATTATAGCTAATATTGGACATTTAGAGTATCTTAGTAGCCCGGATATGTCATTTGGTAAACTGTTTAAATTAATTAAACATAAATTTGATACTATTTTAACCCCTAAGACAGTGAGAACAAACAATAAAAGTAAATTCAGCGGATGGGCAACAGCAGGTATTTTAAAAAGTAGATTAAAATTGTATGAAGCGTTGTCTAGTAAACATCGCACGACTATGGGTTTGTCATTTACATCGTAAACAATAACCTGGGTGGTAGCTAATAAAATCGTTTGTATGGCCGAGTCGCGCGTTGTATAACGCGCGACGCGCGGGAGAGCGGGAGCGCGCGCGGTAGCGGGTGCGAGAGCGGGTGCGGTAGCGGTAGCGAGAGCGGGAGCGCGCGCTCCCGTTACCGCTACCGCACCCGCTGCCGCTATCGCGCGCGCTACCGCTACCGCGCGCGCTACCGCTCTCGCTACCGCTACCGCGCGCTCTCCCGCTCTCGCTACCGCACCCGCTACCGCGCGCGCTCCCGCTCCCGCTCTCGCTACCGCACCCGCTACCGCGCGCGCTCCCGCGCTCGCTACCGCTACCGCTCTCGTTTCCGTTACCGCTCTCGTTTCCGTTACCGCTCCTCCTTCCGCGCTATTCATGGATGACATAGTTTGTACCGTCATGAACGTTCCGCTCGCAGTTTCGCTTTGTGAAGGAGCTTATTCAGTTTTTCGAGGCCAATTTGACCTTGTCAAATGGACAAGTAACTCTCAAGACGTTCTAGCACGAATACCTGAGTCGCACAAGGCTTCTACAGACATTGAGTTTGAGAAGTCTTTACCGTATAAGGTTCTTGGCTTACGCTGGGACAGAGCCTGTGATAGTTTTCGGTTCGACGTCGCGACACCTGATGGTAAGTGCACTAAACGCACTATGTTGTCCACAGTGGCTCGACTATGGGACATAATGGGTTTCGTGGCTCCCACCATTTTATACGCCAGGCTCTTAATAAAAGAGCTTTGGTTATCTAAGTGCGAGTGGGATGACGCACCACCCGATCACATAGTCGCAGTTTGGAAGCAGTTTTGCGTTGAGCTTCCTTTACTCAACCAAATTAATATACCGCGTCATCTAGGATTAGTCGATGGTTGCACGTCAACTTAATAGGTTTCGCCGATGCTAGTGAACGCGCTTACGGAGGAGTCGTGTATGTACAGGTCTGTATTGGTTCTAACTACGCTGTTCAGCTGGTTTGTAATAAATCTAGTCTCGCCGGTTAAAACTATTTCGGTTGCGAGGCTGGAATTATGCGCGGCCCTTCTGTCGTCTCAACTACTTCGCAGAGTTCAAGACACATTTTCGTCTCTGGTAGCGCCATCTGGGAGCGTCGAACGCCACTATGAATGGCATCTCATAATATCGATAAAGCAGTATTCCTCCCCTCCCGCTCCTCTCCGACGTATACCGAAGAAATGCAGCGATACGCGAAGAGGACATTGCTAGTCGAGGCGTCGAGAGTGCGTGTGTGTGACATGTGTTTTTAGACTTTTCCGCTACTAATTCCCGCCCACGAAAGTGAGATATATTCCTATAGAACGCGATAAGAATTCTGGAAAGACTAAAGTGTTGTGAACAGAAGGAAGTGACGAAAACTCCAGCTGCAGACGCCATTCGCCGAAGCGGTAATTCCGGTAAGCGCCTTTCCTTTATACCTCTCCATTTCCATCTAATTAATACTGCATATTAACCTGGCGACGCCAGATACCTCCTGAAATACAGTCCACAAAAATATCGAAGAGAAATTATTCGCTAATCGCCAGGCAAGGTGGCCCGGCCCGCGCGGCCAGTCTCACTATCCCATTAAGGGAATATACGCATTTACGGACTCCAAGGTGGCCCTCTCTTGGATTCGTTCCTCTCCGCACCGCTGGCATACCTTTGTCGTAAACCGCGTTACTAAGATAATTGAACTCATCGCCCCCGCTTGTTTTAATCACGTCGCAGGTACTGAAAATCCTGCCGATTGCCTGTCTCGCGGTATTACTCCTGGTAAACTTCTAAATCATTCATTGTGGTATCATGGACCCACCTGGATTTCCCATGATCCGTCGGAGTGGCCCATTGAACCCTTTGACCACGATACGGAAAACGAAGACGTACCCGAGCGGAAATCTATGTCTCACCCCGTAGTCTTGGAAATTGTGGAATCCCCACTATACACACTCGCACTACGCATATCGTCGTGGTCTAAATTACTACGCGCCATCGTTTATTTTTATAGGTTTCTTAGGTTATTACCTAACGGGACTTTTATTTCAAGTTCCGATCTTGAATTTGCGGAGTATAGATTATTGCGAGCCGTACAGACGGTTTACTTTAGTAACGATATTGAAAGTTTGAAAAATAATAAATCTTGTTCTCCCGCGCTTCTTAAACTTAAGCCGTTCCTTGATCAGCACGGCGTAATACGCGTTGGTGGTCGTCTGTCGAATTCGGACGAACCGTACAACTATAAGCATCCTTATCTTCTACCGCGTCATGATCATGTAGTGGATCTTCTTGTTGATTTTTATCACAAGAAGCATCTCCATGCTGGTCCAGAGTTGCTTATGTCCGGCATAAATATTGCATCTTTGCTGCGCGGCGAATAATTCGCCACAGGATACATAAATCTAACACTTGTTTTAAATTTCGCCCACTGCCAACGCAGTGAGGTTTAGCTAAGGCTGGATCTCCTTTAGTTTAGGCATCTAGGTAATAAGATTAGTTGTTATTACTTCGCTTTAGTTAATTAATAATACCGCTGTCTTAGTCTATGGATAGGTTATGCGATAATGGATACACCTAACATAGCTAAATTATTATTATTTTTATATTCTTTTAAAGGCAACCCTTTAAGGCCGGGGGGAAATGGTAGCGCCATCTAGGAGCGTCGAACGCCACTATGAATGGCATCTCATAATATCAATAAGCAGTATCCCCCCCTGGCCAGTCCTTTATATTTTAAATTCTTCTTAATTAATATAACTGAGCCGCCTCTTATGGCTTTTTCTCTGCAGAAAGAACTATCCATCTGGTGCATACCAAGATTTAACCTAATTTAATTTTTCTTAAACCAATGTTCAGTTATACATATTTAAATGTCTAAATTATTGTTTAAAAACAACTAAATTTCTAATTCCTTACTAGACATACCTTGTATGTTTTGATGCACCAGTGTAAGTTTACATAATTTATTATCTTTGATTAAAATATTATTTTCATGATTACTTATACCTACAATGCTAGAGACTTCCTCTTTTTTCTTACAGGCTAATTTAAATTATTATTATTTGGAACATTTTCCAAGGTGTTATCATAAGTCATACTATTATGACTAAACTGCTCAATAGAAGCAGTTGTTGTCTTACTAGCCAAGTACTTGGCTGAGTTCAAATATAAAAAAGTTAATAGAGTATTTGCTATATCTTGTAAAATAAAAGGATATAATATCTAGATTTGTCCTGATAAAACATATAAGTTATAGTCATGTCTACTATTAGTGCCAATTGATATCTACTTTTTGTGGATTTGATTTTTGATGCTGTCATCTTTTAGTGTCTACGGCAAACCTAAGAAGAATATAATTTTTAGTTAAAAATATGACCGTCTTAAAATATTTTATATGAAAAAGTTAATTTATAAATGTTGTTCTAACAGTAAAAAAAAATTATAAATGAAATTTGTTGATAAATACATTTGGTTTTTGAGAATGAAGTATGATTTGTTCTTAAAGTGTCTGGTATTAGTGTTTTTACCTTAATAATGCTTTAACATATTAATACTCTAACGTCAGTCATATATTTGAGATTAATTCCGCAGTAACAGATGTTAACGCTGATCTACAGTGCATAGCAGTCTGGGCTAAAACTTTTGGTCTGTTAGTCAATACAAATATCGAAGGCCATGATCATAGGCAGTAAATATATGACTCAACGTTTATATAATGTGCCTAGTCATGTATGATGGTACTGTCATTGAATACACAGACTCTGCCAAAAATCTAGGGTTGATTTTAGACAGCAATCTTTCCTGGAATATTCAGGTTAGTGACGTAAGGAGAAAGGTCTACTACTCATTGCACATGTTAAAGAGCCTTCAAAACTTTTTGCCCATGAACACCAAAATTTTCCTTGTCCAGACACTAATTTTTTCTATCCTCGACTATGCTGACTCCTGCTACTTGGACATCACCGAAGAGCTGTTAACAAAACTGGAAGCTTTGCAGAATCTCTGTATCCGTTTTGTGTTTGGACTGAGAAAATTCGATCACATATCAGCCTTTCGATTGAAGCTCAAGTGACTCCCTATCCAACTTCGACGTAACTCCCACATCCTTCACTTCACCTGAACGGTGAAGGAGTGTGGTGCAGTAAAATTGTGGAACTCGTTTCCCAAGACCGTTCGTGACAGTCCAACCATTATTATATTTAAAAGACGCTTGAAAGAGCACTACTAGAGTAAATTCAATCCATATAAATACCATTATTATATATACATATGGTATTTATCTATTATAGGTATAATGTTATATTATTTTATCGTATCAACTATGTATTTTAGATTTGTTAATATGTATATTTTGATAGTAAATACACATTATATTCTTTATTTTAGTAAGGATATAATAATATGTAAGTAGTGTATTTGTAATTGTGCACATCCTATCTGCTGTCTTTTATCCTATCTCTCTCAGTAGGGCTGCTGTAAGAATCTTTTTTAAAATAAGCAGTACCTTTGTGTTGTCCTTCTTTGTTAAATTGTAATGTTATAAATTTGTCTTGTGTGCAATAAATTGTTAAATAAAATAAAAATAAATAATTAGTATTGATCTTCGGTTTTAGGATTTTTATGTATTTTTCCGAAGCATACAGTTTTTCAGACAGGATTTAGAGAGTAATTAGATTTCAACCCGTTATATAAACAAACTTCACTGTTACGTCACTGCTTATTGGGCGGCAAAATGTCTAATTCGCCGGGGCGCCATCTTTAAATACACCTTTAAATCGCAAAGGAAAAATTTTATGGCATGTCTATGATCTCATTAAACATTGCTTTACAAAAATGGTATGTTTATACATAAAGGTTCGCCACCACTGAGCTAGGTGTTGGATGTGGGTGCAGGTGTAAATGTAGGTGTAAGTGTAATGTATATTTATTCCATGTCTCAAAATAAAATATCCTAAGTAAATAAAAAATCTCTTAAATATGTAATTTAAAAAAATTAGAGTTATCCATGTTTCCAATAGATCCAATTTATGTGGAAATAATAAACAAGAAAGTATAATGTAGTTGGATTACAATTTTTATCGGACCCGTAGTTTAGGCACTACTATGGAACATACATGACTGCCAAAATCATTACCCTTCCTTTTGGCTTTACTGTAGTTGGGTAAAAACTAGATCTGAACAGAGAGAATAATCAATTTTTTTTATTGTTGCATACATTCAATACTTACTTTAACATCTTCTCCATTTAGGTAAATATTTGACCCACAAACAAAATTCACAAGTTTTTGAGGGTCTGTTTCAACTGGTAGTTCCTTCTTTTCCATCACACTCAGCTTTCCAGCTTTGCCTTTCTTGCCCTTGCCCAATCCCATTACACCTGAAATATATATTTTTTTCTTTATATATTTAAAACTATTTTATGAATAACGACAATATGTACCAGCTAGTTACTTGTCTCTCAAATATATTAAACACACCGGCATATTTAGCGGAACACAAAAAAAAGGTCCATAATTAACAAAATATGGTTTTATTTTAAAATCTACTTACTACACTTCTTTTGTTATTTAAAGTTTCATTTGTTTTACTTAAAATGAGATCACATTAAGAACAGACTTTGCGAGTAAAGGCTAATTGTGAAAAATGGTACATTTTTGAACTTTTCATATAACCGGGAAAAGTGAAAATTAATATTAAAATAACAATTAATTAAATTAAAAAAAATGGTGATTAATATCGCGTATTTCCTCCACATGCTCCTATTAAAGTTTCTACCCGTCTAGGCATACTGAGAATGATGTTATCGATGGTCTCCTGGGATAGTCTCCGCCATTCCTCAACTACGGCGATTCACAGTTCACACACGTTGGCAGGAGCTGGACTTAACTTTTCATTTCAGCAAGTCCCAAACGTGCTCTATTGGGTTCATATCCGGTTATCTCGCCGGCCACTTCATAAAAGTGATATTCATATCATTAAGATAAGCTTGAGTTACCCGAGCGGTATGCGGCCGAGCATTATCCTGCATAAAAACAAAATCGTCACCGATATATGAAGCAAACGGTACGACATTTTCTTCTAAAACTTCTCTGATATAGCGGTCTGCAGTCAGACTCCCTCTGTCAATCACTACCAAGTCTGTGCGAGCTCCCAAACAAATGACTATATATATCACTCTGTAGGTTTGACCATTTCTTTGCATTTCGAGTGCCCTGGCAATCTCCTTTGGGGCTAAGTCAGGCATAATTCAGTCCTCAACTCCAAAACTCAGAAGGAAGAAATACTCGAAGTTCGCTCCAGATAAGGTGCATTTGAATAAAATTAAAACAATTGCATAAAATGTGATGTTCAGTTGTTTTCTTAATTTGAAAATATTTCTTTTTAAATTAAATGACGTATAAACCAGACAGCAACCTTATATGATACTGATATCAAACCTTTATTTTATGTAAATATGCCGGTGTGTGTATTATTGCTATCGCGTACTTGTGTAATTGCGATATATTCGTGCGCGAGTAAAAGAGACAAGTAGCGATGAGTCAATATACGAAATTTTACGTGCTCCGCGACCGCAATTCTTCAAACAATTATTAAATGGATAAAATTGGTTACAGTTTGGTAACAGGTTATGTGACTGTAAACACTGTCAAAATTAAAAAAAACAGTCGTTTTGGCAATTATTATCAAAACTATTAACAAATAAAATGATTCCATACCTCCAGCAGCTGAAGTAGTTGTCTTTTTAACTGCATAGTTATTTGCACTTGTATGTAAACTAGTTATATTTACCACTTTTACAATTTTTAACGGCTGAATAAAAGCCCATGATTTCGATAATAAGTTGCATAACATGGCCATTAAATATTCTTAATTATGCTGTAAAAATTCAATACAAACGGTTTATTTATTTATTTAAAAAAATCTAATACGAATACTTTTCCTGTGATCGAGATTCGAGAGCTTTTAATTTTTCAGCGTGACTTCTTCTCCTTCTTTATTGTTTTTAATATTTTTAATTATAAATACCTATGGCGACATGGCTTAAAACCATTGCCAGTGTCAAGTTAGAAAGGCGGGAAAATAGAATATTCATTTTAAGCGCCATACTCACGGTTCAGCATGCAAATCCAAGGCCGCAGACTTGTAGGCAAAAATTATAAATGATTGACACTTTTGACACTAATGACGGCCTATAGTACAGGTGCTGGATTTGCAGGCTGGACCATGAGTATGGCACAATTTAACGTTATGTTTACGCTGCTGTGAGGCCGACACGGGGTTCCTACTAGGCCGATAGATAACTTTTACTATAGTGGAGTCATTTTAATAGGTAACATTTGACGTCTGTCAGTTTTATCTTTATAGTGAGGTGACCTGCTTAATAACATCGATTAAAGTGAGTAAATCGATACGGACTTGAAACATATTATGTGAATTTTAAAAATCATCAGGCTAATCCCTGTCGCATTATTATTTTTTCTTTCTTAAATTTAAGGAACAAAATAAGACAAGTACATAATTTTACTTTTTATTTTTTGTATTTTTATAGTTAGTTAAAATATTAATAAATATAATTATGTTTTATTATAATCACAACGTGGTTATTAATTTATGGTGATAATATTTCTTCACAAGTAATCATTGCATTCGATTTTACTATTCAGCTTTCGATTTTTAGAGTAACCTCCCTAGTGTTTAAAACGAAAAAGGGTTAACTGACGCAACATTGTAACGACGTTCAGTTCTTTAGATCAGAAATTGTTTATTATGTTTAGAATGGTTTTTTAGTGAAAGCAAATCGTAAAATTACTCGTATCGGTCATTATTACAATAAATATGTAATCGTAATTGAAAAAAATTAAACAATTGTGCAGTTCTAAGAAAACGAAAAAATATATTATTTTATGCCCGCCGTTACGAGGTTACGTTGTTTAATTTTGATAAATTGTCAAATGTTACTTTTTAATAAAAATGAGTACACTTTATGTGACTTTGACAGATTTTGTATGAAAAAAAGTAACATATTTTATTTACTGACGATTGAATGTGGATGGTATGGTACTGGACTACTTTAGTTGTTGTTAGTCAGGATTAAAGCTTTAAAATTATACCGTACCGTGAGCACTGGGTGTTTTATTTACCGAAGTGATCGAAGAACTCAACAATCAGCTTGCTGAAGATTCGAGAGTACCACGTCACCAGACACCACCACTTGCCAGTATCATATTACGAGTATTATACACAAAATGGAAGACTCCAAAAAAAAAGAATAATACGGTAGTGCCAATTACTGTCAAGCCGACTTAAGGACAGTACTTATGGATAAAATTTTTTTAGAAACTCGACTGACGACTCTGAAGTTAAGAGTACCTAACTATTAAACGAGCAGTATATATAAACAGCTTGAGTGTAAAGTGAATTGATGACAGAGGAATGTAGAGGAAGTGATGGCTTACTGCATGCCATATAAGGTGAGTACTGAGGAATATGCGAAGTCTGGGTTGATTAAGCGCATTTTATTACCTACCCTACTGCTGAAGCAAGAACGGATATAGGTATATTGCTTATTATTTAAAAGAATGGTATAGAGCAGGGATTCCCAAAGTGGTCGATATCGACTCCTTGGGGTTGATATCGGTTTACTAGGGGTCGACATAAACGAAAACTGATTTTGGGGGTCGACGAGGTCTAAAAATCGACCCTTTTAAATTAACACAAGTTCTTATTTAAAACTTTCAAGATAGGCAGGTACTGTATTCTTTATGTTGTGTTACGTGTACTAAGAATAATTAATATTTTTGTAGGAAATAGCATTGTTGTAGTAATGTAAAGTCTCAAGTTCGTACAAGATGAAAAACTCGGCAAGTCAGTGTGGACAAGTTTGTGCAAGATAATGAGTTCGAGCGTGCGTCTTTCAGGCGCGTTTTGACTTGCTCTCTATTTGATGCTTACGCAATTTAACACGAACGATCAACAAGTCAAAACGTGTTCCTGATATTTTACTATTTAATGAGCTTGCACTTAGGTTGAAAGATATTCTGCTCTCGGACACCGTCCGATGAACAGCTCCGCTCGTTACGATCGTTGCCGTCGTCCCGCGCTCTCATATTGCGCTCTCGCTCAGTCGCGTGTGACTTTGCTCACGATAGTGCACCACTGGAAGAAGGAAGACAGGAAGACCGAAGACTCAAGAGTCAAGCTTCAAGAGGCAAGACTCAAGAGAGAAGAGACAAGGCGCCACCCAACCGCCTTTGCCGCCCGACCCGTGCCGTACCGTGTCTCGCGCCGCGCCGCGATCGCCGCCTACCGGACGATTCATGCGACCGCTCGCATCGTCCGTCTCGCTCTTTAGTGCGAGCCTTCTGTTCGCACACCCGCCGCGTAGTTATCGTCGCGTTAGGACGAGCGTGCGACCGGTCGCATCGTCCGTCTCGTTTTTAGCGCGAGCCTTCTGCTCGCGCTCCGCCGCGTCTCGTTCGCGAACACTAGCGCCCTAGTGTTTAGCGCAACGTTAGTGAGTGAGTTCCAGCCGCCCAAGGAACAATTGTAAGTACCGTGACACGGTTAGGCACACTACACGAGGAGTTTTACTCCCTACACACCTCCCCTCCCGGTCGCCGGGAGGGGCTGTATCCCCAATATTAATTAGAGAGTAGAATCCCAATCCCGGGATAAACTTCCTAATTATGTCTGACGCCATAATTAGAAAGTTCCTGGAGTTTTTGAAATTAGAAGTCCCAGATGTCGCGTCCAAGTGGGAACGCTTCGTGCGCTTGCACGAAGCAGACTCACCGGCGTCGCCCGATTGCGACGCCCCGCTAATTCCGGCCGAAATAGAGCCCTTATCATCTCCTTCAGAGATGTCTTGCTCAGAGCAAGAATCCGACCGTAGTGAACAAGGCGAGTTCACTACCGTCAAATATAAGAAGACGAAGAAGAGGAAGCGCCCAGAGGGCACCGCCTCTCCAGTCCTATCTTCCCCGACCAAATCGGTCCCTAAAAGTAGGAAAACCGTGCAGGCTCATGGCTCCGCGACCCCCGTTACCCCATCGGCCCCTCTGGCCTCCCAGGCCCCTCTGGCCACTCAGGCCTCTCTGGCCTCCCAGGCCCTTCCGGCATCTCAGGCCCCTCAGGCCTCCCAGGCCCCTCAGGCCTCTCAGGCAGTCCGTACTCCAAAAATGCCTCCTCCTGTAATTATACAGGAGAAGGCCAAATGGAATTTAATCTCCGCTGCAATTAACGAGCATAAGCTCCGTTACTCTTCTGCACACGCGACCCCCATAGGCATCAAAGTGCAGGTCAAGACGTCGGAGGACCATCGCCTCCTCACCGCGTTCCTACGCACAAAGAACATAGGTTACCACACTTATGCCCTTGAAGACGAGCGCCTTCTGCGCGTCGTCATTACCGGAGTCGATAAGTGCCTCTCCACAAAAGAGGTACTCATGGACATCCAGTCCCAAGGTTTTCCCGCCTTAGAGGTACATCGCATGTACCACCCCGTTAAAAAGCACGAGTACAATATGGTACTAGTAACCCTCCCTCTTACACCAGAGGGCAAGGATATCTTCAATATCCGAGCCATCTGTCATATTACGGGCATCCGCGTCGAGCCCCCCCGTAAAAGGCCCCGTAATCCCTGGCCAATGCCACCGATGCCAACTTTACGGGCACTCGGCACGGAATTGCCAAGCTAGGCCGCGTTGCGTTAAGTGCCTCGGTGACCACGGCACCTCTGACTGTCTCCGTAAGAGCCCAGCTGAGTAGTCCGAACCCCCCAGCTGTGTTCTCTGTAAGTCTAAAGGACACCCCGCCAATTATAGAGGGTGCAAAAAAGCACCCAAAGTAAAAAAGCGCAGTGCACCGCAGACAAAAAGTGCCCCCCCCAAACAGAGATTCGTCGCTGCCCCCCTACCCTCCCAATCTGCATGGTTCAAGCCCGCGCAGAAACGTAGTTCGGAGTTAGCGGTTTCCCCCGCTCTCCCCAGTAAGGCCATGCCCTCCGCGCACGTAGCGCCTAAGGCCACGCCCCCTCCGACTCCCAGCTTCACTGCAGACCTCTCTTTCTCGCTCGGACCACAGACCGGTTACGATTACACTTGGTAGTCTTAACCCCAATAATTCTAGTACTAGGAAGATAGTAGATTATAAATCATTAGCGGAGAACATCAAAGTCCTTCAATCTAGCCACTTAGATAAAATCCCCGATATTATAGATAGTAAAGAGACAGCCATAGAGGCCGCCTCCCACTTGGCCGATCACCTGGTAGCGACCATAGAGAACTCATCTAGGGAGTTGCCAACGACCCCCAAGGGTCGTTGGCCCCTCCCTGAGGACATAAGGGAGTCCATCAGACTCCGAAATGCGGCTAAGCGCACATATGATCGCTACCCGTCGGAAGAGTGGAGGAAAGCCCTCCGTCACTTCGAGAGGGAAGTTAAGTTTCAAATTAAACAACACAAAGCCGAGAGTTGGGATCGACTTCTCAGTGATTTAGAACCGTCTCACGTGGCGTACTGGCCACTCGCGAAGGTCCTCAAAAACAACACGGAGAGCGATATGCCTCCGTTAGACAGACCTAACCGTCCTCCTGCATTCGAAGACATTGACAATGCCGAGTGCCTAGCTGATAATTTTGAACAACAGTGCCGGCCGAGTACTCTCCCGATTGATCCCGTGCACCTTAGCTTAGTAAATGGCGAGGTCGACAGCCGACTCTCGAGGCCACCTGATGTAGATAGGTCAGAACGATCGGGGATGATAAATAAAACCGTTCCGGTTGAATGCTGAATGATAACTACTTTATTTTAAATGAAAAAAATACAATTTGTAAGCGCGCATATGACACGCGTTGACTAACAAAGAAAATGCTTACTGTGCTAAATTTATTCATGTACGGTTGGCAACAACTCGTACATCCTGCGCCCCCCAAAAGAGCGCCGAGATTGATTCAGTTGATACAATGATGAGGATAATTAAATCAATTGATATAAAGCAAAAAATGACTTGATACAAAAATATCAAATGTAAAAATACACAATAAGTCTGATATCAAAAAGTTAAAGGTAAAAAATCGCTAAAAATGTATATAAAAACAAAAAATATGAATGTGTGCAACCTGAAATTATCTTATAAACAAATTTTTATAATGACATATAATTAGCCATTCAATGAAAATATATAATTCAATTAGTCAATCGAACGGAACGACTAAACATAGGGGAAGTGCTTTTATCAAGACTCAACGCTGATTGCCTGATTTCACTAGACACTTTTTGAATATTAGGGACACTCGAAAACACTTCCCTAATTGCGTTTTTATCCGGTACATTCACATGCACATCACTAACACTGCACTGGACCCCTGAGCCAGCGGCGGGGGCGGGGGCGGCGGTGGCCGTATCGCGCGTGCCGCGGGACACCTCCCCGCCCGCCAGCTGGCGCCTCCGACGAAGCCAACTAAACAAGACGACACCGCCGATGATAACAAATAAGCTGACTATGACGTATCCCAGAGCATAATGATGAACATCATGCACTCGCAACTCGCTACTAGATTGTTCCTTAATTTCTGATATTTCCGTCTTTAAAACTTCCCATTCCATTTCATGGTTTTCTAATTTCGGTATGTCAATAGATGAAGTATTCATGATATTATTTAAGACGGAGGGTTGGGTTATTTCAAGCTTTTGGTTGATATCCAATCTATTGCTATAGTAGTTATGAGAATATATTGTAAAATCATTTGCCTTTATAATGCACATTGGACCTAAGCGAATGACTCCGCTGCCTATTAGTACCTGTGACGTAATCCCAGCTGGGCAAATCAGCCGGACACTGCATTGTCCGCAACAGGTGTATAGCCACTCGTTATCTGCGTGTAACTTTATCCAGCTCTCTTTGCAACTGGATAGCTCCGACTTGCATAGCGGTAGGTCAGTACCGCCGTCCACTATGTTGACATCACAAATTGATTGTTTAATCTTCGTAGTGTAAACAGGGCTATTAAGAAAGCATAAAATTTTCTCTGGTGATAAATGACGACACGACTGAAGATCTAAATCTGATAAAAATAGAAGCGAATCCTTGTTGATATTAAACCCAATATAAGGAAATTTCGAAATTAACTGATAATATTTCTGATTTTTCTTCTGAGGTATGCTTATGATCTGGTTAAGTTCAAAAATTTCATTGTTTAATATAGGAACCTTTACTTCAGCAATAAGAAATTTATCCGTGACTCTCGCAGCAACTCTCAGTAGCTTATACAGCTGAATGATATTAGACCCGTCCGTCGGTAGCAGGAGTTCCCTTTGTAAACGACCCGATATTATATTCATTTGATTTTGCAACTGTTCCGGTGATAAAAAATTTGTATTGATATGACCTTGATTTATATCAGTGAGAGTGCTAATTAGCGTTTCTTAAATACGTCTAAGGTTGCATATTATAATGTGGGCAGTCAAGGACGAAAAAGTGATATAGGTAGAACGTGATGAATACTGCTTAGCCTGATATACCTCGGCAGCCAAATCGTTGATATGATTTTCGATAAGCGTAAATTGCTTTTGCATGATATTCTCGTGCCTCTTCAAGATGTTATACTCTGCCTCTATCACAAGTGTTTGGTTACGTAGAAGAGTATGTAAATGGTTCTCATTTTGCTGAATTTGCTCGATGTTTTGCTGATACTGCGTGGCGAACCTTTCATCTAGGACACCAAATAAGGAATTTGCAATGTAACCAACGCCATTAATTAATCCTCTCTTCTGTCTTCTGTTTAATTGATTTTTCAGTAGCTGATTATAGTGATCTATTTCACCAAGTTCATGTTCAAGCTGCAAGGTGACGGTTTGATAATCCTTTGATGAATCACTCTCCTCTATGTGCGCAACATATTTTTTAATGTTTTCAAAGCTTTGCCAATATGTAGACATGTTATAATAAATAACAAGGGTCCATTCGTCTCTGATATGTTGCAGGTCCGCAATTTTGTCAAAATAAATGCTTTGATTATTATTTACAGGCGTGATAATAAAATCCTTCTGAGCTTGTTGCAAGCTCGGTGATAAAAATAATGCTATGTACATAAAAAAAGTAATAAAAAAGTTTTTCAAATTGATACGTCGCGGTCGACGCGATCTCGTGCGGCTTGCGTCTGGAGCAGAAGGTATCTCCTGACTGATAGATGCCGATGCCTGGTCTTCTACCTCCCCAGATACTAAAGGTACTAATTTGATAACTGGCCTTTTTATAATATTGTTTTACGGGATTCTCATCAACGGAATTCATACGGATTATTTAACTGTTCGCATGGCAAGTCCTGTAGAAGCTGTTTTTCGTTGCTCGATCATTTGCGCAGGTTCATGCCAGCTCCGCGTAAGATGTTTATCAACTGCTTCTGTGTTTCTTTCGCTGTTTCTAGATCGTTACAGCCTCCCAAATAATCGTCCATGTAATACCTATTTTTCAAGGCCAAGGCTCCTAAGGGATACTTTTCAGCATCATCCATGGCCAGCTGCTTCAACGTCCTCATTGCCAGGAATGGTGCTGCTTTAGTGCCGTACGTCACAGTGGTAAGTCGAAAATTTTGAAGTGGTGCGTCGCAAGAGTTTCTCCAGACCACAGATTGAAGATTTTGATGACATGCTTGGACCAGAATTCTTCTAAACATCTTCTCTACGTCAGCTGTCATCACATATTGATATTGGCGCCAAGATATGATAAAAGCCTGCAGGTCGGCTTGTAAATTTGTGCCTTGCTCCATCACGTCATTTAATCTCAGACCTGATGATGTCTTAGATGAGCCATTAAAGACCACCCTCAATTTGGTAGATGTGGAGGATAAATTAAGTACGCCATGATGGGGGAAATAATATGATGGACCCTCACTAGACGTGGTATATTGCACCATGTCTCCTAATTCTTCATATTCTTTCATGAAGTTTTTGTAGTTGTCCGATAATGCTTGATTATGAGCCATTTTCCGCTCCAATTGATAAAATTGAGCAACTGCTTTTGGACGTGATGAACCAAGTTTTTCCTCAAAATTTAATATCATAGGAAGACATACTTCATACATGCCGTTGTCCAAGCGTTTTGTAGTAGAAGCATATAAGTCTTCGCAAAACTGTTCTCCGGCTGATAGTGATGATAAATTTTGTGTAGAGACCTCCTCCATCTCCCAATACTTTGATAAATCTGATACATTATTAAGAACTACGTGGCAGTTAAATGTCCTAACATTACCCGACAATATACTTATTACCCGATAATATAAACTGTGCAATAGGAGCCTGAGGAGGCCCTTTGATAAGTCCACTCATCAAAATTTGGGAATATACGCTGGCATCTAATAATAAATCAATAGGACGCGAAATATTATAATCTGGATCTGCTAAGTTCACATGCTGCAAGTGTGACCATGATTTTTTGATAAAAGAAATATTCGGTAGGTTATTGATAACTCGTGATATGATCATAGCTTGAGTCATAAAGCTAAAGTCACCGTAGATGGAGTGACATTCAATATCCACCAATCCTTTACTCTGCGTTGATCCGTAGCCTATACCCGAAACAGATGCATGATATTTATGTCGTCGGAGTCCTAAGATTTGTGCCGCATTTTCTGATATCAAAGAAATTTGAGACCCCTGATCTAAAAGCGCTCGAAGTGTGATAGACGAGCCATCAGCTGATATAACCTTTTTTAAAACCGTTGTCAACAAAATTTCTTCATCTTCTCCGGCGACAAAATTAACGTTATGCTGCTTAGTATTTTGCTTGGTGTCATTTCGATAACTTTCAGGACGAAATAATTTGGAATTAGAACTAGCATTATTTACAAAAGCCTCGTGCAATAGAGAATTATGGTCACCCTGGCATTCTTTGCAACGTTTGGTTGACATACACGGGTTTTCATTATGCTTATATAAACAATTCCTGCAAACTTGATATTTTGCAACTGTTTTTAACTTTAACGCTGGTGTCATGTTACTGAATCGCCTGCATTGGAATAAATCATGATTGAAATAACATAATGGACATTTTGTGGAACGTGTATGATAAGTTTTGCCCTGATACTTTTCGCGATTAAAATTTCTTGTAGGATGATATGATGATAATAATGGCCTTGGGTTGGTTGCATGCTTTGATGTCGTTGATGGAAAAATGTCCCGCTCCTTCTTATGAATCGGTTCCAACGCAGTAAACTTCGTTTCTAAAAATGTGATAAATTCTGTCAATTCTGGCAGATCTCGCGGCGACCTCCTTGCTTCCTTGTAATCCTTCAAAGTTTCGATGTCAAGCTTTTTTGATAGTAAATGTACCAGCAAGGGATCCCAGGTGTTTGTGTCCACCCCCAGGTTGTGAATGGCGTGGATGCACTCGACAGATGTGTCGTGTAATTTTTTAATTTCATAGGCCGACTGCTTCGAAAGACTGGGTTGATTAAGTAGCGTCTCAATTTGATTTGTAAATAGTATTGCTTATACCTATGAACTAAAATATCCCATGCTGTTGTATAATTTTCCGATGATATATGCAGGTGTTGGATCAGCCGCTCAGCTTCTCCTCTTACTTTCCCCCTTAGATGCTGCATTTTCTGCGCGTTGGTCAGCGAGCTATTATTTTGTATAGCTTCACTGAATAAATCATAGAAGGTAGGCCACTGAGAGTATTTACCGGTGAAGGTAGGTATCTCCAGCTGCGGAGTTGATTGCTGGGTATGAGCCGTGGACGATAATTTTCCATGGAGTGCGCGTTTGACATCTTTATATTCCTTCTCGTATGTGCTATATTCTTCTTCATATTCTAAGTCTGCACCCCGTAGAAAGTCATCTATTTCTAGATGCTGTGTGTCAATGATATTCCACCGACTCTTCAAGTTTCGGAGCTCATCTTCGATCTCCCACTTCTCCGTCATTTCTTCTATTTTGATGCTGTTGATTAAGCGGCTCAATGCTCTAAAATTAGTGCGCTGCTTTGATAATAATTCCTGAATCCTTTCAGGTGGAGCCACCGTAGCTTTATCTTCTTTAGGCTGATAGGACAACAACGTGTGCTTAAAGGTATGATAAAGATCGTCCATTTTTACAAAAAAATTATAAAAAAGTGGTTTTCTTTAAAATATGGATTAGTTTTGTCTACGCTCCCTAACAAAAGCTCGTGATTCTGCTCGAATTCTACCCACAGCTCCTCAAGCGTATCAAGTCTCCTTTGAATATATTCCGGAGATTTTCTACTCGCGGAATCCTTCCCGAAATTTGTGTTGATACCATTAACCGCCTTGATAATTTCATTTTGACGTTGAAATAGTTCTTCCATTGTGATAAATCAGAAATATAAATATTATAAAAAAAGGAACAATCTTACTTGAGTCAGCTTCGGTCGGGATGCGAAACAGCAAACCTGCGGCGTCGCTATGATGAGCAGACCTCCCGGCCCGCCAAATGATGATAACACCTCACAATAAACTCCACTCACACAAAGTACACCACAGTTAAAACTTTGCGAAAAGTCACTAATACTGATACTATGATAAAGTTCTGATGCAAAGTTAAATGATAAAAGTCTTGATAAAGTACTTGGAAAGTTCAAAAAAAAAACACGCGTTCGCTGATATGTTATGATAAAACTTCCGTTAAATGATAATATTTAAGTTATTCGAAGGACCAAAAAAAATCTAATGTAGGGGCTACTGCTGCAGCCTCCAGTACATTAATAATATAAAAGATGTATGATAAATATTTGATAAGTCAGAACGATCGGGGATGATAAATAAAACCGTTCCGGTTGAATGCTGAATGATAACTACTTTATTTTAAATGAAAAAAATACAATTTGTAAGCGCGCATATGACACGCGTTGACTAACAAAGAAAATGCTTACTGTGCTAAAATTATTCATGTACGGTTGGCAACAACTCGTACAGTGAGGATGGTGGACTCGGAGGAGGTCAGTGACATTATTAAGTATATGAGTGCCAAAAAGGCCCCAGGCCTCGACGGTATTTCAAACAAAACACTTAAAATGTTACCGTCCGAGCTAATTCAACTCCTAGTGAACATCTTTAACGCCCTCTTAGTAGGATGTTCATTTCCAGACATTTGGAAAGTAGCTATTGTCATAGGTATCCACAAACCGGGGAAACCCCGGAAGGTGCCTGGTAGCTACCGTCCAATAAGTCTCATTAGCTCCCTTGGTAAAGTCTACGAAAGAGTTATTAAAAGGCGCCTTAATGAGGTCATAACCGACAAAAAACTCCTTCCAGACGAGCAGTTTGCCTTCCGCGAAATGCACAGCTGTCCCGCTCAAGTACACCGCTTAACGGAGTACATATTATCTAGCAAAAACGACAGGAAGACGACATGCGCCGTATTCTTTGACATTGCAAAAGCTTTTGATAAAATTTGGCATAACGGAATGTTATACAAACTCTATCAAATGGAAATACCCGATTATCTCGTTTTACTAATTAGTAACTTTTAAAAAAATCGTAAATTTCATTTCCGCGTAGAAGCCGCACTGTCGTCGCCAAGATATATGGAGGCGGGAGTACCGCAGGGCTCAGTCCTCTCGCCCTCCCTATATAACCTGTATACTAGCGACATCCCAAAACACGCTAAGGTGCAATTAGCTATGTTCGCGGACGACACAGCCCTTTATTATTCCCACACACGAGCCCGTACCGCGTCTAAGCCCTCCAGGAGCCAGTTACCGCTCTCGGTAATTGGTTCTCCAAATGGAGAATAGAAGTCAATCCCGACAAAAGTCACGCCATTCAATTCAATAGTAATAGGGCAGCGAGGCGTAATTGCCCCCGTAAAGTAATGAGCCCTATTAGCCTGCACGGCAACATAATCCCTGAGGTCACTCAGGTCAAATATTTAGGCGTAGTATTAAGAAAGTCGATGACGTTTTCGAGTCACATCAGTAATACATTACGCAAAGCGAAATTTGTACTCTACAAAATATATCCGCTACTCAATTCGCGAAGCAAAATGTCCCTAAGACATAAGCTTACATTGTATAAGGTTTGCATTAGAACGATACTCACTTATGCGTGCGTCTCTTTCGCACAGATAAGCGAGTCTCAATTGGACCGTTTGCAGAGTCCAGAACCGGTTTCTACGCATGGCAACAGGCGCCCCCTGGTACATGCGTAACATCGACTTGCATAGGGACTGCGAACTCGTCACTATTAAAACCTATATCAAGGAACTCGTAGAGAGATTCTTTGATAAAGGCAAAAATCACCCAAACCCCCTTATTAAAAAGGCACTGGACTATAATCACGACGCACAGACTTTCCGACACCCGTACAAACGGCCTAAGCATATCTTAGCCGATCCCGTTGACCCGATCACAAAATACTTAACGTACTGTGTACAGTTACGTAAACACAAACCACACGCACCCGCGACGCTAGCATCGCACCGGGGTCGACGCCGGCGCCTACCCCGAGGTCCCACATCCGACACGACAACACGTACAGACATACAGACCGACCCTAACACGGGACCGGACCCGAACCCGAGTTCGAGTTCGCATCCTAGTAGTCTAGGTACACACCAAAATAGTGTCCGCGACCGCGATATTGATATAGAGAGCTCTACCAATACCGCGAACCTCATCGACATAAGGACTTACGCGCGCGAGTCATCCCGACCGTACGCGGAAGGGGAGAGGGATGGCCCTCTCAGTACCGATATCAACCAAAACGAGAGCTCCTCTATCGCGATAACTAGCACGCCGCTAGTTTCTGCTACCGCGCGCGAGCAACCTCACTCATCAGCGAGTGAGGAAGGGGTCGGACCCCTTAGCAGGAGAGACCCGCGTCTCCCCTGTCATAATAATAGCTCTTAATCCGTAGCTGTCCCCAATATCCGGTCTGAACATCACCCGGGTGATGTTAGGGAGGGTCAAATCCTCCCATCGACTACTACCAAACAAACTAGCCACCAGGCTAGTTATAGTCTGATTTAGCTACAGCGGTCTTAACCCGACCCTTAGCATAGACCCTTTCGAAAAAAAAAAAAAAAAAAAGGTTGAAAGTTCATTTGCGTTTTGAAATTCGTTGGAGCTTGAACTCATTTACTTGAAGATATTACATTTATTTCAAGATATTACAAAGTTATTACATAGCTAAATTAAGTGAAGTAAAGTGACTTAAAATAATTTACAAAATGCTGAGCTCCCTACGCGAGTTAATAGCGTAACCATACAATATCTGCAGTGAAAAATTTACAGTGTAGGTACCAAACAGTTTTTATCCAGCACAGCGCATCAGCATTGCCCCACTGTGTGATAATGATCAGTTGAGCTATCTGTAGATTGTTTGCAACAGTTTGCAGTTGCCTCAGTAATTGTTTCAATTGTAAAAATTAGTAAAATATAGTTTAATTTGTTTTAGTATTTGATTGTAACTTTTTTGCCCTATGGTAAACACAACATAAATATTTTAAATAGGTAGGTATAAAAGTATTTGTAAAAATTACTTACACTTAAGTTGTTAAGTAGGCAAACCATCGTTTGCGAGCGTCCTCTAATATATCTTTACTAATAGCGAAGTCGGGGAAACCCCACACAATTGGAGAGCAGCTTATCTTACCAGCCATTGCGGAGGTCCTTAACAATGTGTTGCACAAGCCCGCACATTATATTTTTTTAAAGAGAATACCTTTGAGCAATAACACCGTTCAGAGACGCATAGACGAGATGGGACGCGATGTGGAAAACATTTTATGCAAGTTCTTACAGACCAACAGTTCTCTCTCCAGTTGGACGAGTCTACATTACCCGGTATGAAGCTCTGTTGTTAGGATATGGTCGATATATCAAAGATGAAAATATGTGCCAAGAACGGCTTTTTGCTACATACTTAGAGACTAATACCAGAGGAGAATCGATTTTTCAGGCCGTGGAACATTTTTTTACTGACAAAGCTATTCCATGGAAGAACATTGTTTCTGTTGCGACTGATGGTGCACCGTCTATGGTTGGTCGTCATCGTGGTTTTATAGCTCACTTAAAGCGACAACTGCCTGATGTACCGGTCATTCACTGCGTGATTCACAGGCAGCATTTAGTAGCAAAGAAGCGGAGTCCTAGATTGCATAAGTCTTTACAATATGTAATAAATGCTATGAACAAGATTCGAAGCAATTCTTTGAACTCTCGCCAGATTTTCCCAGTTTCGGATAAAATTAAATTTCTTGAAGTTTACTTAGACGCTAAAATGACAGATGCTCATCACATTAACTATGTTATTAAAAAATGTGAAAGAAACATTAATATTATTCGGTGTCTCCCAGGAGTTTGGTAGGGCTCTCACCTTAACTCAAAAATTAATATACAATGCCCACTTGGATTACGGTTCTATTGTTCTTGATCCTTGCCGCATAATATCTGCTCTTCATGAATTGGACAAAATTCAATCTAAGTGCCTTCGTTTGGTAATAGGAGCCGTGAAATCTACTGCTAATAACACCCTGCAAGTAGAGTGTGCCGAGCCCCCCTTAAGTTTTAGACGCCAGTACCTTTCGGATAGATTTCTTTTTATAGCTCTTCAATTTGCTCATCACCCTCTTATCCCTAAGTTACATACCCTCTCCCAACTAGTCCATTCTTCATCCTACTGGTCCCATTAAAATCCCCCCTGTTTAGTTCAAAGTTTTATCAAATTTTATAGCTTGCCCTGTCTAGTGTATCAGAGTAAGGTGCTACCTATATTTGAGGTTCCTAATGAGGTTCTTATTAAAATTCCGAGTATTTCCTTAGATTGTGGTATTAAAATCAAAAATCAAAATCAAAAATGTTTTTATTCAAAATTGGTATTTTTAAATACTCTTTTCGAACGTCGATACTACGTGATGCCTACCACCGGTTCGGGAACTAACCCAGCTAGAAGAAACGGCAAGAAACTTGTCTGGGGCCATCTTTTACCAAAAAGATGGAATTTATTCTTTTAAAATCAAAATTATTACAATGTTTACTTATGTCTATGTAACAAATAATAAGATAAGATAAGGAGCCACCTTATTCCCAAGGTGTGCCATCTTGAATGAAGTCATTAATTTTATAATACGCTTTTGCACACAAACGTTCTATAACTACTTTTTTAAACTTATTAATGGGAAGGTTTTGAACCTTTTCTGGGATTATATTGTATAAGCGTATACATTGGCCTTTAAAGGATTTACTAACTTTGCTTAGTCTGAACACTGGCATATCTAACTTGTTCTTATTTCTAGTGTTTACACAATGATTATCACATTTCTTTTTGAAGTTGTTTAGATTCTTTCTTACATATAACACATTTTCCAAAATGTATTGAGATGCGACGGTCAGAACTTTCTTTAAACTTTTCCCTTAGAGATTCAAAAGTCGACATCTTATTAATCGAACGTATAGCACGTTTCTGCAGCACAAATATTGTATTAATGTCCGCAGCGTTTCCCCACAAGAGGATGCCGTACGACATTATGCTATGAAAATAGCTAAAGTAAACTAATCGCGCGGTCTCTATGTCGGTAATTTCTCTAATTTTTTTAACAGCGTATGCTGCAGAACTCAGCTTATCTGCCAATTTAGCAATATGTGGTCCCCACTGTAACTTACTATCTAATGTTATACCTAGAAATACAGTGGTGTCTACTAATTTCATTTTCTCATTATTTAATAGTATATTGGTTTGTGCCTGCGTAACATTTGGCAAGCTGAACTTTAAACATTTTGTTTTATTAGAATTCAACAGTAAATTATTAGCATTAAACCAATGTACTATTTTAGAAAGAGCACTATTTACCTCGTCATTGTTAGATTGACGTCGCTTCACATTAAAAATTAGTGAAGTGTCATCAGCAAAAAGTACTATCTCATGCTTATCATTAACTAGATAAGGTAGATCATTTATATAGATGAGAAATAGAAAAGGGCCCAAAATAGACCCCTGTGGTACTCCTAGTTTAATTTTAGTACCATTAGACCTTTTGTAATTAACTTCTACAGTCTGTGTTCTATTTATTAGATAATAGCTTAGAAGCTTTAGTGCCGTGCCCCTTACACCATAATGGTATAATTTCCTGAATAGTGTATCATGCTCCACACACTCAAATGCTTTGGATAAATCACAGAATATACCAAGTGCATATTGTAAAAAGTTATGTGTCTGCTATCAACAATTTTTAGAAATAGTTAATAATAAATATAGGTATACTGGTATCATATTTACACAGACGCTTCAAAATTAACACGACAAGGATATGTGGGTTCAGCAGTTTGGATACCAAAAGTCACATTGATTTTTATTAAACTGTAAATTGCCTTCTCAGTCATCAGTGTTTACTGGGGAAGCGATTGCTATATTAGAGGCCTTGGCATTTATCCTGTCCCATCGTCTAAACAATTCGGCTATACTTTCTAACCCTTTCCGTGCTAAATTTAAACTCCCTTATATAATCAAAACTAGACATCTACTCCTGAAATGCCCTTCTCAAAACACTCATGTCAAATTGGTTACGCAAAACAAGCCACTTACTCAGGTGGCCCCTGGCCAATTTTAACTTTACAGTAGCGACCTAATCCTGTTGGCTATGGAGCATTTAATTTTCGACTGGAATGCGAGTTGGGCTATATCAGGCAATATTAAGGGCAAATTTTACTTTTCTCTGCAGTATCAAGTGTTGGTAAAACTTTGATTTTTTAAATACAGGAAAGCAAAAAAATTCGTCACATCTACAGTCTGCCTCCTGCATTTATGCCATTCCTGCAATCCAAGCTTTCTTCATAAAATTAGGGTTAGGGATTCGTCTTTATGAAATTGTGGACTCGATGTAGGCACTCTTGAGCATATTTTTTCAGCTGTCTAAATCGTCTCTCCTCACTACACGATGCACTTCCCCCTAATATCCCTCACCCTTTCGATTTCCAATCCCTTTTGTCCTTAGTTCATTCACAGTCACATTCTCCTTTTGTGTTCTATGTTCTTTTATTAATCCTAATAACATAAAATTGTAGATTTGTGTGTTTTTACTATCAAACTAATATTTTGTATTTGTCTAATTGTTTCAGGTTTCAACTATCAACAAGATATAGTATTTTTTTTTATATGTATGGCATCGGCTTTGCCAGTGTCAAGTCAAAAAGTCAAAAAGGCGGGAAATAGAACTTTCGTTTCAATTTTCAACACCGTATTCCTATATCTTCAAGTCTAAAGTCTAGTCAAAGTCCAAATATAATATAGTCAGTACAGTCCATGAGTCATATCAGTCGTGAGTCGATTCAGTAAAGTGGTAGAAGCTTTACCAAAAGTTCCTAAGGAGTTTTGGCGGGAAACATAAAATAGCACGTTTTTAGAAGTTGTACCACTTGCCCACACTTGTGCACGTTAACGAATATTTAATGGTTAATATTCTACCAATATTACATTAAGTAAGTAATAAACACATTACACCGAAATAACACAAATTTATGAGAAAATACAAAATCCACAACGTCACCCATTGAACTCCCCGGCAAAACTCCAGTTTCTTCCCTTGTACATTCACAAAGCTCTACTTTTGCACATTTGCGCAAAGTTTTAGCCACCTACTAAAAATTTTTTTCTGACTTGTCTACAATCAGTATTATACTGATACTGGCTGTTCCTTAAGGGAGGCTATTTTAAAGAAGAAGAAAGAGAAGACCATGTTCTGACAGCTGTTTCGAGTTGAGTGTTGATCAGAGAATTCACGTCGCGTAAAGAAATGCTAGTCCGTAGATAAAGTATAGTGGTGCGCTGTCGAGTCAAGACTTCTGTTGTTTCTCTGAATAATAACCTAAATTACCTTTGTTTTTCCATTTAAAAACAATATTTAGTGATTTAGTCTAAATTCTTATTAGTTTGATCTTTAAATCTGAGACTGCAAAGTGCAGAGCAATAACGTTATTACGATAGCTATTGGTTTTCCTCGTCACACGGTAAAACCCCGGGTAAAGAGTCACAAGGATACGATTTTGGTGTTAAATATCTATATGTTGCGTTTATATTATGTTTGATTCGAATCGCGATGAATTGAGACCTTATCATTTAATGACGGGCGAATACGAAGTGCAGGCAAGGGTGAGTCATATCGAAAAATATTTTCTTGTATTTCTTTAATCATCTTATTTACTATTTACTACTGCACGATGATTGCTCGATAGAAATTCCATACTTATATCATCAAACATCACGTTCTCAAGACGTCGCTACGCGAACAAGATTGATAATATTGAGGTAGGCACTTTAATTTTTTTTTTATTTTAAATTGTAATGTATTTATACTCTGTTGAAATATAATTTAAACGAAACGTAAACAAAAATATTAAATTCGACCAATTTGTTTGCATATGTGACAGTTTGACATGAGATTTAAGGGAGACTGCGTTCTTAATAGATTTAATAAGTACAAAAGGCCTTCTGCCATTTCACTTTAATGTTTTCGCTTAAATCTGTATGTGAATGCAACAGTGTTTCAGCCTGTAGACATCCACTGCAGGACATAGGCCTTGCCCAATATATTGGGAATATTTATGTTAATTTTTTTTTACACTTTTTTTGTGTCTTTGCAATACCTAAATGCTACCTGCCAGATTATACCACAGGACATTAATTCCACCTATATAAAAGTGTTTGCGTCAATTATAATAATTATTATAGTAGATAATTAAAATAATTTAACAACACATTTCAAATATCAGGTTAGCATAACCTGATATTTGAAAAATTTTGTAGGCTTACGCCTATCTGGAGCTCCAGTCCAGTTTTCTTTGTTATGCCTGAAAGAATGAAAGAGAAACCAATTTTTAATTATTTGTGGGGTATAAATTACGCTGGAGAGGTAAATGAAAAGTAGTCCCGATAATATTATATCTGTTTAGCTTAATATACCATTTAGACCTGAGGTTAGGACGAGACTGTCTAGCTAACAATGGAAATATAGTAATGAAATGACTTGGAACCAAGAGTGCAAGCATGCACTTTTGTGTGGTCGATATATCATCCTCCTAGTAAAACAAAAAAAAAAAAACTTTTTACAAACAGTTTAAAACAAAATAATTATCAATAATTTTTATTAATTTTCTTCAATTAAAATAATACTACAAATTCAAATATGCAATTCTATGACAGAATTCTTTGATTTCACAAAATAAAAAATAAATAATGTGCATTTAGACACAACATTAAACTAAACAGCTTATTAACGCTGCGGCGTGGTGGGGACGTGCACCACAGTGGGCAGCATGCTTGCGCTGCTGGATTGCATCTCCTTGCGGAGCCAGCTCCGGGCCCGGCGGTGATATTGCATGCAAATGCAATAGAGCAGGGCACCAATTATGATAACCACCAAAACAATTTACTTTTTGGTGCAGGTCTACAGCTGTACCCGAATTAATTTGAGCTTGTGCCACTTTGTCTTTTGTTTGGTAATTTCTGATAAAATAAATTATGATAAAATAAAGTAAAGTAGACTATACTGAAACGACTTCCAAATTAATTTAATTATTGAAAATTATTGAAGTATATAATGTGTTTTCTGTTGAATAAGCAAGCTAGCAAATTACATAGAATAAGTTGCACAATATCTGTTTTGTACTTCGATGCTAAAATTTACGTGCCATCAATGTAAAAAATACTTTAATCTAGATATAACAAAAAATGTTCACATAAAATAGATTTGAAAAAACCACATATAATGAACTCTTTGTAAAATAATGTAAAAGGTAAAAACACAAAATGTATAAAGTCTGTAAATGGTACATTCTACTAAAATACTAGTACTAAATATTAGGTCTTTACCTATGAAATTGCCGTTTTGTATGAAAAAATTTAAACAAATTTTTTTCATGTATTTTTTATTTGTGTTAATCGAAGTAATCACCCATGCAATCAATGCATCTTTGCCAACTCAGTGGCAGTTTATTGATGCCCTTCTTAAAGAAATCAGCTGGACAGGAGGCAACAAATTTTTCAAAGGCATTTTGTACTGCCTCTCGGGTATTGAATTTTTTTCCCGCCAAGAAGTTATCCAAATTCTGGAAAAAGTAGTAGTCTGTAGGCGCAAGGTCTGGTGAGTAGGGCGGATGACGGAGAGCTTCCAACCCCAGTTCTTGCAACTTGGAGACCGTCTGCTGTGCAGTATGAGGTCGCGCGTTGTCGTGCAGGAGTAGCGGAGACTAGTGATTGACCAATGCTGGTTGGATGTGCCAGCTTCTCCATCATTGTGTTCAGTTCTTCACAGTACACATCTGCAGTAATGCTCACCCCGTTTGGTAAGAAGCTGTGATGAATTACACCGGCGCTAGACCACCAATTGTGTGACCATCTCTTTTCTAGGGGTAAGTTTTCGTTTAGGGCATTGTTTAGGTGCTGAACCAGGATCCAACCAACTTGCTGAGCGCTTGCGGTTATCAAACAGAATCCATTTTTCATCGCAGGTAACAATGCGGTTCAAAATTCCTTCATTTGTGTGTCTGTTGAGCAGTGCAAGGCACGTCTCGACGCGTACTTCGCGCTGGCGATCATTGAGTTCGTGGGGTACCCATTTGTCAAGCTTTTTTACCTTGCCAATTTGACGCAAATGGACCAATATTGTTTTGACGCTAACGTCGAAAGCTGCTGATAATTCAGCCGTAGATTGTGTATCATCAGCTTCCACAATCGGCTTTAATTCGTCATTGTCGATCAAAGTCTTCGGACGACCACGAGGTTCATTTTTCAGGTCGAAATTTCCAGAACGGAAGCGAGCAAACCAATAACAGGTGGTGCGTTGGTTTGTAGTGTTAGCTTTGTAAACGTCGTTGATGTTGCGTGCCGCTTGTGCCGCGTTGCTGCCACGACGGTACTCATATTGCATAATTACTCGAACTTTTAACGTATCCGTGATGACGAAAAAAATTGAAATGCGATGAAAATGTAACACTAATTAATAAACAAATGACTACTTTTGGAAAAATAATTCCATGTTTTTAAAATAAAATTTATTTGAAATTAGAATTCTTAGCCAAACAAAAATTATTTTGATTTGAAATGGCCAGTACTGCAGAACGGCAATTTCATAGGTAAAGACCTATTAGTATTTTTTATAAAAAGGCTTTCTAAATATGAAAATCATCCATACTCATGCATGTACGAGCTTAAATCATGCTACTACAAGCCAAATATTCCAAAACTTTATTACTGTGAGTCCAGTATAAATATTATTTTATATCAAAGACTGAGCATTACGTTTCAAAGTGCATAATGAAACTCAATATCAAATTTCATGTACTGCTAACACAATACTAGAGTGCAGCTAATACTACAACTTATCTATGAACGTGTCAATTACTAAAAACTAAACTGCTATCAGCGATGTATTCTTACCTACAGCAAAAATATCACGGGTCTCTTATCTACTCTCCCGGTTTTAGTAATTCGCTCATTCTCCGGTGAAACGATTTTATCCGGCTCCGGGGTTAAATCATTATTTATTGTTATAGGTTCTCTATTTAATAATTTCGACGTCACATCATCAGTTAGTATGAAAGCTGGTTTCAATATATCGATTGAGATATTGAACTTTGAATACATTAGAATCTCGCTCCAACACTCGATATGGACCATCGTAGGGGGGTTTAAACGATTATGTACTGCGTCATCCCTTACGAAAACGAAATGACAATCTTTTAACTCCGAATTAACAAACATTTTACGTCAGTTTCTCTTATCTCTCGTAGGGCGGTAGCTATTTATAGTCTCGTGGATTTTCTCGATCAAGCTATATGGATTATTCGTATCTACTTCACCCGTGTTATCATATAATTGCCCAGGTAAACGTAAAGTTTTTCCGAAGGCCAGCTCTGCGGTGCTAGTCCCACTGTCGGTGCGCACTGCTGCGCGAAGCCCTGGAAGTACGGTAGGTAATTCGTCTACCCAATTACCAGTGGAACTTCCTAAACGAGCCATAAGTGCTGCTTTCAACGACCTATGCCATCTTTCCACCGCACCGTTGCTCTGAGGGTGATACGGAGTAGTACGACTCTTACAAATACCCAAAAATTTCATTATATTTAAAAGAGACTAGACTCAAACTGTCGTCCTTGATCCGATATAATCCTACTGGGACAACCGTATCTTATCCATCTATCCACAAGCTTTGGGAAGACAGGAAAACCTATCTATAATGTAACTAAATATCTAAATCCTTGTGGAGATGTTGGCAACGGACCAACGATGTCCATATGGATATGCTCGAAACGATTAGCTTTTGTAAATTGCCCCAAGTCTGAAATTACATGACGGCTGACCTTCGATCTTTGACATTGCACTCATGTTTTATCCCATTCTCTTACATCTAAATTCATATTAGGCCAAAAATAACGCTGAGCTACCATATATCTGGTAGCCTATATAATATATACAGGGTGGCCAAAAAGTCGTGGATCAAACGAAACAGGGAGATAAAGGAGGTAATTTCCAACAAAAAATCTTTCTCCAGCATGGCTATAACTTCATTGCACGAAAAGATATGAACTATTTTTATTTTTTCAATGAAAGTACCGAGTTTTTTTTACAATTTAATCAGTAAAAAGTTAAAATGATTAAAAATAATTAAAAAAAAGCTGTTGTATTATGTCTCGATTTTGTATCAATACTACAAAAAATGTATTGTAGCTCTTGGTATCAAACTTAACGAGCAATTAATGTTTTTCCGTAAATTTTGATGCGTTTCAAAAAATTACTTCTCACTTTAAGAGCACCATTTGAAAAAAAACGGATTTATTATTTATTATATTTATTTATTTATTATAGAATTACGGAAAGGTGACCCTGTATTATAAAAACTTGCCGGTTTAATGCTGATTAAAATGAGGTACAACACTTTACTTTTTGATCTTTAGTTTTGGTTTTATGATCGTTTTTTCATACCAAGGTGCAAATTTCATTAAATGAGCCTTATTTTTAAATTTAACGATTTATCTTTTCTAGGAAACGAAAGGGTCATACAATACAAACAACTCTGTAAAAACACTCGATACAAAGGAATTGTGCCTCTCTTTCACACTAACCATTTAATCCTTTGTCGAAAAAGGTCAGAATACCCGTCTTAGTTCAGGTAGTAGAATGCCGGGCGAAGCATAGCGGGAGGGGTGGAAGCGCGTGAGTATCTTTCTTTGTTTAGTGTCTCACTCACTTTCTGGATGTGACTACGCACACTTATTATTTTGCACGGTATTTTTTGTGATTAGTTGTGACCCGCGCTTCGTTTCTGGACTTGTGATTGATTGCCTACCTGTGACCTACGCTTTGTTTATGGACTTGTGATATTGCCTACCTGTGACCAGCGCTGGCTGGCTGCTGTGAGGAGAGCATACACCCAACGGGAGTATGCAGAAATGCATTACCTCTATGGTTTTTGCCAGAGAATATCGACAACGCTACCCTAACTACAGGGTCTTTATGCGCGTGCATAATGCGTACATGGAGGGAACCTTACCCGGGGAGCATGCTGCGAGAACAGGAAGAACAGTAGTACGATTTGATAATGAAGAGCAAATACTGAGACAGTTAAGATTGGACCCTGGTATTAGCCAACGCCAAATATCACGAAATCTCAGGATCCCACGATCGACGGTGCAGCTTATCATTAAAAGAAATAAATTTCACGCTTACCACGTGCAAAGGGTGCAAGCTTTACTGCCAGCTGACTATGAACCTAGAGTCAGGTTTTGTAGAGAGATGCTTAGAAGACACAGAGAGGATCCGCAGTTCTTCAACAAAGGACTGATGAGTCAAATTTTAGAAGAATGGGAGTTTTTAAGATCCACAATTTACATTATTACTCCAGAGTGAACCCACATATCATCAGAAATGATCGATTTCAGCATCTGTTTGGGATAAACATGTGGGGTGGAATAATTGACCAGCAGCTTGTGCTACATGAAATGCCACCAAGGCTGAATGGTGCTATGTATTTGAATTTTTTACAAAATAATTTGAACCAAATACTGAACGAAGCTGAGATTCCTGAAGATAGAGTGGCAGAAATGTGGCTGCAACAAGACGGCGCCCCGCCTCATTACACTAGAGCAGTTCGAGAACATTTGAACGAGCGTTTCCCTAACCGGTGGATCGGTCGAGCCGGACCTATTTCATGGCCACCCCGGTCGCCCGACCTTAATCCCATGGACTTTTTGTTTGGGGCTATTTTAAAGAAATAGTGTATCATGGAGAGAATAACACCGAACAAGAACTACGACAAAAGCTCGAGTTTGCTAAGTTACAAATTCAAAATAACAGAGGTGCATTCCGCCGATTACGAGCAAATTTTATTAGGCGGTGCAGATTGTGCGTTATGGTCAGAGGTAGGAACTTTGAACATTTAATGTAAAAATTTGTATTTAATAAAAGTACTAAGGCACAATCGTTGTTTTTATTTCATAATGGCTTCTGAAATTACTATGTAATATGTATGAGAAAAAATCTAATTTTTCCTTTGAATTTATCATTTTAAGAAATTTGCACCTTGATATGAAAAAAGATTATAAAACCAAAACTAAAGATCAAAAAGTGAAGTGTTGTACCTCATTTTAATCAGCATTAAACCGGCAAGTTTTTATAATACAGGGTCACCTTTCCGTAATACGTTTTTTTTTTCAAATGGTGCTCTTAAAGTGAGAAGTAATTTTTTGAAACGCATCAAAATTTACGGAAAAACATTAATTGCTCGTTAAGTTTGATACCAAGAGCTGCAATACATTTTTTGTAGTATTGATACAAAATCGAGACATAATACAACAGCTTTTTTTTAATTATTTTTAATCATTTTAACTTTTTACTGATTAAATTGTAAAAAAAACTCGGTACTTTCATTGAAAAAACAAAAATAGTTCATGTCTTTTCGTGCAATGAAGTTATAGCCATGCTGGAGAAAGATTTTTTGTTGGAAATTACCTCCTTTATCTCCCTGTTTCGTTTGATCCACGACTTTTTGGCCACCCTGTATAATGTATAACACCTGGATGACTCAAACTATGTACACTATTAAAAGCTAATTTTCTAAATTTTTCTGGCAAATAAGTCTTAAAATACTATCATTAGAAATTTCGCAATAAAATGGCTTACGGTTTAGAATAACGTAATAATATTTTCTTTAATTTAATATTGTTATTGCTGCTTGGACAGTTCATCAATTGCGAAACATACTCGTCTTTCAGTTGAGTGTCAGCGATTTCGTCGTCGAATTCGAGTGCAGTCGGACATAAAATTGTTTCGATTTCTGATCGCGATAACGTGTCGGCCACGATATTCTCTTTTCCCGAAATATGCCGAATATCAACCGTGAATTCGCTAATAAAAAGAAGATGCCGCGTCTTTCGTAGTGTTTCTTTCCCCTATCCTCTTCACTTCACATTTTTGAAAAGGCGTGACATAAAGGCTTATGGTCTGTGAACACTGTCAAAGGTCGACCTTCAAATAATTTTCTAAAATATTGGATAGACTTATAAATAGCTAGTAATTCGCGATTACGAGGGCTGCACTAAAAGTATCGGGAATGGAATATTTCCACTGTTCCTGTCATATTAAAATCTTTTTAATTTTAAACTCCTTGGTTTTAAAAATCGAATACCGTTTATTTATTTAAAAAAAGATTCTCGGTCTTGTCACAAGGTCTTGTCAAACTTGTTTAGTCGTTGAGAAAATTGAATTGACTCGAGAAAATTCTAGAGCGATGATTAATTATGACTTTCGAAGTGGTTTAACACAAAAACAGTGTGTTGACCGGATGATTTCTGCATTTGGTGATGAAGCCCCATCCAAAACCACAATTTATCACTGGTTTGCTGAATTTCAACGTGGACGTGTCAAGCTCAGTGATGATCCCCGTCAAGGTCGTCCAAAAACTGCAGTCACCCAAGAAAACGTTGATGCTGTGCGTAAGCTGATTGAGGAAGATCGACATGTGACATACCGCGAAATTCAGGCAACTTTAGACATTGGCATGAGTCAAATACAAATAATCTTGCATAAACAATTAGGTGTAAAAAAGTTGTTTTCCCGATGGATACCGCATTTGCTCTGTGAAGAGCAAAAAGCGGCTCGCGTTACTTGGTGCGTCAGAACTCTCGAAAGATTCCACGCAGGATCCTCAAATGCTGTATACAACATCGTATCAGGTGACGAATCCTGGATATACGCGTACGAACCCGAAACAAAAACCAGTCAGAGTTTGGGTGTTCGAAAATGAGTTAAAGCCAACAAAAATTGTTCGTTCACGGAGTGTTGCAAAAAAAATGGTGGCCACGTTTGTCTCCAAAACCGGCCATGTTGCGACTATTCCTCTTGAGGGACAAAGAACGGTTAATGCAGAATGGTATGCTAACATTTGTTTGCCACAGGTCGTTTCTGAACTCCGTAAAGAGAACTGCAACCGCCGCATCATCCTCCATCACGACAATGCGAGTTCTCACACCGCGCACAGAACAAAAGAGTTTTTAGAGCAAGAAATCATAGAATTATTAGACCATCCGCCGTACAGCCCCGACCTAAGCCCTAATGATTTCTATACTTTCCCTAAAATAAAGAATAAATTGCGTGGTCAGAGATTTTCATCATCTGAAGAAGCTGTGGACGCCTACAAAACGGCCATTTTGGAGACCCCAACTTCCGAATGGAATGGTTGCTTCAATGATTGGTTCCATCGTATGGAAAAATGTGTCAAATTTCGCGGAGAATACTTCGAAAAGCAATAAATACATTTTTAATTAGTAATGTTGTGTCACTTCCTTGATTCCCGAAATTTTCAGTGCCGCCCTCGTAAACTTAAAATACTTCTGTTCAGTTGTCGATAACTTTTTAGAGAAGTACTCCAGAGGTTTTCATGTGCCGTTAACCCTCTGTTGCAATACTGCTCCTAAGCATGTATATTAGAGGCATCAGTCATTAACGCGAGTGGGACATCTGGAACAGGATGAGATAAAATAGCGGCTTGTTGACGACCGTTTTTACACTTTAAAAACGCTTCTTCAGCTACTTTTGTTCACACAATTTTTGTTTTATCGTTTTTCTTTGCGTTAACTAAATATTTATTAAGTTCACTCTGATAAAAAGCTAAATTCGGTAAATGAGGTCTATAAAAATTTTACATTCCTAAAAATAGTTTCGGGTTTGGGAAAATTTACAATTGCTTCGACTTTTTCATTTAGCGGCTTGATACCGTCTTCACTAACTTCGTGACTTAAGAATTCTATACGAAACAACATTCACTATCGTGATACCATAAGTGTTTAACCTTTCAAATATGAGCCTTAAATTTTCATTATGTTGGGTTGCATTCTCGCTGGCAATAATAACGTCATCTAATTAATTAAAAAGAAAATTAAACCTTGTAAAACGGTATTATTCGTAAAGCGTTGGAATGTCTGTGCTGCATTTCTTAAACCGAATGTCATGCGGGGAAACACAACCCAAAAGGGGTAATCATTGCAGTTTTCTCTATATCGCCCGGTTCTACGGTTATACGATGATATGCTATATTTATGTCTAATTTTGAAAAAATCTTTCTATTCGCTAAAAAGTACGTAAAATCGTGCAACCTAGGAATGAGATATCTGTCACGCTTCGTACTTGCGTTTAACTGGCGGTAGTCACCAAACGGTCGTAGTTCACCGTTCTTTTTGGGAACCACGTTCAGTGGACTAGCCCATGCGCTTTTAGAAGGCCTACAGATGCCCATTTCCTGCATAACTCTAAATTCTTCTTTCATTTTTTTGCATCTATCGTGTGGCAACGGACGGGCCCGCGCATAAACAGGGGGCCGGTCGTCTCAATATGATGTAGAACATTATGTGGAGGCGTTTCCCTAAATGACTCTGGTTTAGATAAATCGGGATATTTACTCAACATATAAAAATATGGATGGCTCTCAACGATCGATGTTATTGAAGGCTGACAATTTTTACAACAGGCGCTTATCTACTCATATCAGTAATCTGATCTATGAGTAAACGACATTGTATGTCAACTAAAACTTTATGGTGAGCTAAAAAATCTGCACCTAAAATTTGCTGCTTGACACCAGCTATAATAAAATCCCAGCGATAGGCCCGTCTTAAATTTATTTCTAATACTAAAGTTTTAACACCATAGGTTTTAATTTCGGGACCGTTAGCGGCGTACAATTTATAATTAGTTGCCTGCAAAGATTTAAAAATATTCTTGCTCACCGGGAGCACGGAGACGTTGGCACATGTGTCTACAAGGAAACGCAGACCAGTGTTGCGATCGGTGACTGATTGGCGGCTGTAGGGGACGATGGTACAGACCTCTGCCGGGGGATGCATCTCCTCAGCTTGTTTTCCGACGTGGAAGGGGCGGCCGAACTACTGCTGCTGCCAGCTTCCCTCGGTCTCCATGCGCATGGCTGCTCGCAGCGATAGGCATTTTGGCGAAACTTGTAGTGGTACCTGCAGAGCCACTGCCTCGATCTCGGCTTGCGGCCTCTTTAAGTTGAACGTGAGCGGACAAACTGAAGGTTTCTGCTGCTACTCCGTCGGCCTCTACATCGGTCGCGCTCGATGTTGGCCAAACATAGATTTATCTTGGCCAATTCTACCGAGATGCCGTCGATTTCCTGGTCTTCATAGCGTTTCGCAGCTCTTAGCTTGTGTGACACTTCTGCCAAATGTGACGTGCGAGTGGCAGATGTCCCTGCCAGAGCACCTCGAGCGTGTGGTCAGGAATATTGTCGCGAGCTAAATCTTGCATGCGATGCAGTAGTTGGGAGGGTTTTTGATCTCCCAGCTCAATTTCGCTGATCAATTTCTCTATCTGCCTGGCCATAGAGTCTTTAAAGATGCCGAATAATTTTCACTTGAGCGCCTCAAACTTTCCAGTGTCTGGCGGCTTTGCCAGCAAATCCGATATTTGTATGATCACCTCCTTTGGGAGTTTGGAGACCTCCAGATCAAAACGGCTCTCATCGCTCAACTTCTGAGGCGCCAATATCGCTTGCACGCGGATGAACCAGATCCTCGGGTGGTCAATCCAGAATTCTGTTATTCTGGATGACACGGTAACGGACATCATGTCTGATAGCGGCACTGGGTGGCTGGCTGTCGGCGCTGGCTGTTCGGTAGCCATAGTTTATATTTATAAAGTTTTTAATTTATTATAAATAACTCGCGATACCCCAAAAAATGTTCGTTTTTTCACTAAAATACTGTTTTATGTTTACTTTATATTCACCAAACTAGTGTTTTCGGGGTCACCAATGTGAGGTATAAATTATGTTGGATAGATTACATGAAAAGTAGAGTCCCGCTAATATTATATTGTCTTTTCACTTAAAACGTTTACGTACATACAACGTTTAGCTTAATATACCATTTAGATCGGAGGTTAGGACGAGACGATAAATTACTTTGAACCAAGAGTGCAAGCATGCACTTTTGTGTGGTCCCTACATATTTAACCAGCCTCCGTGGTCTAGTGGTTTAGAGCTTGGCTCTCGACTCGGAGGTCGTGGGTTCGATTCCCGCATTGGAATAACAAAAAATCTTGTTTCCAAGTTTGGTTAGGACAATGCAGGCTGATCACCTGATTGTCTGACAAGAAAGATGATCCATGCGTCGGATGGGCATGTAAAAAGTCGGACCTGCGCCTGATATCTCACCAGTCGTGTCGGTTATTCGTCCCACTGGGTTACGAGAGTAAAGGAAGAGAGAGTGCTCTTGTGTACTGCGCACACACTTGGGCACTATAAAATAACTCCTGCGTAGCTGGCCTGGTTTCAATTAAACCGGCCACCGTCACTGAAATCAGTGTGGGGAGCTATTACATATTTAAGTATTTTGAAATATTTCTCTATCAATTATTATAACCAATCTTTTCAGAGGCAATATTTTGAAGACGACGACGACGACTACTACATGGCTGTAGGTTACGGAATACGTATATTTTTCTACGTTGTGGGTAGTCTCATATCTTTGGGGATACTTCTATGCCTCTGGCGCTGTCAGAGGAGAAGGAGACGTCAGAGCGGACAAATCTTATCACGTAAGAATTTTGTTATATACAATTGCTTACTAATTTTTATTCTTTCATTTTGTATCAGCAATCAGCAGAGCCTATTTGCAGAAATATTATCAGCTATAATCTGATAAGATCTCTGCAAATAGGAATTTGTTGGTTGTGTTCCACCATTACTTGAACAACATTCCATTTATTTGTGAGGTCTAAATTTTGCTACCACTTATGTGTAATTGTTTACTAATATCACTAATTAAATAGCTATGATATAATATGTTCGTTATTTTTTTATTGGCTTAACAATTGATTTATCAACCTTTAGGTAAAGGCAAGGCTGCATCGACGTTTTAGGTCCCTTTTGCTGTCACGCTGGTTGCAATACGCGTACGGGTTGCGGATGAATGCAGGCCGCGAACATTCTATCATTTCACACATATTCTTTCTATCACACGGGCAGCACGCGCGCGTACCAGGGTTGATAAAAATCATGATTAAAAAAAAAAGTCAAAATAATCAGATTAATTTGATTTAAATGAGATTTTTTTTTTATTTTTTTACTTTATCGGCTTCTTAAATTAATTTATTTTCAGTCAGTCAGTTTATTAATAAAATGATAAGGACGTATTTTGGTTTAATTTATTTATTAATACAATTAAGATAATTCAACAAGTTCTACTAAAATCAACAATTTAAAAAACAGTAGCGTTGAAAATATTATAAGGAAAGTAAAAAACTTAATAGACTAAAAAAGGAACATAAACCAATACTTATGGTAAGTAAGTATTATAAACTTATTTTTTTTATTTATTTTTTAGACTTCACATTCAGTCCCTACAACAATTTGTCAATTTTTGGCCGATTTAGTTTGCAGTAAAAATTTAATGATTTAAATCATTAGGTTAAAAAAATAAAACACTTCATTAAAATCACGATTTAAATCCAGTGATTTAAATGATATCAACCCTGGCGCGTACTGGAACGTCCTATCAACGCGAACGGTGTGGTTGCGACAGAGATCCGCAGGCGTGTGGAAACCCGCGTGACAGGAAATGGACCCTTAAATGTAACAGTACATAGTGAACATGAAAATGTAGTCTTTTTTACTAAAATTTCCATCACATTTTAATGAGAATCATGTCTAAATCATTTTGAAAGTACAAGTGTTTGGTGGTTTAAGTCCAAACGAAATTATTGGTTAATACTTAATTAATGGGAATAGTCGTCATAACATAAATTATTCTTGTAATACTGTGTCATATTGTCTTGTAGTGTGGTAGTCTTAATTATTATAGATGACTAGCTTTGTCCTGCGGCTCCGCCCGCATATATATATAGTATCCCACGGGAACACAGTACTTTTTCGGAACAAAAAGGAGTCTTTGAGTTAATCCAGAGCTCATACTACTACTATACTAAATTTCATCAAAATCGTTTCAGTAGTTTTTGCGTGAAAGAGTATCTATCACACGTCCATCCATCCATCCTCATAAACTTTCACATTTATTATTGTAGTAGGATTAAAATTGATTATATTATGTAACATGATAGGTTATTGGTAATACATTTATTATATTATTTATATTACATCATTTTAATTAGCTGGAAACTATATCAGCTCCTAGCTCATAAATTAAAGGATGAAGCAGAACTGATTAAAACAAAATCTCGTTTTAGAGAAAAACCCCGTCAGTGACATATGAATTTTCTGCCACTTGAATTTGTATTCAATTACAAAAAAAAAAAAATACAAGTTCAAATCTAATTTAATGTAAATGTTAACAAAAATATTTAATTCGACCAAATTAATGTGTACACTATACACTATACTATAATTAATGTGTACACTATATTTCTATAATGCGCGATAAATATGTGACATTCAAATTGGCAGCATTATAGTGCGCTATTGTCCCTTTGTTTATATTTACATTAAATTTAATCTGAACGGAATATAGAATAAAACAAAGTAAAGGTACAGCATATAAACCAGTTGTATTATTCAGCGCCTACACAGCCAACACTGAACACTAGCGCGCCCTACCCCCAGCAGATGTACAACACGGGTAAGAAGTAGCGCATGATCGAAGTAGATCCACTAGAATCTAGATGCTGCTTCTTTATCCTAAGGCTATACTTTGCTATGTAGATTCTGAATATCGACATTCCGTTGTAATGACCGTCTAAAATATTAACATGCACAGCAAAAAAATTTTTTAAAATGTAAATTAAAAAGAAAAACTTGTGGATGAATGTTGTAATTTTTTGGTTAATGTTCAAAATATTTATATTAAGACTCGTATGTTTTAATGGATTTTTGATTTGAGGTCATAGTTTTGGATTATGTATAATTTTTTCTATTTATATTTTTGATAAATAAAAACCAGTGTTGCTCACAGGTGTACTTAATTTTTTTCTTTTCTGCACACTGTCTGGGAGTTGTTGTGATAGGGAATGTTTTTTTTGTTTTTTCGGCTACTGGGTTTCAAATACCAATTGGTTACTGTTTTGGTCTATCTGTCGTCAGTAGCCCTTGGGCACTGTTAGATGGTATATAATATAGACTAATGTTATTGTCTATTGCCCTAATAATAAGTATATTAATACCATAAAACCACCGACCGGCATTTGCATATGTTAAAAGTATTAACTGTATTAGCAAGCTTGTTTAATCGCATGCACTTTTTCCTTAAAAATTTTACCTTTTCCTGGTTCAAAGTTAAGTTTATTATAATGTATTATACAATTTCTTAATATTATGTACCGACTGTATACTCTGTTGAGATAAGAATTTAATCTAAATATATATATAAAAAAAAAACAAAGAATCATTAGCGCGTTATTATAATGCTACCAATTTAAGTCTTACTTTTTATTTATTTATTGATGGCGATCCGCGTTACGGCTTACGTAAACCATTTGCCAGTGTGAAGTTAAAAAGGTGGCAAAATAAACTGCGACAGTAAAGTGGTAGAAGCTTTACTGAAACTTCCTAGGGAGTTTTGGACGGGACACAAAATAGCACGCTTTTTAAAGTTGTACCACTTGCCCCACACTTGTGCACTTTAACGAATATCCAATGGTTAACATTTTTTCCAATTTCACACATTAAGAACCGAAATAACACAAATTTTGCAAGAAATAAAAAAAGTAGCACATTGACATCCTTTAAATATTGCATAATTACCGTGCATCAAAGATTATTTATAAATAATTAATTAAAGAGATATTGTATAAATGACACATTTTTGGTAGAATTTCATGGTTTCGTTTGTTTAGATTAAATTGAATCTGAGCGGAGTGAACTCAAATTGTCGACTTATTCTAATAATACATTTCTTTTTTTTCAGCGCCACCACCTGTGCCGCCTGCGCCGAATAATCCGTATCAGACCGTAGTTTATCCGGCGTATCCGAACACCGGCGCTGCTCCGTATCCCACGAACACACCGTATCCGGTCGCTTCGCAATACCAAGCATCTGCAGCGCCATATCCGGGCGCCGCGTCGCTGTATCCGGCCGCCGGGGCCCCCTATCCGGCAGCCGGTGCCCCCTATCCGGCAGCCGGTGCCCCATATCCGGCAGCCGGTGCCCCATATCCGGCAGCCGGTGCCCCATATCCGGCAGCCGGGGCCCCATATCCGGCCGCTGGAGCTCCCTATTCGACCGGGGCCCCGGGCGGAGCGCCGTATCCGACGCCGTACCCGCAACCGACGGCCCCCAGCGCGCCTGATGCGAGCAGTAAGATATCTTTTTAATTCATTTTCATAATATTATTGTGGGTATAATATCAGTAAAGCGAACATTAGTGGGATGTCTACAGATCCTGGTCAAAAGGAATCGACCTTTGAAAACGAGTTTGTAGATCATTATTATTATTATATTAATTCACGGTGATTGGCGCGGAGTCGTGGGCGGGCGGTGTCAGCAACGGCGACGCGCGCTGGCGGGCGCCATAGTCACCGCTTGTCAGAAATGCACTCCTGTTAAGCGGTTGTATTGTCTCTATCATGTTGACTGAAAATTGGCTGTGTTGGAAAAAAGCGCTTGGGTGCGCTCGTAAGCAAAATGGCGATCGCTAAGCGGCAAGCGCTGTCAATGCTGAATGCTGTTTTCCTCTAGAACGCTAAGTAAGCGTTAACCGGGAACCTAACCTAACTTAAATATATGTTTATAAATATTCAATTCAATTTATATATTTATTACATACAAATAAATGTATTTCACTATTTTTGGGCTGACATTATTGTTAATTAGAATAACGCTTTAATTAAATTAATTACACAAAACACTATTAACTGATTTCAAAACAAACAAAATAAATAAGAAAAATGGCTGATTGTGTCAGCGCTATTGAAGTTAGTTAAACGTGTCAAGGCAACTGTCATTTTTTTTCAGCGCTAGCAAGCGGTTTTTTCGCCAAACACAGCAATTGATTTTAGTAAATCGCACGATTCTAACTAAACCCTAAGCACTTGAATCTCATGAAGGGCGACTGTTTAACAGCCTTATCTAAAGCACACACTGTGTTGTAATTGTTATCAAATGACGCAAACACTCGCAGGAAAAACTATGACTATCACACGGAGTTCCAATATAGATATTTTTTTATATATTTAATGTAAAGTGACAAATAAATTATTTGATATAAGGTACCCCGGGCCGTGCGCAAACCTAATATCTCTATAGATTTCATTTATAATCATTTTGTTACTGTCAAAGACTTAAATACGACAAACAAATTTTTTCTACTTCTCTGTCTCTTTGTCTCTCTCTAGTGTTACAACTCTATATTTAACGCCTAATGAATTGTTTTTCTATCCAGTCTACTTAGGGCTCGCGCCTCCGGGCTGGAACGCGGCAGGTCAGTTTAGAGTTTCAGAAAGCACTAATATTTTTTTAATGCACCAATTATGCACGCATCAGTTCTAGAAATATTATAAAATTAGTGGTAATAAAAACAAATAAAAAAAGCTAAAGAAACATAAACATGTCACTAAAATACCTAAATAATGAAATAGAAAAAGTATAAGCATTTGTAAGGTTCTACAAAATTACTATTCACGCAAAAAGGTTGACTTCTCACTATGATTTTGAAAACATTCTGTATGGTGATATATTTTTACAGAAGTTTATAACAGTGATATGTAAAAATTATCAGTTTCAACAAACAGTAATCGACAATTTTTATATTACTGCTGTGTATATTTTGTGCTATCAGTTGCGTCACATGTGTGGAACGGCGGTAGAAATACTCATAGTGAGACATGTAGCTAATATACTCTTATTTTGTTTCAGCGCTTCCGCCGAGCTACGACCAAGCAGTGAACATGAATAAGACTCACTAGATTAGTCTATGATCTGCTACGAATCTTGTAATACCTAAGGCTACGTTCCCTCGAGAGTGTTTTAGTGGTCGCGACAGAAAAAAACAGCATTGCGTTCCTCTTCTTCTTCTTTTGGCATAGCCTTCCCTGTAATAGGAGTTGCCAACGTCAGAGTAATGCAGCAGATGTTCAGTGAAAAGCTGATGGCGTACAGTGCAGGGAATCGCTCATGCAATGACTTGCATGAACTTGTACCTCATGCAGATACAAGTTATAATTACTAGTATAAAAACAGAATAATATGCAAAGCCAATGTTTCTTAGCCTTTTTTTTTTAATAAAAAATAATATACAGAACATATATAAATAAAATAAAAATTGATGAAAATAAGTTATATATATACATATATATACACATACATACACACACATATATTGCGTTAATACAATAGAGCTGAAAATCGTGTAGAGTTGTCAAATCTGACATTTTACACGACATTTTTCAGCTCTATTGTATTAGCGCACAGTTCTATTTACAGTGCTGTTTTTTCTGTCGCTAGAACTAAAAACCTCTCGTGGGTACGTGGGCTAAATTTAATAAAATGTTCCATTGGCAGTATATGGCTCTAGTTTCAGTATGTTTAGTCTCACTCGCACGCGCACGATTTAATGTGTGTGGGAACGCGACCGCCAAACTTGAGACTGAAGCCATACTGCGAATTGAAAAATTTTTGATTACGAGAAAAGCCTTCAGATCTCACTTGGGTTCTTCCACAATGATTTGCTCCACTAAGACTGTCCGTTGTTCATGACTGTCAATGTTAATTTCAAGACCATAAATCTTCTTTTAAATAGAGATCGGGACTGTGACAAATGACGACAACGTTCGTTGTGGCGATGGCAAATAACGACATAATATTGTACTCGAAAAACAGTGGCGTGTCGTGTGTAAATATTATGCAAAAACATGACGCGCAAGGTACATACACGTGTCTAGAAATGAAACTTCACTCATCATTTAACATTCAAAAGTAATCACAACGTGCCTAAAGGGGCTTCATCGCTTCATAAAAGGATTTAAAAATAAAAATTGAACCGTACCTAATTAAGAAAGTTATTCGTGTCGCAACTTTATTATTTCACTCTCAACGCATCTAAAGTAGTTGCACCTAAAAAAACCATACCAACCACACCGCTTAGCCATCGTCTTTTCCCAGTCCATCTCAATTTAAATGAGCTAAAATAATTAAGATTGGTTTTAAACAGTATTTGATTAATGTACATATTTTATTTCTGATTTTCAAATTAGAAAATAGTGTCATCCGAAACTTACACTTGGAGAATTGTCCACTGACAGTCTACGATTTACACTTTTTTACGTTACGTTCAGATATACAGTAAGGAATAGTACAATATTTAGTTACTATTATGTTACTGTGATAATTGATAAATTATCTATATATATTTATAATTATAGTATTTGAATTACCGTAAGAGACTTATAGACTATTTAATTATGCCTATATGTAAAAGGCTATATAAGGTTTGGTAAAATCAATTACGGATATTTTGGGCATATGATCTACTGCTTATGTAACGCTACGGATATCATTGACCTCACACAGCTAATTGAATTGATATAATTGAGGTAAATACTTTGCTTTCTATTTAAAGTCAGCTGTTTCTGTGAGGTTAATGACCTCAGCGCCTTGGAGAGCGCAATATAGCTATTTAGTATATTATATTTTAAACGAAATTTTTAAATTATTTTTCTGCCTGACCGTCTTTACATAAGCAGTAGATCATATGTCCAAAATATCTGTAATTGATTTTACCAAACCTTATAGATTTTAGTGCACCATGGAAATACTACTTACAGGCATTTTTTTTTCACTTTTGTCAATAAATGAGATTATTTATCCAGGGTATGAACTTTTCTTTTATATTAGAATTTTGATTTATTTTACATTTCTTTAATGAATATCGTAATTTTGCTTATTTAAGTTATGGTTCTTTTTTTCCTTTTTTTTTCTAATGTACTTAAGTATTTTTTGCATTTGCTGTTAGGTGTATCGAATGTTGCTGGACAAATATAAATAATATTATATTATCTGCTTTCGACATACCCATAAATTACTTATTACTAATTTTGTTATTCGCAGTTATATTTCCATCGTTTTCTTTATATTTATTGTCTATGGCCTTAAAACTGTCAGTAAAGCTGTTGTGATATTTAGTCTATTTTTTGGCTATGGACGTCTATTAAATTATCATGGAGGATAACACAAGATATGTATTTTTGACTTGTCTTTAATAAGACATAGTAAAGTCTAAAGAGATTTTTTTTCAGGCGACTTGTCTTCAGTTTTAAGCAACATGATATTTTGTAACAAATGAATACTGCCAATATACTTATCTTATAGTCTTATTGGCCATGATGGATTCCGCGGCCATTTTCTATTCTATTTACAAAGATCTGCTCAGAGTTTACCCTCGCTGTAATTAGGTGCTAAGCCGCCTGGTGTTCCACGTGTTCCAATATAAATTAAAAAATGTTAATACTTAGCTGTTTTACATAGAGAATAGAAACGAGAAAACATAAAGTAAAAAAGGTGCGCCAAAAAGGGCATTAATATAGATGGCGGTGCCATCGCAATGATTCAGAAACTTAAAAGAAGGAAGTATGTTAAAAAGAGACGATTTTTTAATTTTTATATATTTTTTAATAAAATGCAATAGTCTTTCTGATATCTATTCTCTATTCTTACTGGAAGTTAGCCGTCTTGAACTTAGAAGAAGAATATACATGGAAGTAATACCAAAGTCATACTTTTGCTGTGATTTTGGTGGCTTTTTCTAGTACGACGTACGAATTAATACTCTAATGCAATGTAAATAAATGACATCTTAAATTGACAGAATATAGATGTCGTTTGTGCACGGAAAGCTACAGCAAAAGTGGGAGATGAATGCATTGGTTTAACTAATATTGGACATCTCTTTTTTCCCCATTAGCATGTGGCGTAAGGAGAATAAGAAACCATATGTCTTCCCCTACTAATAGCCGGGTATCTATGCTATTTATAGTTATTGACGTGAGATCTTGATAACTATTCTGTTATCGTCAGTAGTGACTTATTAATATCCAAATTAGGAATTTTTTATCTGTCCTAGGTTCTAGGTTCAACTGTAGATACTCGTAATGAAACGGGAATGACACAAACTTAAACGAATATAAAATAGATAATTAATAAAATCGTACGCATCAAAAACAAAATATGTTCGATAAAAGATTATTTCGTCCTCATTTATTGTTAGTCAGTTTGGTCCCAAAAGTTTTTGTGCTCAAGTTTGTGCTTTATTTGTATTGGCTTTCTAACACTCTCGCGCCTCTAGTAAAACGTTCGGGAACTAAAACCAATAGGATTAAAGGCAAACACAAACGCAAGTTAAAAAAACTAACACAGAGTAGTTGTTCAACTTTGTGAACCTCTCAAATTATATTTAATGTGTCGTTTCTTGAAAACTATAGTCGCAAAGGAAATACGAGACTTGTCTCGCTCAAACTAACTATTTTATCTATAGTAGCGAACATGTAATTATGAATTAAACAATTTAAATATAATGGATATGTTATTTACTTGTTTTTATTTTTATACCCCAAATAGTCCTATCATAACTATATTTTAATATATTTATAGTTTACCATTAATGAATATTATATGCTACTTTCTAATGCAAGAACGTAATAAAGCTGTTAAGGGAAATTTTGGTTTAAATTTTTGGCACTACGAAGAACGCCATCTAGTGTCAAAAATCGAAAGTATTTTCAACTAGAGGAAGTCAGCTGGACGTTTGCCTCCCACTATGTTGCGCGTCCTCACGATTCCACGCGAAATGTAAAAGACGAGGGAGTTAATAAAATAAAATAATGTTCTCGTTCTGAATACTGTTTTACCGCCTTGACTCTCTCTTTCTCTAGCGAAACAAATAACAAGGGACTAATTAGATATATTTCATAATAAGGATGTTGCCTATTGTCGAATATCACATTCTACAAAAGACGTTGGGCGTTTATGATCCGCTGTTTAAAAGTGTCGACCACAAACCAAAATACGATTAAATTGTTAAATCTCAATTCACATTTCATTTTCTGTAATTATTTTAATTCAGATCCATGGAGTAGTGGAGATAGTCAATATATTGTTAATCATATTTTATATGATAAACTTCGTTGAAATGAGTTAAAATGTATGAGAATTTACCCCACCTCCAACAGATATGCGATCATATGTCATTGTAATCTATGTGTAATTACGCTCGCATCTAGCCAATACCCACGGTATCAATATTAACAGTCGGTGTTGATATCGTCTAACTTTGTCTTTAGTCGCCGTAGCAAATTGTTCCATAAAAAGTGCCCAGTGTCCTTTAGGTTTTAATTACATTTCTTACTTGTTTTTACTTTTATTTGAATACATTCATATAATTTCTTTTGCTTTTCACTACATTTCTCTTTTACCTTTACATTTCTCTTTTCTAGTTTATATCATATTTAGCTGTTACATTCATTTCCTATTCCTATCATATTTTACATTTTTCTTTTATACTTATTTACATTATTTCTATATATTTACTTATCTATTGCATATTATCTTTTCTATCTATATATATATATATATATATATATATAGATAGAAAAGATATATATATATATATATATATATATATATATATATATATATATATATATATATATATATATATATATATATATATATATATATATATATATATATATATATATCTTTTCTATCTATATATATATTATATAAATTTGAGCCTATTTTTACATTCCTTCACACTCCACACACTTCGTTCCCCTCGCGCTGAGCACGAAACGTCCGGCGGGCATATTTTTGCAAAAAATTTATTACATATCAAATTCTTATTACAAGTGTCGGTGATCTGCAAAGCATACCGTCCTACTTTCTACTATCCCATAATAACACCAGCTTACATTAAATCCATTCGCCCATTACATTAAATCAATCCATCCATACGTTCGTTTATCAATTATTTTGCTTTAGCTACATATGCTGTGCTATGCTAAGCCATATATGCTAAGCAATATATATATATATACAGGGTGACCTGAAATTCGATACATTCCTTTGAAATACAGAAAGTAGACCTCATTTACAGTAATATTTTTCATGGCATCCCCTATCCGAAATTTGATATTTTCAAAGTTATTGAAATTTCAAATTTTTTTTCTTTATTTTCGACTTTTTGACTTTGACATGACGTTTTTTAAAAAATGTTTGTCTTTTTAGTGATTTTTTTATGTATTTTAACCGTCAATGAGTCAAATATTATTTTTAAGGAATAAATAGGTACAAACTAAGGGAGAATTTTTCATTATGAGACATGAAACAGAATTTTCTTTTAAGAAAAATGCACATTTTTCTTAAAAACAGGTGATTTTCTTAAAAAAATGTATGATACAATGCGTACAAATATTCTAAATAACTTCCTTATCTCATTAGCTTTCCAAAAAGGTGCAAATGTCTACATAAAAATATGACGTTGTAGTAAACATATTAGAAGTAAAATGAAATAATGTCTAAATCGATTTATTTGCGATAAGGTTAAAATAAAAGGAAAAACTTGAATTTAATTACGTTTATTGTGTTTAAAAACATCAATGTTTAATTAAATTTAATAATAAATATTCTACTATAGGTCTTGTTCAAAATGTGAACCTCTGTTTCTGATACAGGCCCGTAGTCTTCTCCGTAACTCTGTCTTGATTATTCTGGTAGTAAGACTAGTTTTGATTTCTTCTGCTGCATTTCTTATGCGGCTTCTGAGCTCCTCTACAGTAGTTATGGGTGTAGTATACACCAAAGCCTTCATATGACCCCAAAGATAAAAATCACACGGGGTCAAATCGGGACACCGTGCTGGCCAAGAAATTGGCCCGCCTCGACCTATCCAGCGATGTGGGTAAGTTTGGTCTAGCCACTGGCGTACGCCGAGGCGGAAGTGGGCCGGGCAACCATCATGCTGGAAAATCATATTACGACGAGTTGCTATTGGCACATCTTCCATTAAACCAGTAATCTCCTCTCTTAGGAAATGTTCGTACATTTCACCATTTAAATTTTGAGGCAAAAAATGAGGTCCAACTAAATTATTATTAATTATACCCATCCAGACATTTAGACTGAATCTGGTTTGATGGGCCCTTTCTTTTTTCATCCTGGGGTTTTCTCCTTTTGGTGCCCAGTAATGTGTGTTGTGGAAATTGTTTATCCCGTCACGGTCAAATTTCGATTCATCCGTCCACAATATTCTTGACAAATACAAAGTCCGTAACAAAACAAGATGTCAGCGTATTCATCGTACTCAAAAGCAGCCATCGCGATACAAAAAAATCACAAGTAGAAGTAAGGGTGTAGTTTAAAGCAACAATACGTCCGTACACGGCAATAGTTAACTTAAAACTAATATTAGCTACTAAATTTGCTCTCTAAGCCAGTCGGTAACTCATTGACAAAGGGCCGCGACGACAGTAGCCGAAACATCCCGAAGTTTGAACAAAGGAAACAATTGAAAAAAAAGGTCGCCTCAGGTAGAGTAATTCTTGAGATAACGTTACCTGATGATTGTTTTGTCTTTGTTTATTACATGTTCATATTTTTATGTACATATTTGTACCTTTTTTGGAAGCTTATGAGGTAAGAAAGTTATTTAAGGTATTTGTACGCATTGTATCATACATTTTTTTAAGAAAATCACCTGTTTTTAAGAAAAATGTGCATTTTTCTTAAAAGAAAATTCTGTTTCATGTCTCATAATGAAAATTTCTCGCTTAGTTTGTCCCTATTTATTCCTTAAAAATAATATTTGACTCATTGACGGTTAAAATACATAAAAAAATCACTAAAAAGACAAACATTTTTTAAAAAACGTCATGTCAAAGTCAAAAAGTCGAAAATAAAGAAAAAAAATTTGAAATTTCAATAACTTTGTAAATATCAACTTTCGGATAGGGGATGCCATGAAAAACATTACTGTAAATGAGGTCTACTTTCTGTATTTCAAAGGAATGTATCGAATTTCCGGTCACCCTGTATATATATTAATAGTGTGGGTTTATTAAAAATCATTTTAATAAATTGGCAACTGCTTATTTTGTAACATTTACTCATTTCACAAACATACACATCTATATATTACTGGTGCTATTACGGGCAATCTGTGTCTTCTTCGTCGCCATACGCAACGGTCGATCGTGCTATTGCATCCCACCGACGCCGTACCGGGCACTTCGCGCTAAACGCGTTATGGTCCGTCCTTTGTAGGTTTTCTGCTTGGCAATTGATGCAGCATGCTTTGTTTCCTACTTTTAAGCTCTCACACTGGGACTGGTGGTGTGCTCCGGAGCAGTGGCTACACTTCACTTCGGTGTTGCTGATACAGTGATGCCTTCCATGCCCGTACCCTAAGCAGTGCGAGCACTGTATTAGGGGGGACTGGTCGGCGACACGAGTGCGTTGCATGTCTACGTATAGGTGGCCTGTTTTTGTGAAGCATTGCCACAACCCCGGTGACACCGTCAGCACCACGTGTTCAGTGCTATCATCCTTTCCCCGCTTTCTATATTTGACCTTCATACTATCCTCCTTCCTGTCCAGGATTTGTTGTATGAGGTGCTTATTTTGATTTTTAATTGCCTCTATTATATCATCATCGGTGCTCGACTTAAGCACCCCATACAACACAACCTGCGGATCCATATTCTCTATGCTCTGTACTTCTAGTTTACCTCGACTTTTCTCTATTCTATCTTTGACCCTATCTCTATCATTCTTATTACTCAAGCCTATGATGACTTTCCTATCTTTCCCTTTTCTAATCCTATCTATTTTTACTCCTTCTTTCTTCGCCTCTATCACTTTTCCTACCTCTGCCACTATCTCCGGTCCTGTCATAAAGTTTTTCCTATCAGTCACTATCAAGGAGTGGAGGGTCACGCGCCTCGGCTCCGGTGGCGTGGTTTGGGTTTCCCCACCGCCACCGACCACGCTCGCATATGTCGCGGGCTGCGGTTCTGCCGGGGCCCTGGCCTCCCACTCTTCGACAGCCCTACTCAAGTTTTCCTTATTTTCCTTTGCCAACTACTGATTTGTCTGTCTAATTTCCTCTACCCTGCAATTTATTTCCCCTTTTATACCTTACATTCCTTTATAACATCCTGATTTAGCTTGTTTATCTCTTTTAATTTATTACTTGTCTCCTTTCTTATGTCCTGACCTAACTCTTTTACCCCACTTATCAATTCAACTGCCCTATTTAAGTTTTCTTTACTTTCTTTTGCCAATTCCTGGTTTATCTGTCTTATTTTCTCTACCTTGCTATTAATTTCCCCTTTTATGCCCTTACATTCCTTTATAATCTCTTGATTCAACTTATTTATCTCTTTAAACTTAGTATTTTTATCCTCCATTATTTCCTTACTTAACTCTTTTACGATGCTTGTCAATTCGATTGCCCTATTTAAGGCCATTGAGGCCTTGGGAACACTAGCTTACCGATGCCAATCTAGGCCTTACACGATAAAATATGTAGACAGCTTTCCGTTACCACAAAGGGCTTTACACGCAAAAACTAATAGATCGATGCCAATCTAGGCCTTATACGATATACACAGTCAGTCTTCCGTTACCAGACAGGGCTTTACACGCGAATACTGTAATGTGTCAGTACACATCGATACCAACCTAGGCCTTACACGATAATACTATGTAAGGCAATGCCTTTAAGGCCTTACTTGCTAATATACCCGTAACCTAACTGCCGACTTTAAGGCCTTACGAGTTACGACAGCCCGACCTTATTAGGTTTTTAGTTCAGTTATCAAATACGAACTCCTTTATAATTCACAAAGATGTTTTGTTTTGTGTGGAACCCCAGTATAACTTTACAAAGATGAAAAACTCGCAAAAATTTTTTTTTGGCGCGAACGGGATTTGAACCCGCGACCTTCGCTATCAGTACTGGCCCTATCCAACCGGGCCATCGCGGCCCAGTATAACTTGATCTCGAAATTCGTAACTCCGTCTGCGTAGGCGGAGGTCATCTCTTATAGCGGATTACTGGGTGCGATACGTTTGGTAAACGTTGTATTTAGCTACACTTATACAGACAGACAGACAGGTAAACACCACACTGTCGATTCGTAAACTTTATCTCACAAATGGTCAGTTCACTTTGTTGTGGAATAGTATATAAGTACAAGTATGCACGGTTGGAAATTATGAAAGCGTTTCAAATAGTAATATCTTTTGGATTATAAACTCATACACATAATACTTGTAAGAATCTTAATTGAAAATGGGAGTATTCTTACTAGAGCTTACCTTAGCCTTACATTCAAAAAGAACTGCACAGGTCTCGGGAGTCCATTCGCCATTTCACGGCAACATGAACTCGGCGGCTGCCTGGGTGGTCTTGCCATACGACCCTGCCACAAGCCGTAATTCATAGCGACTATTGGGTAAAACTGTGATGACACGATATGGACCCCGTATGCCACTGTCTAGTTTGTTAGTTGTTTGTGTCGATTTTTTGACAGAAACCCAATCGTTTATAGCAAATGATTTTGGTGCTTTTCGGTCTTCGTTAACACGTGCGTCTTGCCGCGTCTGATTTTGAGCCAATAGCTCTTCAGTCCTTTGCCGTCGCATTTCGCGCAAGGCCTCACGGTTCGGCGTGCTGCCGTCAACAGTAATATCGCGAATGAGAGCATTTATAGCTGGTGTGGTGGTATCTGAACCAATAAGAAGATTGGGAGGTGAGCATTGCGTCGTTTTCTACTTATGTGCATTCAGGAACAGTTGAAGTTTCCAGAGAACATTGGACCAAGATTCGTGCCTATAATTAACCTCTATCCGAACCATATTTAGAACTGTTCCACAATACCTTTCTACTTGGCCGTTTTCTTGATGGGCTTCGGGCGTAATGAAATGTATCTGTATACCAAAATTTTTTGCCCATTCACAAAGTCGGTACTGTCGAACATTCTACCTCTATCACATACAATTAGTCGAGGTGTCCCAAAAATAGACACCACATTGGTAAACAATCGCTTAAGCTCAGAACTTTCTTGTCTATACATAGCAATCAAAAAACAATATTTTGTGAAAGCGTCAACAATTAAAAGTATGTACTTGTAACCATTTGATTCTGTCAATGGACTGAGGACATCAACATGTACTGTATCAAAAGGACGATCGGGTTTCGTCCATGACACTATCGGTTGTAGTGGAGCCCGAGGCACCTTCTTTGTGTGTTAGACATACAATACAATGAGCGATGTATTTCCTGACAAATTAGCGCATATTAGGAAACCAAAAATGTTTTAAGAATAGGTCTATTACTTTTTCACTATGGATATGCTCATGTTCGTCGTGAAATACTCGCAACAAGCTAAGTCTATATCCCTTTGGAACATAACACAGTAACCGTGTCTGTTCGCCCGTCGGACTGTACTTGTAATACAACAAATTGTTTTTCTTAACATATCGCGAACTATCTAATTCGCCCTGATCAAGTTTTTCGAGTAACGAGATTGTCTCGTCGTCCGCAGCCTGGGCAACTTGAGCCCCGTTAAGTGGTTTCTGTATAGTACAAACATTGACCGGGTTACGGCTGAGATAGTCGGCATGCGGCATAAACTGACCCTTTCGGTACTCGAGAGTAAAATCGTAATCTTGTAGGTACATCCACCATCGTGCCACCCTAGGAAGGAGATCCTTTTTGCGTTGGGTCATCTTTAACCTTTAAGTACACGCGTTGTTTAGGATAACATTCCGTCACGCGTGGGGTCCAGAAGTATCCCCAATATAAATTTACATATATATTCAGAATTTCTTAATAATTTTTAAAAGCCGTTTTAGATTATAAGAAAAGACATTATAACATTTATGAAAAGTATTTATTTATCAAAAAACAATCAGTCTTTAGACAGTAAGGAACATTTTTATCAAATTAACAATATCGTACATATAATTTTTAAGGCACATGTTTAATGTATTAAAATTTTATAAAAGAGTCAACTTCTAAATAACTAACAATTTTTTTCTAATAAAATAAGGATTAAAAACAAGTAATTATAAGAAAAATTAGCAATAGACATTATAGAAAAAAAATGACAATTCTTGAAACGTAGGTACTACACTAGTGTAACTAAATTATTCTTTGGGTAGGCATGGTAAACAATAAGTAATTGCTACTGAATGCGGTTTGCAAATAGTTTTCTTGCAAGACTTACAGACAATAGTACTTTTTTTATCCTTGGATCTGGGACAATAACAGCATCTTCGCTTCATTTTTGGGGCACTAGGACCAGCTTCATCTGAACTAGGCTGCTCTTTGTCGATCAACTTGCACATTATTGCTCTTATATCTTTGGTCAAGTTAGGATTACTTTCCAGTCTTTGGCAAATGTGTGGCTTTATAAGAGACATTGCAATAGACTTTATGTATTTTCGTCGGCTCATTTTCATATTTTGATTAGATAGAACCCAGAGAACATAGCCATTAGCAATAGAAATATTCATTATAGCACCAAAAATTGCGTTTGGCCATCTTCGGGTTCGACGTGAGCATGAGTAATTTCAAATCCAAGGCATCTACTCCTCCTTTGATTTCCATGAAAATTCTATGATTTCCGGTTTTTTGGACTGCTCGTTTACTGATATTTCATGGTGCATTGATGAAAGTAGAACTACACTCTTGTTCTTTTTTGGTACGTGCGATACCAATGTTTTGTCACGTACAAATCCAAATAATGAAGATTCCACGGGCCTTGTCTTGTTGGGGAGAAACTCACGTGGAATTTGTCGTTTATTTTTTCGCACGGTGCCAACATATGTGAGTCCTTTTTGTAAGAGGAGATCCACTAGTTCAACCGAAGTGAACCAACAGCTGTCTCCAGCAGGGGCGTGTGCTCCATATAGGCAGAAATGCCGTGCTTTACTTGTCATTCACAGATATTTTAATAAAACGTTCGTACGTTTTAGATGACTTTAATAATTAATTAATAGTAAATAAATTAATTAAAAAAATATAATAACTTAAAAACGCCTAATATTTTATAAATAGCAACTAATGCCGATATGTTAAGCAGGACAAATCATCGCATGTATGTGTAATTTTCATACTTCGCAAACGCACACACCCATGAATATCGACATAAATAAACAGCGTAAAGTCATGCGGCTGGGATGGCCGAACCGAGAGCCGAGCCGAGAGCTTCGGTTCGGCTCTCCGATCTCCGAACCGCCGAACTGGCTTGTTGGAAATTATTCGTTGCCTATAATCCGAGTAAAAACAATACGACGCGAATCTAATGAATCATGTACGCACAATATGCATTTTTGTTTAGTAAGGTTTTATTTGTTTAAATAGAAGAAACGTTTTGTGTTTCACGGGGGCCATATTGCATATTTCATGTGATAAGCATTGTTTACAATTTAATCGCTCCAGTTTATTTATAGTTTTCTTAAAAGATTTTTCATTTTAAAGTGTATACATTTAACAGTTTATTACTGACTTTCTATAATAATTGTAGTGAAAATATTCAAATTCTGTCTAAAGGTAGGTGTGTACCCGAGTTACAACAATTAAACCAGCAAAAAAATAATGTAACTCGAAAATTTCATGTTAAAAGTTATGAAACGTATAACTGGCTGTTTGGCTGTGTACACATGATTAAATTATATTGTTTTCCTTGTATATTATTTAGTAATTTACATCGGGATATAGTAATCTCAAGTAACCGGAACCTTGAATATGTGAAAATTGAAGCTCACTGACTGGTGAGTAGTTATAATATTTTAAAATATGCTTATTATTTTAATTATTAGAATTTCTTCCGCCGCGACGATCGATCGCTGTTTTGTCTGCGTTGCCGTAGAAGATGTACATGAATAGTAGTACATATAAGACTTGCTCTGTTGGCATGGTTTCGACTTAGAGATCCTTCGCTTGGCTGTAGCTATGCTAAAAATCTTTAAACGAAAAAGTTTTTGTGACCGAGTACTTACTTCGCCGCATGCCCAGTTTCATAATCCTGTGCACGCCACTGGTCTCCAGTGACATTTCTTTTTGATCCATACAACAGTTCAGTCAACTTCAAGACATCCTGAGTTGGTACTGATAGTGAAGAATTTCTTTGTATTAGAGGTTTTTCTGTGTATATAAATGCGTTGTACAAGTAGTGAGTTTTTGCATCACACATGCATTGAACTTTTAGGTCATATTTTCCAGGCTTGCTTTTGATAAACATCCTGAATGAGCATCTACCACGAAATTTCACCAACATTTCATCTATACATAAATATTCCGAGCAAGTATAATTTTTAATGCAGTTTTGGATAAATTTATCGAATATTTCGCTTATTAAAGCCAGTTTGTCAGTAGACTTCCTTTGTTCCCGTGTGCTAAAGTCATCAAATGTTATATTAAAATGAATGAATAAAAATCTGTTCAATCCCATTACGCCACGAAATGTGTCTCTACCAGGGTAATCAGATGGCCATAATGATCGAACGTCTTCGTGATTTGACTTGAAAATTGCAGAAAGTAGAAGTAATCCAAAATAAGCTCGCAACTCACAACTATCTATGTTTTTGGCATAGTAGGGTCGTATCAGTGGTGGAATATATTTGGCTTCTAGCTTTTGATTAGTGTACTGCACTATAAGTTGGATTATGTTATCGGTAAGCAATAGTTCCCAAGTTTCTACTGGTGACATTTCATTCTTAGAAAGAGCAGGCCCTTTCAAACCCGAGCGCTCTTCGATGATGTTGTGCTGTCGAATACGAGATGGATGTGGTGGAGTTTTGCTCCATTTGAACCGGTTTTTACCGTAAAAACTGTTGCTCGTTGTATCCTCAGCGGACTCAGTGGCGGAAGAGTCATCGCTTTCCTCTATTTCAGAGGCTGAATTATGTTCGCTATGTATTGATTCACGGTCACTTATATCACCCACCTCTTCCAAAATATTCTCTTGAGGCGTGTCTCCTATGCCTTCGCTTTCAGAGTCACTAAAATCGTTAATAATTTGTGCAATTTGATTTTCAGTTAATAGGCGACTCATTTTCCCATTTATACAACACCAATTCTGAAAAAGAAACAAATAAAAACATAACCAAAGTGAAAAAGGTAACTACATTAAATCACGGGTGGGGTCTGCAGGTATCCCCACGAAAGCAAAAATGTAACTTACCTTAGCAGAAGAGCGACGAACGTCCACACGCCGAAAGGCCTCGCGTCGCACTGAGATTAGCCGAACACGCGCGATCGTAACTTGTCAATTTCAAAAAATACCGTTAAAAAACAGCGCGTGGGGTCTGCTTAGACCCCGCCCGTGACGTTAAAGGTTAAAGCATTACAGTCAGTTACGATTTTAAAATGTTTCCCAATAAGGTAATGACGGAAATGTTGCAGGGCCTTAACCACAGCAAGGGTCTCCAGTTCATAGGAGTGGTACTTGGGTTCCGCACCTACTGTCACTTTGCTATAGTACGCTACCGCGTGTCGACGTCCATATTTACCAATTTGCATTAGGACTGCACCATAGCCTAGTGAACTTGCGTCTGTATGTACCTCAGTGGATAGGGACGGATCAAATATTAATAACGCAGGTTCTCTAGTCAAGGTGGAAATTATTTCCTGCCTCGCTCGTTCCTGTTCATCTCCCCAATGAAACTTTACATCTTTACGAGTTAAAGAAGCTAATTTACATGTATTGAAAAACTATTACACAAACAAACAAATACAAAGACAAAATTAAATACAAAGTCGATTTGCAATCAAGGATCGGTGTTAGCTAGCGCACGTCTCTCTGCCGAATAATATATGGTTCGATCCTTGTTATTTGAGGAAGGGAGGCGACGGGTCCCTGGGCTCGTGGCATCATATTCAGCAGTTTGTTGCTAACAATAATGTAATAGGCTGGATGACAAAAAAAATTTTATACTGAATAGTACTCTTAAATATGAGTAACTTCTCAGAAGAAACAGTACATCTAAAGTCAATATTTTTAATTTTTAATTAACATTATAATTTTTAAACAATATTATAATTTTTAAAGGTACAGTGATTTATTGAAAATTTGAAGTCTCGTGAAAACGCTCCATACTAAAGTCGTACCTATCTGTGATGTCACGCCTAGGTTAAAGTGTATGAAGTATACGGCCGCAGGAACATACTTGTAAATATCTCTGATAATTGTGCGTTTAAGTTCATACTTACCATAGTAAATTTTTGTATATGATGTAAGTAAACTAATGATGTAGTTTTTGTTTACTAATTTAGCAAAAAAAAATTAAACTTTTTTGTATTTTATTGATATACTTATCTAATTACTAAACTACACATAAAATATATTTTTTTTACATTTACCAAGTAGTAATGCCTCAATATTTCTGAGTATATTAATGAAACTAAATATTTTAGGTGAAGTCAGTTAGAATGTTTGGCTTGTGTGTCCACAAAGTCTTATATCGCAATAAGATTAAAATAAAGATTATGTAAAGTGCATTGTGTTTATGTTTAGACTTGGCCGAAGAGTGTAAAAAGTCTGTATGCCAAATATTTAGCTCGGCGCGTGCGTACACATCGGCGTCCTGATGTCGCCTAGTCCTGTGACGGGGCTGTACAATTCTTGATCCTTGATTTCATTTAATTTGTAGTACAAGTATAGTATCTATATAATATTATAAAGAGGATAGATTTGATTGTTTGTTTGCATTGATCAGTGTGCTGAGTGCGAGTGTCTGTCACTACTCGCCGTGAAGAAGTTAACTACAATTTGTATGGCATCGAATTAGTTACCATTGTTTGCCACTAGGGGCGCTGTTTCGATGCCATACAAATTGTAGTTAACTTCTTCACTGCAAAGTAGTGACACAAACTCGCCCTCACCACACAGGCTCCGAAGCTACTGGACCGATTTTTGAGTAGACCACGGGAACGGACATAGGCTCCTCTTATGCGCGCACGAAGTCGCGAGCACATCTAGTATAGTTATAATAATAATAATTTATTAATTCAACCCAACTCGTCTGGCGAAGTAACGCGTCGCCACTCGCCATGCCACATCTGCCAGGCGTCTGCATCTGCAACTACAAGCTCGTTTACAGATTTGATGCCTCTATACTCAAATACTGTTTATGTTTTAGACTGTGACGGGAATACGAGTAAACATTTTCAGACTGCCCACATTTCATTGAATTACGGAATCCTAAAAACCAAATAATAAGTATGGCTACATAAATATAAGTACCTGGATAACCGAGATTTGCTCGGAGTTCTGATAAATTAATTTTTTTTAAAAAGAATCACAAAATATTTATATGACCGGGATTCGAACCCGAAATTCGAAAAATTATGCATACGTATACCAAACTGCCAATCGGACGACATAATGCAGTCGAAATTATTGATATATTGTCACACGACAACAGAAAAACACATGTAGCTTAAAAATACGCAGTTTCACTGGAATAATAAAGACCTAGCTAGATCGATTTTTCTTACAACACTACCTGTATATTAGATTTTATGGTAATACCTTATTCTGGTAGTACCTTTTCGATTATATATATACAAGATCGTCTCGCTTAAAGAATCATATGTGTCCAAAATTGATAATGTCGTGCTACGAGCTACGTAACGGCGTAGATTGATGAATCTACGTTTTTACGTAGCTCGTAGCTGTCTCGTAGCAAATCTCCGTAACACTACGAAAGTGCTACGCGCTACGGCCAATTGTTCAAAATACTTTCTAAAGTTAGCAAGAATGTGCAGTAGAGCTTCTTGGTTCGAATACATAATATCTGTTTAAAACAAACGTAGGCACTATCATGGAATCTAATTCGTAAGCAGGTAGAGTGTTCTCATAATTTATTTGTTTATAATGACAACATGCAGTCACAATACAATAATATTTGTCAGTGGCATGTCAGTTTGATTTCATAATAATTATTGTTATAAAATTAACAAATTTTGACAACGGTCAACCTGCCCATGAATTAGATTCCCTGATTAAATATATACATTGTACAGTGTACACAAATGTTATCACCAATATGTAAACAATCCGTGAAATATTTGTTTGAAAATATTCAATTGTATTAATTGTATTCCGATAATACGATAAAATATGATTTACTATATAAAAAAGTGACGTGGGAGAACCATGCTTCGGCGCGAATAGGACGTTTCGCGGAGTGAGTGAGAATAACTTAGGGGGCCCAACCAAGGTGATTGGGGATTTTAAGGACCAGAGATTTTTATAGCAAAGTTGCCATCGCTAACGACGAAGTTCGAAAAAAATATGTACGGGATTCGACATAAGCACCGCTATGTGATATAGCGCGCGCAATACCTAGAGAACTACAAGTGTAACTCCTCTGATGTTGCGAGTATCCATGGGCGGCGGTAATCCATTACCATCAGGCGATTTATATGCTCGTTTCCTGGTTAATTTAATTTGTATCCCACAAAAGGTTCAACAAAATCATTGATTTTTCTATTAGTTTTCCACAATATTTTGGTACAGCCCTGGACGATCTTGGCGCCTGTTTGGCGCCGGCAGTTGTTGCTTGCCTCGGCTCAGGCGTGAGATCACTTGCTATCTCATCTGTCTCATTTGCACATTCGACATGACCGG